>OZ038389.1:52543336-53103853 GCA_964036045.1 Eutreptiella sp. 'Long Island Sound 2002' | reverse complement strand
CTCACCATAGCAAAGTCCTGGCAGGCCGCTGTTGGATGCCTGCCAATGTAACAACGCAACACCGATGGTCCTCACATACACAACAGGATCAGCTGCAGCCTTGGTGAGCTCTAACAAAAGCACGAACACCAGTCGCAAAACATTTTGGGCGTCGATGGCGGATCCTGGGTGCCGTCCAGACCAGTTGCATTGTCTCATGGGAAATCCACAGTAGAGGACAAGCGGACACCAGTTCTGCGGAAAGCTCACCATTGCTTTACATACTTCACTCTTCAGTCGATCCATCGCCGTCCCACCGTGATCGGCAACAGCCTGTAACCTGTTCGACTTCCGACGCAACTGCCGCAAGAAATGCGGCACTCCTTTGAGGATGCCGGCAATAGTTCTCTCCATGACTCTGAGCTTCGGGTACGACCCTACTGTTTCCCCCACTCCTAAGCGGCCAAAGCGGAAATACACAAACAGCGAATGAAAGCGGCGCCACACGTTGGTCACAAAGTATTTATAGGGATGCTAACAGCCGTACAAGACAGGAGTCTTCTTCAGTTTTTCGTGCCAGTTCCACCGCTGCCTTCTGTCAGAGTAGAGCAACTTCAGGCATCTTTTGTGTATGTTCTCATCAACGAGGATGGGCACAATGGGGTGCGTGTAGTTCGACAGGGATGCAATTTAGTCCAACACCTCGACCAGGCCCTTGTACGAGGATACCTGATGCGTACTCAGCAGCAGTGGTTTCCAACCAGGATTCGGTACTGGATCTCGCACGATGTCAAGGGGAGCCCTGATGCTCGGTGTTGCTGCAGGTCTGTCCGCAAGCAGGCCCAGATCTGTCACGATCTCATGAAAGCTCCGTTTCATTCTCACAAGTGCTGCAGCCACAGTGCCGATGCTGCCGATGAGCACATCTATGTTTGGGTGTCCTCTGAAATACGGCAACCTGCAACGAATCTCAACGACGCAAAAGGCTTTGCAATTTTGCGACCGATCCTGGATCGTCAGGTGCGTTCCATACTGCTTAATGCAACAATTGTCGATCCAGACGCAAACCTGCCGGTTCTCCATCCATCGCCATGTCTCAAGCATCTTTCCCGCGGAACGTTCCTTCATAGTTTCCTCTCGCAGCCGTAGCAATCCTGTCCTGCGCAACCGGCGCCTGTTCTGGCGACCGGTAGAGGCAAAACCCGGGGCGTCCTCGTCCTGGTGCTGGGGTGTGCAGTGCAAGCGCAAGATTTTGTATAAGTTGAAGAACTCCTCCTTGAAGTGATTAGCCGCTCTGCTCTCTGGTCTGCTTTTCAACCTCAGTAGTGAGTGCCGTGTCTTCCTGTTCAGTCGCAACAAGCGCGGAAAATCAAAAAACAAAACAGCTCCACTCTTGTTCTTTTCAACGGCAGCGCATAGTGATTCAGCAGTGGTATACCCATGTTCCGTTGCACAGAAAGCTCGCGATCACCTGACAGTCCGTTCCAGCTCCCTCTTCGCTCGATGCGCAATATTACGTGGCATGAACAATCATCTCAAAAATCAAAAATGTGCATTTTATTATACAATTCCACAAAAAACAGGCTCCTTTAACGCTACAGGTAAATAAAATTTCTTGCCAGCACAACGCTGCACACGCGACACGCGCATATCGATCTTTGCGCGCAACTCCGCCGCGCGTGCGCATTCTCGGTTACCTGTAACGGTCAACTGGTCCCACATTTCTCTTGTTTATGACACTTGCGGTACCCAGTTGCGAACCGCGACCATCGCTGTTGGGCAGTGAAGCCAGCGGTGACCACAGTATGATTCAGCGATATACTTCATGGTTGGCTCACCAGAAAACAACAACCACATTGTCACAACCCAATGGACACCGGTGGCTTTATTGGTTGATCTAACTTCGGGTGCCAAAGCAGTGTTGCACATATCAATCTGCCAGCCATCCCTAGTGGGGGGGGGGGCAGTTCTGCTCCGTGACAGAAATAAAAATCCCTGGGTGGTTTCCTGGAGGGTCCTGGATGCTTCCTGTTATTTCCTGCTCCACTATAGTGCATTTCAGTTGACTGGGCTGTAGTGTGCCTTCCAACTTGCATGGGATGATCTACTGTTCAACTGGCTGAGACGTGAAACTCTGCTTCCTCTGATACACCATCCTGAATTCCTGTCTCTGCTGCCCCTTGGGGCCAGGCTTTGTTCAGATGACTTTCAGTAACACAAGTAACACAGACACGGCAGAGAAAAATTTCATGTCTGCAACATCCTGTTCAATCCTAGATGCTTACTGTTATCTGCAAATGTTCAGTCACTGCACATGTCCCCTTCTTGGTTGGGGTACTCCACTATTGTAAGTGAATCAACTGCTGCAAATTGGGGGGGGGGGGCAGTTCTGCTCACTGACACAAACAAAAATCCCTCCCTGGCAACCTGATGATCCCTGATTCCCTCATCCTTGATCCCTGACTCAGGACACATTCTCTGGAAGTGAAGCAGGGTGCAGAACGACGTGCGTTGACAAATGAACACTAAAGCAGTGAATCTCAGTTGACTAGGTTGTAGTGTGCCTGCCAACGTGCATGGGATGATCTACTGTTCAACTGGCTGAGACGTGAAACCCTTCTTCCTGTGATACACCATCCTGAATTCCTGTCTCTGCTGCCCCTTGGGGCCAGGCTTCGTTCAGATGACCTTCAGAAACACAACTAACACAGACACGGTACAGAAATTTTTTATGTCTGCAACATCCCTGACCTGTTGAAGTTCAAAAATGTGTGGAACCCGAAGGCAGGGGGCAAGAAGGCGGGGGTGGCCCAGGCGGGAGGGCAGGAGAGGAACTTACAGGTTTTTATTTTTATATCCCACCCTGCTCTCTCGGACCCCTTGAGTGCCTGGGTGTCCTCTCCTCCCCCCCCAGTAGGGCAAGAAGGTGAAACCTGCCTGCCCAGGCACCCAGCCATCAAACAGCACCTGTTTAACTAAGAAAGGATGGTTCGCCAAAAATGAAAAAATAAAATTTGCAAAGCGGTGCTGTCAGTGGCCCCCTGTGTTTAACTGACTTTTGTTTGTTTCTTGTTCAGGGCTGGTTGCTTCGGGGAAGGGGTCGAGAGCAGGGGGGAGGGGTTTAAGGGGTATGTGTGCCTGTCATTGACTGATAGGGTCCCCCCTGATGGGGGGACCCGTAGCAACACACAGGAAATGATGTCCTGCACACCTGAATAGCCGTCCTACATCCACCAGAACCATGGAAAACCCAATACCCACTGGTAAAAAAAGTTGTGTGAGCATTTGCCCGCGGAACCAGGGGGCGGTTCTTGCACAAGGCGGTTCCTAGGCACGGGGGGGGGGGGGGGGGGAGGCACAACACAGCAAAGCAAAGCAAAACAGTCTAAACCAAAGCAGGCTGAAGAGTGCACTGTGCGTCTGTCTGTCTTCCGGGACTGAGTTTCCTGGTTCACATTGAGATTGGCCAACCCCAACCCCCCGCCAATAGGGGGATAAAATCACCAAAAATGGGGGATAAATCCACCCCAAAGGGGTGATAAACCCACCCCAATGACCAAATGGGAGGATAAACCCACCCCTTTGGGGGGATAAACCCACCCCTGCAAAAAGGGGGATAAAACCACCCCAAGGTGGCATAAAACCACCCCAGGGGTCAAAAATGGCCAAAAAAGGGGTTGGAGGTGGTTTTATCCCCCATTTGGGGGTGGTTTTATACCCACGACCACTGCGCGGAGACATTGCACATGAGTGCTCGTCGCTAAGAGGGTCATGGTTGCCCATACGTGTAGTACCGACAGGCAGAAGGTTTCCACTGGGGAGTTGGGTAACGCGGAGGGAGAGCTGTAGGAGGGAGGTGCTGCCAATTCACCTGAAGGCTGAAGCCCATGGTCGTGTGCACATGCGCCGGCCCGGTCCCCTGAGGTGGTGGCCGTCCGTTGGGGCGTGACATCCAGCGGGGGGTGGGGGTTTCGCTCCGCCATCCCGTCGAGGTGCGGGGCTTCCGTCCTCACCTCCTCTTCTTCGGCAGCCGCCATGATGTTCCGTATGTACAAGCAGACAACGATCACGGTTGCACGAGCAATGGTTGTCCCTGGTCGCATTTGGTCACCACTGTCGACTATGACCACCACGCACTGCCAGCGGTTGTCGTTGTCAGCACAAGATGGGAACGCCTTTTATGCCCTTGAATGTGGGCCCACGCAAAGGTAGACGTCTTGGAGGGTACGTTTGCCCGGCGCGTGCCCGGCGCGCCCGGCATCCAAATGAATGTTCCGGCCATCTATCACAATGCTTTACCCCCAAACATCACTCCCTCCTCTAGCCCAGGAAACCTAAGCACAAGCACATTGTACCACTGTTGGCGATCAATCAAATCCCCACTTTTTCGCCCAACAAATGGGACGATCACATGCACCCTACCCTTGTAGGCCCCATCATGGCTACCCACCTCAAAATCAAAGAATCCCCCTCTTGTGCGTGATGGACCACTCAAGTGGCCACACCGAAGAGTGGGAGTCCTTAACCCCAACTTGAGGGGCCACACCAAAGCGTGGGAAAATTTTGCCCAGCGCGCCCGGCGCGTGCCCAGCGCGCTAACGTACTCTCTTGCAATCAGACAGGGCTAGTGCAATACCCGTAGGTTTTGAAGTGCAGTGCAGAAGAAGGTGATGTGTTGCATGCACATTGACAACACGTGGGGTGGGAAAATCCGCTCACTTGTGTTAAAAGGGAACCTACCAACTGCTATAGCTGATGGTCTGCGGCCTTTGCTCTACCGCGCACATCTGTGTTGGAGCAACGCTGTGGTCAACCATGCGCTGTTGGCGTTAACAAACCCCTACAAGAATGACGGTGCTGGTGCTGCTTCTTGTTGGAGTGGTGGAGTCTTTTATTTTGCACCAGCAGTGCATGCAGTAGTGCAAGCAGGAGTGCATGCAGCGTCATTACAGCACTAGCGTGTTTCTGGTCCGACTACTCTCTTGAGGCCCGCCAGCGTCACTTGTCCTCGGCACATTGCACAAACCCCAGTCGTAGTTGGCGGGGTGACCTTGCAGATTTGAACGATGCAGCCCATGCAGAAAGTGTGACCGCATTCTGTGAGGACCTGGGTCACGGTTCCCCACTCCTCCATGCAAATGGGGCAGCAGCCCGTGGAGCCCTCACTTGGCACTCGCTGCACCGGCTCCAGCTTCGCCGCCCGCTCCTCCTGCAGCTTCGCCGCCCGCTCCTCCTCAGAGAATGCAGAATTCAAAAGCAGCCAGCTGGAGTCCTACGGGAGATGCACGTCGACGGATCAGTGCACTGTGCGCATTAGATCTGGGATCCCCCTGCTGCACCTACACAGTGGGGTGCTCGCTAGTCCAACACAGCAGGGACAGAACGAGGACTCGGGTTCACGTTCAGGGCCGAAGCCCGTCTACATTCAGGTACGACATCCCGGCATAGCCATTTGGAAAACAGCACCTTCGGCACAAACACGCGCTCCTGAGAACACACACACACACACACACACACACACACACACACACACACATGCACATACACACCTGCCCAACCCGCGCCCACACACACCCGACCCACACACAGACATAGGCACGCATGCACGCACGCACATAGACGCATACGCACGCGCACACAAACAGACATAGCCCGACCCATACCCACACTCCCGCAATGCCACACACAATGCATATCCCAACAAATCCCCATACTCGTTGTCCGATACCTTGGAGAAGACAGACTCATTGTTGGCAGGGCGGTTGAAGCACCACATCAGCCCATCGCAGTGATTCAGTAGGTGCCCCGGCTGCAGCACGGGCTCAAAGGAGAGAAACAGATCCGAGCGGTTGCGCGCCGGAACCACGCGAAAACGCGAAGAGGGGTGGTTTGCCCGGACGAGTATGGCTGCGAACCCATCCGTTGGGTACCAGCGGTTGTGGCGCTCGCCCAAACCGATGCAGTACTCCGGTACGGATTTGGACTCGAATGCATAAATCCCAGGCTCAATGCGCCGCACCCAAAACTGGTCGTTGTCGCGGCGGGTGTTGTGCAACTGGTCGCCCGGGCGCTTGCCAACCGCCGAGCACCCGTAACAGTTGGCGGCCTCGAAGGTGACGAGCTGGTCTACAAGTCCATCAACATAAGCCTCGAGCAGCTCTGTCTCCGATACGCCGTGTGTGCCCGGGCGGGTGTGACTGGGCCCTGCAGACAGTGTGCAATACCGCGCATGGCAGGGATGGATCTAACTGGGGGGGTGGGTGTCCCTCCCCCCCCCCCCTGTTGTGACGAGGCGTCACGATATGCGCCACAAAAAAACCCGGTCACAGATTGAGCCACGCAGGGTACCAGGAGGCAAGCAGGACAACCCTTCCAGAGAGGCATTCAATGCAAACCATTGCATACTCCAACAAACAGTTTTTTTTGTTTCTTGGTAGTCCACCAGGGTTCTTATTCACTGTCACTGTCACTGTCAGTACCACTTTCCTCGTCACTGACAGTGAGGGCGCTCTGGTTGCTGTGCCTGAAGTGTTTCAAACAGGCTCCTTTGTTTTGTTGCTTTCCGAGGAGGTGCCATTTGTGTCGGTGGTGCAGGCCGCTTGACAGGCGCCTGCAGTCTGGACCCGGCGGCCAGAGCAGCTGCAGCCGCAACAACAGCACCAGCACCCACCAGAGCTGCACCCACAGCACCCAATTGCTGCGGCGTGACGGGCTGCATGGCTCCTTTTTTGTCGGCATGCCGCGGCACAATACCACAACTGTCACAGAAAACAGCAAGCTCAGAAACACAGACATGACTATTCGGCAACCTTCCCACATGCCCTCAGAAAATACCACTGCCCCCAGGAAGTACCACAGAGCCTTTTGGGCGTCACAATATTTTCAGAAAAGCTGTTTTCCCACTATGGCCTATTGTATTTTTCGTGACATGTCATAATTCACTACCCCCCCCCCCCCACCCCCTGAGTGGCGCACAAATTAGATCCATCCCTGGCGCATGCACGGGGTCAAGGGAGGTTGGCCGGTCTGGTCTGCCCAGGGACTGCGAACTGGGTCAGACATTGAGCCCCATCCCGGGCGGCAGTGAAGACAAGCGTGGCCCTGTCCCCGCACCATTCCCTGTCCTTATATCGAGGGCATGAAATTGGTCATCAATGCTCCATGGGGCTGGGTGAGGTGAGGTGAGGTGAAGTGAGGTGAGGTGAGGTCAGGTCAGGTGAGGTGAGGTGAGGTGAGGTGAGGTGAGGTGAGGTGAGGTGAGGTGAGGTGAGGTGAGGTGAGGTGAGGTGAGGTGAGGTGAGGTGAGGTGAGGTGGAGGTCACCGGCGATCCGCTGCCAAGCGACGGCGGCGACCCATCAACCGTCCACAGTTGACTGCCCGTCACCCAACAGTCATTTGGGGAAAGCCCCCAATGTCAACGGGCAAACAAACATCACTGCCTTTCTTGGGATGAGGTGTCATGGTGTCAACGCCAGGTCCCGATTCCCGCAGGAGTCGGTTGCCCGTGGTCCTGGCCGGGCCAGGGTGGCACAATCCCACAGCAAGTGCAACACCCTGGACCCCCCTCCCCCCCCCTTGCCCCCAGCTGGTAGACACGGCCGCACGGCCTGTGTCCTTCCTTGGAATGAGGGTCTCCTGTCGCCTGTAGTAGCCCAGAGCAATCCACAGCCGTTGGGGTTCGAAAACCGGACATCCCAGGTATCGGTCTTCGACACATGGCCCGTGAAAGCATGCAACCCGAATCCGGGCCTGAGTTCTTCGAGCACTCCTTGTGGACGGTTTATGAACTATGGCCAACCAGGATTTGGTCAAGGGAGACATGAAGTCTGTTGGCGCAGCCATTCTGCGAGGCTGTTCTGAGCGCGGGAGAAAACCATTCTTCCGAATACCACTGGACGGCGGGCGCTTCGCTGATAGCATTTGGGAATTAACGCATAGCAATAGGAAGGTCGCCGAAGGCGGTTGGTAGTAAACCGACGATGGCGCTTAACTAACAGCACTTCGCCTGTAACCGCCGGCGGTGGGGTATGTCCTTGGTACTGGTGGATTGGGAAACATCAAACCTGACAATCATGGACTTTGGTGGGGCAGAAACCCCACCTCAGGCGGGGTGTTGGGCGCTGCTCGCCAATAGTGCAGGAATCGGTCGAAAGCAGCACTGTGCGAACACACTTTGTGAGAATGCTGCTGTGCCCTCAAACACTGCCAGGATGTGTAGCACTGCCTCCCTGTCTATCACTCCAACCCCTGATACAATGCCAGCCCCCAAACACTGACCCCTCCACCCCACCATCACGATTTTCTACCCCCCTTAGGGGCCCCTTCAGTACAGCAGACCCATCAAACACTGCCCCCCCCCCCCCCCCCCCGCCCCTCCCTCAACCACCAACACTCCCCAAAACAGTGCCATCCCGGCAGACACTGCCACAAATACCAACACACCCGCACACAATGCTATTTCTGCATCCAGGACCAGTCCTTCCATGTGGCTACATCCTCCCCTTCATACCTTGATGGCCGTTCTCAGGGGGCATGGTGCCATGCGGGGCCCAAGCAGGATCCTCTCCAAACAAGGACCTGAACAATCTTCGCAAGGGCATTTCTGCAAAATGGCCGAGTGGGGGCACAGAAAGCAAGGAAACGTAGAGCGAATGGCCGAAAAAAGCAGTGCTACGCTGCTTTGACTAGCACCATGTGGCCTCCCTTGGGAATGTCAATGACTGCTGTTGCGGGTGCCTTTTGCAGCAATAACAGCTGAGGCATAGCATCAGTAAACCACATGCACCACACTTTAAGTTGTGATGTGTGGCATGTTGAGGGGCAACATTAGTGCAATTTCTTAGGTTTACCCTCCCACCCCTTACAATCTCCCCCGTTAGCGCGGGACGGTCTCCCGGGTGGGGGGTGAGACACTTGCCAAGTGACATCTCCCAGGGAGGGGGGGGGGGGGGGTTGCAAGGGTATACACACGTGAACATCGGGGGCGTCCTGGTACAGCACGGGCACAACAGCATATACCAAGGAGAAATTGGGGGGTTTGGCCACTATTGGCAATATTCTTGCCTATATAGACCATACTACACCCCCACATGGTTGGACGGCCTCATGCTTTTTTTTTGTTCTGACACTGGAGAGTTCGGCCATCAAGGCAAACAATGTGCATAGGCGGCTAGGCCTAGAAATTATGTACAGAAAAGGTTGCTTGGCCACTGAATGTGATGCGGGTAAGGCATTTCTCCACACAAGAGAGTCCAATGGGGGCGCGCCCCTGTGTGTACTGCACATTCTATGCAGGAAGTGGGGCCTGCCACGACCACAAAGGTCATCACCTACAGTATAGGTTGGATGGCCTCATGTTTCACCCCACCCCCACCCCCCAAGCCTCCCACGTCCCCGAATGATGCCACCCTTTTAGCCTCCTTCCACTTCTTCTATGCCTTATTATGTCGCAACCTATGTGTTTCTTCCTCATCGCAAGCTTGAGGAAACCCACCCCTTTCCATGTCCTTTGGAATGTGTTTCCCTTTGCCCACTTTCAAAATCTGTCTAACAACCGAGGGCAACCTAGGCAGGAGTGGGTGATAATCTTGCTTCTCCTCCTTCCACAAACTCAAATGCGCCGTTCGGAATTCTTGCTAGTAAACCACCCGTTGACAAGGCCTACATTTACGTACTCGGAATCCCACTCCAAATTCTCGAACAATACCACAAACCTATAGAAAAAGATGCACAACAACACACGTAAATGCACTAAAATGAGGGCAAGGCATGCAAACAACTCATAGAAATGCATAACAAGGCTCATAGTTACCGGTACTAGGGACTGCTATGGAGCTTGGGTATGGTCCTGCGCACGCATCGCACGCAAGACGCCCCTATGCTTCTCTTCCTCTTCCTTTCTCTTCTTCTCCTTTGCTTTGTTTTTGTTGTTTGTGTTTCTACCCTCCTTTCTGAAATTGCTGAAACCCTTTTTTAACCTCTTACATCCTTTGTTAAAAGGTAAGAGGCCTCAATTTTTGCAAAAGGTAAAATGCCTTATTAACCACATGTTGAGAAACCGATGTTACACAAAGAGAAAAACAAATCAACAATCAGCACAACACCACTATAAACTCACATAGATCACTATGGCGTGCAATACCAAACCAAGCACTTTGTGCACTTACCACCGGATTCTTTCTCATAGAGTACTACAATCCTGTGTTCATTCCCTAGTGTGTTGGCCCTCTATGGAATTTTTGTCTTGGGAGCGAGCACAACCAAGCGTCAAAGATGGACAGAAGCACAAAACTTGAATATTGGTTTCACGACGACAACAACAACACACTTTAACAACATGCAATAGCAATGGAACAAGCACGAGATGGCACAAACAGCCGCTGTGCTTTTCCGTACCGGAAATTACTGCCGGAAGTCAAAATGCGAGTCAGGCTCAGATCTAAACAAAAGTGAACAAATTTAATCATGAAACATGCCATGAATCACGCAACAAGAAACCGACAGCACCTCTCTCCACATGGAAGTGCGCACCAAGGCCGTACCCTCGCAATACTCGGAGGGACAGCCCAGAAAGATATAGCATCTACCATTGAATATTCACGGTGTTTTAATATTCACATGTGAATATTATTTGGAGGTGGGGGTGTACAAGGCTGGTGTTGTGTTCATGTGGAGCACACGTTTGTATGATTGCATCACCAAAAGGTTGATCGGAGCATTTGCTTCTTGTGCACTTTAGCCCACTTTCGCCGGATCCGGATAAAATCCTGTTTTTCTGATTTTTTTTTTGAATATTACTTCCAACAGGTTTCCAAAGTTCTTTGAAATCGAGTATGCCAGATGTTTTGCCGGAGGTTTTTTTTCGAAAATGTTGTGTTAACAGTGGCTCAAAAGGGGAGATTGAAGTGTGTTTCTGGAAAAAGGGGATGGTGGGTATTTCGACATTTATGATGTATCAATTCGGCCAAGGATACATTCAAATTCCTTATAGAACACACTTCAGCCAGATTCGGCCAAAGTGTGTATTGTGATAAAATAGGAGAGTTATGCTCCTAGGCACAATACTTGTCCAATTGTGGGGAAATTGAGTAGTAAATGGTTTGAAGTTCATTCGTGAAAATACACATTGAGGATGCATGGTGGAAAGTTATGATTTCAATCATACTCAGTAAACTTACCGAGTACAAGTACAACACATGTGGAAGAACCCGACCACCTATTTCACTAGATCAGGTCTCACAGAGGTGCGTAACAAACATACAAATTTCAAGGACCATTGATACCCCCTTCACTCCAAAAAGTAAGTGTCCTACCTGTTGCAGAGAGCGGGGTCCTTAAACCATAGATCTTTGATGAAGATGGTGAAACTCCAAACCCCTTTGAGGACAGCCAAGACAGCCACTTGGAAGATTGCAAAGCCAAAGCCAAAGCTTTTGGTGTGAGATCTGTGCAACTGGGGGAAAAAAGACAAATTTCCGTGTCAATTACCACTATCTGTATTCTTTGGGAAAGCGATTAAATTGTGTCACAACAAGTGTAATAGTCCGACTTTGTAGCGTGTGCCCTGTACTTTGCCATGCAGATCTTCGGCTAATCTGTTGTGGGTAAAAAGTAATTCTGCCGTGAAACATTAAGTGGGCGTGTGAATATTAAATGGAGGTTGGATATTAAGTCAATGTGAATATCATTCGGGGGGGGGGGGTGCATTGTTGTATTCTTGTTGCCTATGGCCCATCATTCAATACCCCAAAAAGAACCACAGTATGCAGGTGTCCACCCTTTCTTTGGTCCTTCATGTAAACCAACCTCAAACACATCGTCCAACTAAGCCTTGAGCAACAACTCTTTTCTTAAAGCTGCTTTTTGTGACAGAACTATTTTTTATGGGACCAAGCATGTAAGATAAGTCTGGATGCATGTTCAATTACAATTGAGGCATGCAGCATGAGAAGTGATGCAGGCAGGGATGCTTGGGAACTGCCTTTGTTTGCCTTGGAGTGGTTTCAAGTTCTCTCAGCTTGAGGATGTCACTCATTTTCCAGCAAACCACCCAGTGAACATCGATTTCTCATACCATGAACCCTCATGCTGCTTTGTCCATGCAGTTGCCAAGAGAATGGTGTTTCGTCATAGACTTCCTAGCGCAATGCCCGATGGGTCTGCGCAAGTGTGCACGGTCTTGTCCAATCACCAACCCCTGGTCACACAGCGCTTTTTGGCTGAAAACACTGTCCAATGACCACCTGCTGGTCAAGCGGTGAAAAATTGCTGGTCGTTGCACAAAGGCAGGAGGTTAGGACACGGACCACTGTAATCACATGATGAGGGAGAGAGGCAAAGAGAGCAATGTGAAAACAGGAAAACGGGCTCGGTTTCAAAGAAATGCAGGTCAGGGCCCTCATTCAGTGCCACAATATCTTTCCCATTTTGAGTTTGTGAAATTGATACACATTCCAGCTAATCCCCATGGCGGTGAAAGCAGCTCCATGAAAAATATGGCCAAACATATATACAGTCAGCAGGCAACAGATAAAATGACACATGACCACAAGCGAAAGGGATGCAGCCTGGTAGTGAGCCATGTCTCCACAAGGGGGCATAACCCAAGAAAGATCGCATTATGCGTACTTCACAAATCAGCAGCAATCACTTTGGAAAACAATTTATAGTTGCAGTGGCCCCCACTTCGTCTACAGGGGATAGAGGGGATGCATTCAGGAGCTAATCACGTGTGGCAGGCTGCATGCCGCGTGCTATGTGTGTAAGGAATAGAGGGAACATGGTACATGGTACCTTGCATCATTCAGTATGACGCATCTTCTCGTTATATCTGGGTGCTGGTTCTACATGCTTGCGCTTCAAGGACTCGGTGTGAATGCGGTCCATATATTTATGGGTTTCCTCTAGTACTCGAATTTCCAGGTCCCTCTGCTGTTTGATGTAGTGCCACAACATCCGCATCACTGGCACAAATGCATTTTGCACCAGTATGTCCTTTTGGGGGGGGGGGGGGGGACTGCGACTAGCGATCAGGACCTTCCCTTGGTTGCACCAGCGGTGCAACTCGCTCAACTGATGCAGATAGCGCTGATGTGCTTGTGCCCATTGTCGCACAGATAGCAACAGGAAGGCATTGTACAGAACAACACATGTCGTTTCATGTTGGTTGGAATGCAGTACATGTGCACCCTCGTGTCTGCTGATTTGGTGTCGCATTCTACTGGACAGGGCAGCTATCACCACAGACATAAGCTCCATTTGTGCCAAACCAATGAAGTTAGGTTGCGATAGATGATGTCCCAAATGTTTGAACACAAGAGCCAGGATTTTGATTTGCTGGCCCTCCCAAGTGATGGCAGCAAATTTGAGACGTGGGGATGACTAGAAGAAGACGTTGCTTTGGCACTGAAGCAAGTGAAGTGAAGTTTTGAAGCAAGTGACGGTGCCCCTCCCCTCCCGGGAGGGGTCTTCGAGGGGTGGGGCGGCGAGGGTAATTGCAGATTACCCCCACCCCTCTTGTATAGTCACCACCTGTGAGCGACGGTATCCTCGCAGCGCCGAGGGAACATACCCCAAATGACGGCCCCTTCGCCCCGGCGATTACTATGCAAGGGACGCACAACACGAAACAAGACATGCAGACGCCAGGGCATATGAGCCACAAAACTGGAAACTGCCTGTTGGGATGCATGTTGGCAGGCTGTTTCTAGCACTGCACAACTAGTGCATCGTCGGCCACAGTGGGAGACCGCGGCCATTTCAGGGGGCTGGTTTCACCAGTGAGCTGCACAATGCCCGTCTCATCGGCTGGAAGGGGGGGGGGGGGGCGGGAGAAAAGCATCCAACTGCGAAAAACTGAAGTGTTCTGCATGATACAGGGTACAGTGGAGTGCCTTGGGTGCAAGAAATCTGAAGTACACAGCAATGCACCAATAATACCACCGTGTCCAGCCAGCAAAAGCACAGGAGAAACTCAATATCCAACCTTCTGAGTAAATTTGCAAAACGGAAAGTGACAGTCCCCTCGCCCCCCCCCCCCCCCCGGTTACTATGCAAGGGCGGCATCAGCACAGTGACACATGGCATGCCTAAGAACCTACAAATACAGTTCTATGCCACGACACTGTACCCACCTCGTGGTGTCTGAACGGCACGGCATCTGCAGGATAAAAATAGAATTTGCCAGTGTAACAACTGGGGCCTTGCATCAACAAAGGACTGCAGCACACGCAGTCACGAGACATACACGGGATCATCCTCCCTTGCGTATACCATGCAGTAACATATTCCTGCCATTGGCACCAGTTGCTGGGCCAAGTTTCATGGAAACGAAGATTTCAAGCAGGGAGATTCCTAGCAGGGGATTGAATTGGGCGAAGGTGGACTGTATCACAATGGCATGTGTTGCACAGTGGACAGTGGACAAATTTTCTCCATGGGGGCACACATCCCCCCCATCGCACCTTCTCCTACAGCCAGCGAAGCCACAGCATGTGCTTGGTACCCTTTCACGGAAACAAAGAGACACCATGCACTTGCGGAAACCCAAAAATGCGGTGGCACCACACAGCCCATTTTTTCAGCCGGTGTGGGCGCAACCCCTGCCATATGACGCTATCTGAGGAGTCTGTTGGCTCACACAGGGGCAGCAGAAGGGCAGCATCTGCGTTTGGCCATCTATTGACTTCATCATTTGCAGTAGTGCTTCTTGGTCTTCCTCATCTCCGGCTTCAGACAGGTTTCGATGACTGGGGATCCAGCGAAAGGTGACTGGATGTGCTTCCAGGTGTTTTACCAACTGCTGACAGAAATCAACATCTGCACATTCTATGGAGCCCTGGAGGACGGCTGCCTGGATATCAACGATCAGTGGGTCACTGCTGTAACAAGCACCGCACCAAGTAACTCGCCTGCACGGTGGTTGTGGGGCAGTGACTTGGGCAATGACAATGTGTAGACTACAGGACATTGCAATGCTCACCCGATCTGCCTGTCCCTCCTGTCCCTCCAGTGAAGGGACCTCTTATTGGTTCCTGCCACTGAACCAAGCAGTCCCTTCCTTTGGCTTGCCATTTGTGTAGCACTTGTGTGAAATTCACATGTATCTTTGATTTCCTACAAGGGCTTATGACTCATGTGCCTAGCAGCATAGTGAGGCAGGCAACATTGCAGGTTTGGGCTTGCAGGGGCCCATCATCACAGGACGCAGTAATATATAGGTGTGGTCCACCCTGACAAAACGTTGCCACAGTAGGATTGGGACATAGGCTTGAGTATCCTGGGAAAATGCATAATTGTCTGAGGTTTTGGGGTGTTTGGGGATGTCTTGTGCTCTCCGTGCTCTGCCGGAGGCAACGCTTGCAGTGCAAAAGGCCTGGAGGTCAAAGGTCACATAGGATCGTCGGGATGTGAAGGGGAAGTTGGGCACTTCCAGACCCCTGCCAGGGCAGTTTCAGGGCATTTGGGGTTTTCTGGGGGACTGGTGCCACATAATCTACGGCAGGCACCGTAGATTGGTATACTGGGTGGGAAGCCAACTCACGCAGTGTGGATTGTGGACTGTGGTGAGCATATCGCATACTGCAGCAGGGTGGTGTAGCAGGAGCGATAGGCCCAATCCATTTGATGGACCCCGAGGCCTCTGCTATTGACAGGGTCTGTGGTGTTTGTGACATTATGCCACGGTTCAATGCCCTTAGCAGTTGCCTCCAACACACGACCTTTCTGTCAGTTTCATAGAGCATGCAGTCATGGGAAATGAATAGCGACTTGTAACACCACTTGGGGGAGATAACAAGGGACAGCAATTTTGCACGCATCGAGTGGAAGGTGGTGGTAAAGGGGCAGGGCAGCTATGATCACAGACATAAGCTCCGTTTGTGCCTGACCAATGAAATTGGGGCACGCTTGATGATGTCCCAAATGTTTGAACACAAGAGCCAGGATTTTGATTTGCTGGCCCTCCAGCAAATTTGTGATGGGGGGACCCTTACTTCATTCCCCGCTTCAGCCAGTGCTGGAAGTCTTCATACCGATTTTTTTTTTTAAGTTCCTGGCGCTCAAGGTGTCATTGAGTGTACTCAGGAGAACCCCGGAAGGCAGAAGGTCCATTTATGTACAGTACGGGTGCACCCAGAAACTGGGCGGACCTGATGAGACACTGAGACAGAGAGAAGTCTTTCACCCGCAGGCGCCATGTCACTGTATCGTCAATGGTCAATCATGAGGTCTGCATCACAGCAGAATCATTGAAAAGAGAGAACCCCAAAAGTGGGAAGAACGTGTGCAGGGTTTTCGCCAGTCCAAAGAGAAAGAGGGCATTAGTACGGCAAGTGTCCGGGTCAACCCCAAGAAACCCTGTTTCTGGACTGAGGTAAACGATTTTGGGAACTACGTATGAAAACCACCACCCTCTGACGGGGGCAGACTCATGAGACAGCCGGCAGGCACATGGCCGCATCGATCCAGGGGTGCCCCGGAGGCACCGTGACACACATGTTCTCCTGTTCTCCTGCAGACCAGCCATTTGTGCATACACGAGACAGTGGCAGACAGAGTCCCGTTGGCCCCCATGTCAGTGCAAAGTCCCTTCGAAGCAGGCATTCAATGAGCCCTGGGGGAAGAGGGGGTTGCCGTAAACGCTGAGTAACTGTGTCGGTTGGTACTTCCGGGTGTACGCACTTGTTTTGAGTTTTGTTTGTGGTGCTTTTGTCCCTCCGCTCACAAGCGCTGTTTCTGCCTCTTGGCGTCCGTCCCATGCCAGCGCTGACAGGCTCCACACTCAGTCCCATTCCCATGACCATGAAGTTTGGAGGGTGCCCGCCACCACCGATGTGGGGGGCTGGATGTATTTATGACCACCACTCTTGCCCCGAGGGGCGTCTCTGGACAGCTTTGGCTGGAGGCGCGACGCCGTGAGGCCGCCCACGACACGCGACATGCTGATGAGGACTCTGTTTATGGTGTCCACAATCCGTAGCAGCTCTGCCAGGCCGCGTTTGAAGCGCCACGTGCTCTCCCCTGTGGATGTATCTGCGAACCATGTTGCGGTCTGTGTGCTGCCTCAACATTGAAGAGGGAGACAGGGGGAGATACGACACGCTGGACAGGCACAGAGGAGCACATTCTACGTGAAGCTGAGAAGGAGACGGAAGGCCGCACCAAATGAGAACGGAGAGGCTGAAAGCTGAGAAGGAATGAAAGCAGATGCCATAGCCCATGCTCCTTCGGTGCGCAACGACCAAAGGATGTTTTGCCGCGTGACGGCCCCCGCGGTTGTTACACAGTGTTTGGGGGCCGGAAAGCCATGTGACCAGTGGTTGATGGGGCGGTCCATTTTGAGGCGACAATGAACCAGGTTCAGGGGAACTATAAGGAATCAGCTCGGTCCCAGTCTCAACTCTTGATCACCCAGCTGGGTCTTTCGCAGTGGAGGGTTTACAACCCATTTTGGGGTCCAGGGTAAGCAATTTGTTTTAGCAGCAGCAGCAGGCAGCAAGCAGCAGAAGCAGCAACAAGCAGACAAAAGTTATTTGCGCGGACACTGTGGCTCAAAATCGGCATCCAAGGGGCTGGAAGGTACCCACACGCCCCAGAACGATGTTCCGAAGCGTGTTCCCCCGGGCCTCCACACTGTTCACACACGCAACACAAAAAAAATGCACAGCACCATTGGCACGCAACACAGAAACTGGTGACTTGGGAGGCCATTGTGCGACTACACAGGCTCCGTGGACCACCGATCGAAAGCAGCGTCAGCTTCAATGAACGAAATGTGGGTGCGGCACATGTCATCGCATATGCGCCAACGTCTCAACTGCCCTCCGGTTTCATGCCCTGCCCCACACACTGCATTCCATTTGCCCCAAAGGGCATCCAAATCACATGTCACAATTTTGATGTCGCATAAACATATACATCATTCCATCGCGCAGGCGTCCAAGATCAACAGTAGCCATTCTAGTACAAAAAGGATAGCGCGGCAAAAGGCGCCGGCGACCACGGGGCTGGTCGTTGCGCAAGCGAGGAAGGGGGTTGGGACAGGGGGTTATGGCGAGGATGTGGTGAAGCGATGCGAAGAGCTTCCGTGTACCGCAGCTGAGGACCCGCACAAGTACCAGGTAGCACTGCTGCTTGCCATTTGTGCAAACCACACCACAAGGCTCTAAAATTCCATAATATACTGAGCGCTTGGGGTGGGACGCAGAACTGTCGGTACGGTTTGCCTCTGAGAATGCGTTTTGACATGCAAAAGTCACTAACTCTACCAACGATAACGCAAAAGGGGACAGTTCCACCGACGTACGCTCGGTAAGGCACCGTTCCCCATTACGGTTTCCTTCGGTTGGGGGGGAATGTTTGCCCAGTGCGCGCCCGGCGCGCTACTTTTCTATTGACTATCCCGACTTCAGCCGCAGATTTACCCTCTCATGGAGAAGCCCACCAAGTAGACCACGTTGCACTGCACACCTTCCCTACAAAGCACGTTGCTCAATAAAGCAATAGCTGTGAATTCAACAACTCCAAATGTCATTTGTATTGTACTTAACAAACAACATTGGTCCCACAAGTGTGGGTGTCAATACATTCAGTACAATAGTGCTCCTTACACTCATCGCAAACTGTGACGGTGGAGCGCTTGTGGCAACACAACACACACACTTCTGCCTCATCCTCTGCCTCATCTTGCGTGGCGGCCGAGTTGCTTTGGTCAATCCAAACATGAGGCGGGACATGCTCCCATGGTCCGTAGGGGGGGTGACAGACTTGCCTCCGGATGCAAAGTTGTGTAAAATGCAACAAAGTACGGACTGACTTGTGCAACTCATTGGGGCCGCCACGCCAGATGTTCCTAACCAAACCCCAATACCACAACCGAGCAAACAGCTGCTCAATGTGTGCCCTATACCACCTGTGCACGTCATTGTAACATTGTTGGCGGGCTGTCAACGTGCCATTCTTTCTTCCAATGAATGGCACAATGACATGAATCCAGTCTTTATAAGCACCATCATGGCCCCCAACTTAGAAATCAAAGAAATCACCTCGGGTACGAGAAGGTCCCACCCATCCCAAATCAAAACATCTGCGGATGTCCCGGGGGCCAAGGGGCAAATCCATATAATGTTGCCCAACATATCAACATCAATAGTCACCTTGTAAACATGCAACGCATACTTAGGATTCCACAGGTCGGCACTCCATATCTCGCCAATGGAACTGATGGGCATGGAGTCTGTGAAATGTGTCATAAAGAATGGAAAATGGGGACGATGGTTGAAAGGATTCAACCGGTCGGCCCATCGAATCTCTTGAACAACATGGTTAAGGTATTCGCGAACACAGGCAACACTTTGCCGCCACGCAACCTCCGAACACCCTTCGGTGCGAGACATGAAAGCACCGCTCTCTGCCGGTGGGGTGTGTTCCATCCACAAAAAAAATCGAAACAACGACTCACAGTCGAGGAGCTCGGGGTGCCCACACTTCATTCAAAATTCCTCCAATGTTTCTGCATCTGCACCCATCCATGCAACCTGCGTACGCACACAGGTGGACTTACACCCTAACTCCCTAACCCCAACTCAAGGGGCCACACAACAAAGCGTGGATTGCGAGTCCCTAACCCCAACTCAAGGGGCCACGCAACAAAGCGGGGATTTAGAGTCCCTAACCCCAACTCAAGGGGCCACGCAACAAAGCGTGGATTGTGAGTCCCTAACTCCTACTCAAGGGGCCACGCAACAAAGCATGGATTGCGAGTCCCTGACCCCAACTCAAGGGGCCACGCAACAAAGGGTGGATTCACAGATTGTCCCGGTTGCCTCAATGGCACCGGAAGGTTGGGGCCCAAAAGAGGGCAGAAATGTTACGTCACCCCTGCATTCTCGGGGGTTCCCAACAAAAGGGACAAAATCAGAAAACAAAACCTACGATAGGGGTCACAATGATGCCCCTAGTATCTCAAAGTATGGGTCTCAAGTACAGCCAGACGCCCAAATAGCTGCACTGCGCTAAGTGCACCCCCTTAGTGCACCCCCTAAAAGGCCACCGGTGGGGCACGGGTCCAAAAAGATGCCCGGCGCGCCAACGTTCCCCCTAGGAGACAACGTCGAGCAGTGTCCCGTCAACGAAACCCTGGAGCCACTTTGCAGGAACGTTGAATGCAAAACTGGGCAACACCCATCAGGGGCCCCAATCCCATGTCTTTTGGTGGCAAATCGGCCCCCTCAAAATGCGGTTTGGTGCACTTTGGGCAGCCACCGACCAGTCCTTTGCTTAGTGATACTGGGGGGAGGGGGGGTCAATTGGCCTCCTTGGGATTGTGGCTCACCCACCCACCCACCCACCCACCCACCCATCTTTCCGAGGAGGGGGGGTGGGGCGTCACAGAGCTCGGTCTACCGCCAACGTCCACGGGCACAAAGTGTGTCACAATGTGCCTCAGCCCATGAAAAACGTTGGCGGTCTACCAAGCTCAGTAACCCACCCACCCACCAAAAAGAGCTGACACCCCCCTCCCCTGGGGGGGTCCCTGCACTTTTCCCAAAATCAGGGGAAACCCAGACAAACCCTCCCTCCCTCTCTCAGACCCCCCCCCCTTGGGTAGAGTAGCAACCAGCCACGCAGCAAAGGCCTGGCAGCCACTAGTTTTCCGCGAATCAATTGCATATTGATACCTGACTGTTCGCCAACTCCACGTTCCAATTTCACTCCCTTGGTGATGGATTGCCTCGTGTATCGTTCACACAAGAAGCACGTCTGTGTCGGCTGCAGTCGACTCACGTGCTGCAAAATGATGCATCTATGTCCCGGCTACAGGCATGCGACGCCATGCTGACATCATCACAATCTGACACCATCACCGCATCAGCACCACACCGATACCAGCACTTCAGTTTGTCCTACAGCAGACGCCCAGGAATCTGTGTGTGCACTCGTGGAAGCTGCGCATCACGCACTCTATGATGTGCGGGTGTGAGTGCTGATGGTAGGGTAGGGTCAATGAAGTTCGATAGAACATGGGTTTCTTGACCAAGCTCAAAGGTAGGTATCATCAGAATTCCCAGGTACAATGGAAAATTGGACACCACTTGGTAAATCTGCAGCTGCAGCAGTTTTGGTGAGGTCTGGTGCATGTGCTGGCCCCTGCAATAGTTCCCCAAAGTGGTGGTTTCGGACGACCTACTGCGGCAGATCTGTGCTTGGGTACATTGCACTGCATGTTCACTCCACTCCGACTGTTTCATTTGCGGCTTGCAAGAAATTGGGGTGTGCTTCTTTTCATCTATCCAAAGAATCACAACGGCCCTTTTCAGACGAAGTGTGCTGGTAACTACACACATAAGCACGTCAGGGCATCATAGTGTGCCCTTGTGCTGTGCCAATGGTCGGTCCACAGCTCTGCCCTCGAATCGCCAAAAGCGAACGCCCCAACCCTAACCCCACCTTTGCCTATGGGCCCACTTCACACAACCATGCGGCACCCTATGACCCAACTATTGTAGAATGTGAGTAGGGCATCGCTTGCGAGTGCTGTTCAACCACCCTGAGGTACTGCTTCACACGCAGGACGCGTCTGTCTCAAAATCCCTGACAACAATGCTGCAATCAGTCGGTGATTGTGGGCGGCTGATGTGGGTCAGATACCCCTGCTTCACGCTTTGTATTAGCTCTTTGGGGGACATGCCCTTCCCAAGCACAATATGCGCCCCACAGGCCTTATACATTTGCACATCTTCCGGGGCATCATTGGCAGAATGGATGCACAGTAGGCCCTGGAACTGCCGGGCAATGAGCTCGCTCAGCAAATCGGTGCCGTATAGCGTCCGGTCTTCGAATTGCAGGTTCTGGTCGCAGATGACGATATCCCCGTTGGATGCAGCGGCGTCCACAAAAGTTTCGCATTCATGGGACGTTGCCCCAAACACTTCGACGGCGCCGCACTCGCCCATGAAATGCCCAAGCCACAGCCGCATCACTGGAGAGTCATCAATGCAGTACACACGCAGCCCCTGCGGGTACAGGGTAATATCGGCCATCTGTAAAGGCAGAGGCTGCTTGAAGTGCAGAAGGGTGACCCCAACCCCATAAACGCTAAAAAAGGTGGGCCAGCCAAGGTGTCCCGGGGTACTGGTACAGTATGTGGGATAGTTGGTAAAAACCCACCAGACATGAAACGCTCCCACCTCTCCGTACAGCAGGACAATGTAGCGAATGTAAAGAGGTGTAAATTTTGGCTTTTTCCAAATGTGCAAAACGGCATCCGTGTGATAAGAATTTCTCTGGAAGGAGGTAATTTTCATCCACTTTCAGCCCTTCTTGTCCTATGGAAGTGGAGATTGGATTATGTTGATGGGGAATCACCTGGCAACTAGTACATACACGACACAACAGCCATTTACATCCATGTCCTTCTGCAAGACATTAGTGATCAGTGGGTTGAATACAATGCTTAGGCGGGAATCGATATCAGCCTCAGGGATGTAAAACCACACACCTATCAAAGAATCATGCAATGCTGTAGAATATGCCACCGAAAAAATCCAGCAGCTTGTAGAAAAGGCTCAAAACTATAGTTTAGATAATGGTTCACTGAAAAACTTGACATTGCATGTGCACTATCTGCCCACTGCGTCCAAAGTCAAACCCATAAACCCAGCTGTTTACCCGCAGCCCTGTCTTTTGCGCACACTGTCCCATGAAAGAGTTGGTTATGTCCACACTGCGGTTTGCGGTGCACTTGGGATGATCGTCGCTATCCTCTGTGCAGTGCCTGGGCTGGTTCCGTCTAACGAACCCTGAACGCTATCTCTTGATCCGACTCCTGGCCCTAAGTGAAGTGTGGGTGTGAGTCAGCACCTGCTTCTTCTGGAAAAACAAACGTACAACCCTCAGGAAATCCATGAGGTTCTCTGGCCCAAGGTTGTGGTCATTTACCTATGCATGGGCTGGCAAAGCGAGAAATGGTGCATATGCCTTGCGCTTCTATGCTGAGCGTGGGGCCAAGCGGGAGCAGCAGTGCAGACATAAACATCAAGGACAAACACCGATTACGAATTTTGTAGTCACGAAAATGACGGGGAAAATCATAGAAAAGTTGTACAAAAATTACAGCAAATTCCGGTGAAAAGTATGTTAGTGCCTCTCAAATTTCACATGTGAGATAGCAAAATTGGGATTGTGGTGTTGGACTCGTCTCTTACAGTCATTGCACCATATAGCACCACCACGTAGCTCCATCACACCAACGTACTGCGATGCCCTCTTGGATGCGGCCACAGTACAACAGTGGGCACTATCATCCACCTTTCGCTTCTGGCTGCCGGCCTTGGCTGTTTGATTGCCATGGGTAACAAAGAAGGACAACATTGAGGGGAAATGACTATGACCACACATGCAATGTGGACGGAAGGTTTTGTGGAAGTGGTCCTTGTCTGTGTGGCCCATAGCAGTGGCAGTTTCGGGGCCACATGCCCTTTTGTGTCCAACTCATACCAGTGGGCTTCACCATGCATCTGTACAAATGGCCATTGAGGGGCCCCTTGCCCTTTTGTGTTCATGGACCTTCACCAAAATATGGTAAAAATTACAAAAATCACAGAAAATTCACCGAATTTGCGATCGTAATCTGTACCTGTCCTTGTAGACATGCACCAGAGCATACACATGGCGGCAACATGAGGCATGAAAAAAGGAAAACACGTCACATACCAAGAAGACATCCAGCATGAAGGTCGGCAAATATGGAAGGAGGGACGGATGGAGTGTGGAAGGGAGCAAGGGAAGGAGGGAGGGAGCAAGCGAGCAAGGGGGGTGGGGAGTTGGATTTGGAGCAGAGCAATTGTACGGTGCGCAAACTGCCTGCCGGGACCGCTTGTGTAACTGCTATTTGGATTCCGTACCATACCTCCACCGGCCTGCTTTGCCTTTGCTTGCTACCTGGACCCCCTTATGTGCTAACTCCCTCCAACCCCTGCGACACTCTTCTATGACCCCCCCCGCTTACTTGCTTCCTCTCAATTTTATCATTGAACCCTCTAGCAAACTGTTGCACTTCGCCACCATTGTTTGACACGCTCTCTCTACGTGGTGCTGGCGCATCGCCCAACGTCACGGTGCTCACCACAAGACCAAAAGTTCTGTTGCTCAATGGCTGCAAAAAGTTTGCTGCTAAGTGGCAACCAAAGGTTCGCTGCCCAGTGGCAGCAAATAGGTTTGCCACTCAGGGGTACAGAAAAGCCTGCTGCACTGCGGCAGCAAAAGGACCCAGGGTGCACAGTGCCCAGTGCCCGGTGCCCAGCGGCAGCTACTGGTCTGCCTTACAATGACCCCAAGAATCACTGCTGCACTGTGGCAGCAACTGGACAGTTGTGCAATTCAACGGCAGCAATAGGGTATGCTGCACTGTGGCAGCGAAAAAGACCACTGCACTGTAGCAGCAAAGTAGACTGCTGCACTGTCGCAGCCCAATGCAACGCTGCTCGGTAGCATCAAAAAAGAATGCTGCTCCATGGCAACAAAAAGCAATGCTGCACTGTAGCTGGACTGCTACACTGAGGCAGCAAAGTGGACTGCTGTACTGTGGCTGCAAAAAGGTCTGTGGCATCATGACAGCAAAAAGGACTGATGCACCGCAGTATCGAGCAGGCTGCTGCTCAATGGCAGCAAAAGGGAGGTAGGGAGGGGGGGTAAGGACGGTTGGGAGGGAGGCAGAGGAGGAGGGACAAACGGACAGACGTACGAAAGGAGGGAGGAAGGGAGGGAGACTGGAACACATGAGCTTTGGGTTGAACTTGCATGAGCCGAACGCCCATGACACCACAGGGCTTAAACAAGGCACACTCACCTGACTGATAGTTCTTTGTACGTCGATGTGCTCTTCATCGGGGGCCACCACATCTACCGGCATCGAGGCAGAGAACGTCACGACATCTTCGCTTTGTGTGAGCTCCACCTGCATCCCCAGCGCACGAGCCGCCATGCGGCAGTGCTTCAGCCCGAGGCCGACCGAGAGGTCGATTGGCAATTTAGTGGGGTCGTCACCGACAAGGTCCCAAATGTTCTTAGGCAGCCTGACACCGGCATTGACCTTGTTGGAGATCGTGAAAGTGACCCGCGCGGTGCCATCAGCGTCCTCCTCCGACACGACGACGCTGCACCGGACCTGGGGGTCAGTAGCATGGCCGTGCTTGGCGGCGTTGTCCAGAGCATTCTCCATCATAATGTCGCAAAGCCGGGCATCCGTCAGGATGGCGACTGGGGTGAAGTAACTGAGGACCCGACGTCCGGCCACGAGATCCCGCCCAAACTGCTCCAGGCCGACGGGCTGCAGACAAAGGGAGAAGACGCCGGTCATTAGGTTGGTGCACGTCTGGTAGTTCTTACACCAACGGATCCCGCGGCTGAGAATGGCTAGGACGTTGTCGAGCGCGGGGCGCGGGTACGTCCCTTCGCCCAGCAGCACGAGAATCGCCGCGGCAGCATCAACCATCGAGTTCTTGACCACGTGGTTGACCGCGGCGCTGTGCTTCTGTTGCTTGGCCTCGGCTCGCATCACCGCAACCTGGTGCAGGGCGGCGAACTCGCGGCGGTGGATCAACGACACCTTCATGCTCATCCAGATCGCGCAGACCGACAGTGGGACCACCTGCAGTACGCAATACCAGGCCTGCATGGACATGCTCGAAGAGCCGAACACGAACCAGGCCAGCAGCAGCGGCTTCAGCAGCATTGCTATGGCACCCGCCTTCGTGTACCCGATGAGCACAACGCAGTACCCAAACCACGCAGATTGCGCGACGAAGAGGACGGCGATCCACTCGCTTTGGAGCCCAATGCATTCGGAAGGAACGTCGGCCGTCGCCGCGAGAATCGCGAGCGTCGCGATGCTGTTTGCATCCAAAAGGAGTTGGCAGAGCGCGATGAGGATGGGAAGCATCGGCTGCAGCCTGGGCCACTGCCGGGGGATCCAGAAAATGATCAGGCCGTACAGCGCCGGAAGCGCAAGCAGCAGCCCGAGGGCCGGGGTGATTGGGATGTGATGGACCAACAAAATCATCAGCCAGCCCCCCGGCATGCACAGCGCCAGGAGCGCGAGGAAGTTGTTCGCAACGAGGTACTGCCCAACTTCTTCCTTGGAGTACTCGGCCTCCGGTTCTGGGGACTCGAATGCAATACCGCTCCATAACCACCTCAGCTTGAACCCAGGTCCCATCGTTTTCAGAGCTCAAAAAGATAGCAACAGCTTGAAGAACAAACGGGGATTGAGCCTTGTGCCATCGACCAACGTGCACCAATCTGCGACAGTTGCACTGCTTCGGAACCCGCTCTGCCCGGTAGGATTCGGTTGGTTTCGAGAGGTACCGGTAGAATTTGCCAGGGTTTGGTCGCCCCGAGGAAAGCAGCAAGGGAACGAATACAGTGGTGGTTGGAGAAGGCTGTTGCTTGTGTGCCACAACTTGCGCAACCCATGCACAGCCTTGACCCGGGACATTGGGTAGAGTGAAAGTTGGAAATGCAACTTTGCAACGGAAACCAAGGTCCCAATTGGATCCCCAGGATACAACTGTTATTCGCCGCTCCTAGACCGCACGCAAATAATGCAAACGGACACAGTACTGCCAAAACCCCGCGATTCAGTAGCCCCCAGTCGCTGGGACTATTTCTCAGGCAGGGGGTCGGGGTAGTCGGGGTTTATGGGAGGGGACTCACGCAAGGATATGGCAGGGTGCCCACATGGACGGGGCCACCGTGCAGTAGGCGTACAGTGCCGTGTCTTTTGTGCGACTGCTGCCGCTTGAAGTGGTTTGCGTCTATTGGCGATGGAAAGAAAAAGTACACTTGGTTCTCGGGATGTGCATAACCAACCCCATCCATTCGATGCTTTCATCTACCAACCTCAAATTGTTAGACGACCCACAGAAGAGGCCGTGCGTGAGGGCACGGTGGTCAGGCGCCTCCAAGTGTACCAGGACTACGGATGCAACCCACACCTCATGCTGCATGGTCAAAGCGGTGTTAACGGCGTTGCTTGAGGGCATAAGAACGATGACTGACCACGTGCAAAGTCAGCGCTGCAAGTTGCGGTTGTACGCACCCGGCCTTTAATGGAGCTGGGAAACTTCATGTGAGGCAACTTTGGGGCAACCCTCAAATATTTAGGGCAACTCCCGGGGGTGCATGACCACATGCCCTCCGGGGCTAGAATTGGCCAAATTCTCAGGGTTGCAAGCCATGTTTGGGCCCTAGCCAACAGGGTCTAGTTCACAATGCCACAGTGTTCCTTCACGATGAGTTTGTTGTTCATCTTGTGGGGTTTGGCAGCGCATTTTGGGCCTTACCAGTGTGTGGCACTTTTCTTTGGGGGGGGGGGGGGGGTGAAGCTCCGGATACTTAGCTAACGCATACCTCCGGGACACAGGCATACACTCATCGCTCATCAGACGAGTACCGAATGTTGCCTTGAGTTCACTGCTTCGCAGTTATCGAATGTTTCATCTTTGGGGGGTGGGGGGGCTGGAACCCCCCTCATGCTTAAAAAGCAAACTGGTTCCAGAGGCCCCCTTCTCCATTATCCCTGTACCCTCACTTCTTCCTCCGGTTTCTTTTTGCTACACACACTCCTTGGACCTCTGTTTCTAGATGAGGACGCCCACATCCCCTGGTTTCGAGCTGCAGAGCCACCCTTGCCCTTCAAGTCCAATTTTCTGGTTGCATGGCCCTTCTGTGTCATTCGTTGATAGCGCGCACACGCACGTACACACACACACACACAAATAGCCTGACCCCCCCCCCCCCTCACAGCATTCTTTCGACATCACCCCATCCCCGCCACCACCACCACCGCCGCCGCTGCCAACACAAATTTCTGTTTCTTGTATCTTGTGAATTTCCTGCTTCCTGATTTTGGGTTTGCAGAGCCCCTTTTGTCTGTCATCCACTTCAAACACGCACCAGATACCACCCTTTCAGCCAACGTCTATTCGGTTGTGGTTGTGGGGCTTCCAAGCCTTGTTTGTTCTTGACACTATGCGATTTGGGACATTGTGCGTCACCTTGAGCCTGTTAGTGAATTGAATTATGGCCACACCTTTGGTACTCACGAATCATGCCTGCAGCTGAAAATCATTGCAAACACCGCTGCCCCTGTTGGTGTACTCTACATGGAAGTGTTGAAACTGCACGTTTTTACTATCAGCAAGATGTTGAGACTAATTTTCTTTCCAAGGATGGAAAGGCATTCAACAAAAGTGCTTCTTTGAGTGTTGTTGAATGCCAATTCATCAGTGCGTCGGGTGGATAACTGCAAATTTTCGCAGCAAAAGGCAGATGAGGGTTTCCATCTGCATGCACGAGCCGATTTTTTCTTCTGAAGGGAAAACATGCAATTGAAAAAGCTGAGGTGCAGATGTTTCTTGAAGGCTGACACATCTGCGGCATCTCCGGACTGCTGTGCACCTCTGCACACCCTAAGGGTCAGGGCTGCATTTTTATGTTTCTCCTGTTGGCTGGTGTTAACACCTCGCAAACAAGCGCAACACTGGTCGGTTTGGGGCAGGGTGCTTGCACAAGCTGAAACAGTGGCCAAACAAGGCTAATAATTCTTTTTTTTTTCCACAACAAACAGTCCATAACTTCAGTCACTTGTGTGGTGTGTAGTGTCCGACCTTCACTGTGCCCTCTGAAATACCCATGGTGCACAGAATTCCACTCCAAACCAAAACCAATTCTACATGTTCTTATCCAAGGATGCACTTCTTTCTCTTCTCTTCAACACTTCCATCGATCAACAACTTCACAAAAATTGTGAGGATTGTCTCAGCCAAGAACATCCAATGTGAGGAGGCACAACCATCACCTGGCTTGAGGGGGATTGCTGGCAAAAATGGTTCCTAGAGGAGGAGATGATGCCCCCCTTTGGGCTTGTGCTGATGTCTGTGGTGCAAGGGGTGGGTGAGTGTGGGGGTTGGATGTGCTACATCTATCCAGCATAATGTGCAGCATTGAGGAAGCTATAGGGGGCGTTTGTGCACAGCGCGCACAGTACAGGGGGAATTTTGGGATTTTTGCTACCATTGGCAATATTCTTGCCTTCGTGGACCATACTACACCCAAGGGGTAGCCCGGCTTCTCATTCTTCCAAAATCCAGATGCGCTGTTCGGAATTCTTGTTGGTAAACCTCCCGTTGATGAGGCCTTGTATGGTTGTGACACCAACGTAGACGGTGCATTCGACCGCCGCAATGGCGGGGGATTGCACTGCTTAGCCTCTGGCGATGCGAGGAGACCACAGCCGGGCTGACTAGGAGAGGGTGGCAGTGAAGGTGACGGCACCCAGTACTCCCTTTCCATTGATGTGGACATGCGAGTCTAATAGACGGCAGAGTAGTGGTGGCCCCCGAACAGGGTACCTAAATGTATCACCATAGCACCGAATGGGGAACCATTTTTGAGTGACATGCACAACAACAACACACAAATGCACTAGAAATGAGGGCCAAGCACGCACACAAGTCATATAAATGCACAACAAGGCTCATCGTTATTGATACTAGGCACTACTATGCAGTTTGGGTATGGTCTTGTACAAACTTTATGCACAGTGCGCGCACGGCGCGCAATGCGCCCCCATAATGTCCTGTCTTCTCCCTCACACCCAAGTTTTCATGCTAAACCATTTTTGGTGCACAAACTTTTGGGTACCGAATTCCCGCTCGGGTCACAAAGCAGGTGGTCCTTCACGGTGGTCCTTCAAGGGGATCTGGTAGCGGTGTCTTTGGCCAAGTTCTTGCAATGCGTGCGCACTGCGTGAATACTGCGCACGCAGAGGCTAGAATACCCGTCACCTATCTAGTAGCATGGCGAAGCAGCAAAGCCCACCGGTGGTACATGTGACCCCATTCAAATGCCCCACCGGATCCACAATAGTCTGCTATGTGTTGTGTTGGGAACGTTGATGAGCCCCTGCTACAGCCTGGCAGTCCTCCAAGTTGGTGTCGACTGGCAAGATACGCCCAAGGACGTGTTTATATCGATCTTGAAACTAATTGGGTTTGTAATGCTGTTCATTGATCAGGTGTTTCCAAATTTGCAGACAACTGGCTGAAGAATGCTGCCCTCCCAATACCCAGTACCGCCCAGCTGGAAGAAAAGGGAGTGATAGTGATTGTCATGTCAGGTGTCTGACACAAACAAAATGTGCAAGACATACTTCCACCACCCCCCAGCAAACAGTCCACTCGTCCAAGGTCTTGTCTATTATACTTTTTTTTTTGACTGACTCCAGAAGTTCAAAGAGTACTCAAGACTGTGCTTGGGAAAGTGAGCGTCTCCAGCATATGATACAGTGGATCCCCGCAAAGCGGGGCACATGGCAAAGACCCAGAGTTCACATGCGTATAACAGAGGGCTCTCTGTTGCGGTAGGCAAAACCGCCACGCCATATGGCAAGCCTATAATGCGTAAGATTTAAGGGGGTTAAACATGCTGCATCACGTGTGTGCCATTCCCCACAGGTCTTCAAGAGTGACAAGCTTTCGTCGCTTTGTAGGGGCCATGTCTGGTGGCGGGTGTTGGCCCAGGATGCCGGGTCTTGTGCGGCAGTGGCGTTTAGGTAGAGGGGGCTCCACCCAGTGGGCCGCGCGCTCGGATGCCCACAACTGGCTCATCACCGAAAAGAGCTGGACCCTTCGGTCATGCCGCTGGTAGTGCTGGTCTGCGGAGGTGGTCCACACTCTAGCACGCCGCAGGAGGGTGTGCCAGTGCCGTGATTGCCGCACCAGATCCTCTAGCATGCCGCGGTATGAAACCATCAGTGAGGCCCCGAGAACGGCACGTTGATGCAGAAACCAAGGCTGGGCCAGATACTGCATTGCCGAAGCTACGTGTTGCGCCCCTGGGTCCGCGGCAGTGGGACACAGGCACTGGTCGAGATATTTTACCGCCCATGACCTGGTGTAGTACGATTGCGGCCGGTCCCATGTGCGCGCAGCTCTACGGTGGGACGTCTCTTGAGAGGCACGGCCATCCTGCCGCTGTGTTCTCTCCCGGGGCCCTGTATACCCTACTTGATTGCGGAGGATAGAGTCCGTGGGGTTCGGTCGTACAGCTCGTGAGCGCAGCTTTGTGTACCATGCCGGCACCGCCGTGGAGGGCGTGGGCGGCACCTGTGGGTCACGGGGGGGCATGGTGAGTTGGCCGCGCAGTTGGCATACGCCATGTAGGGCGTGGTGAGTTGGCCGCGCAGTTGGCATACGCCATGTAGGGCGTGGTACTGGTGCCAGGCCACACGCTCCCTGAGGTCGACCCGCATTGTTCGGGGGATGTGGTCCCATAGGGACTGTGGTATGCGAAGGCAGGAAACATGGTGTAGGTCTGCCGCTGACGCCCTGTTCCACCATTCCGTCACCGTATCTTGCCATGGTCCCCAGGTGCTAAGCCACATGTTGCGAAATGCGTCCTCCAAGTTGGTGTCGACTGGCAAGATACGCCCAAGGACGTGTTTATATCGATCTTGAAACTAATTGGGTTTGTAATGCTGTTCATTGATCAGGTGTTTCCAAATTTGCAGACAACTGGCTGAAGAATGCTGCCCTCCCAATACCCAGTACCGCCCAGCTGGAAGAAAAGGGAGTGATAGTGATTGTCATGTCAGGTGTCTGACACAAACAAAATGTGCAAGACATACTTCCACCACCCCCCAGCAAATAGTCCACTCGTCCAAGGTCTTGTCTATTATACATGGCAAGGGTGATGGGGGAGGAAATAGGGAAAATGGTTGAACATGGGCACATCCTAAATGCTCAAGAAGCTAACAAAAACCTTGGTACGGAACCAAAAACTTGTGAAAAGGGGCCGAAACTACGGTTCGGGTATTTGCCGACATCCAAAACTTCCCACTGCGTGCATGGCATTCCCTTTTAGTGGAGTCCTAAGTCCTTTCATGGGGTCTCTTGTCAGGGTCCCTATCGAGGTGCTTTGAAAGGTGCACATCATACCCCCCCCCCTTTGTAATAGCTACGCAAAAGTACCAAATTAATACGGTCCCTACGCCTACTGTAGCTTAGACAAGGGCGTGGCTTGCGCGCAACACATACAACTGCCAACACACGTGGGTGAGTGCATGGTATGACTGCACCTGAACTTCCGCCCATGTTCCCAAAGGCATGTAAAAAAACAAGAAAATGTTTGAAGCATGAAAATTCAGGTTCACACCCATGTTCCTACAAGCAATGAGGCATGAGAAGCCTACAAATGTTCGGCTTGGAAACCCTTCTTGCGATCACACGCCATGCGGAACAACTGCACATGCTCACCACTTGAAGATGCCTTTGAAGATGCCTTTGCCCGAGGTTTAGGGGCTGGTTTGGGCTCAGGCAACTTCAAGTTCTTGGGATGAAATTGCCTTGCATGCAGTCTCTTGTAAAGTACACTCACAACCCTATGTAAGAGGCAAATTTGTCACCAAACCCATGTCTTATGTGGCTGCACTACATTTGGCACCGAATTAAAATTAGATACCAAATTAATACGGTCCCTACGCCTACTGTAGCTTGGACAGGGGCATGGTTACTACGAAGGGGGGGGGGGATGTTCACTTCGCCAGCAGCTCGGTCCCAATACAAAGTCTTGCTTAGGGTTAGGGTCAGTGTCAAGCTCGTGTAGCAGGCACACAGTGCCGACCTCCCGGGTTTCGTCAATGTGGCTGGATGGGGAGGGGGGGTGATTCAATGTTCTGGTTCGGGGCACGGGCACAGGCAGAGGCAGGCCGAGGGGTTTAGGAACCACAGTGGGCACATTGGCGACTTGGTAAGAGAGTTGCACCAACGTTTTGATGCGCTGGATTGAACACTTGCGACCATCAAATGTGACCTCGTCAACACCAAACAAAATGCCTTGCTGAGTGTTCTTTTTGTCCTGGCACTGTATCCCTAGTATTTGGCTAAGTGTTTGCACTATGTGCGCACTGCGTGCGCACTGCGTGCATATTGCGCACGCAGAGACTAGGATACTCACCCAAGAATACCTGTCACCTGTTTACTAGAGGGAAGACTGAAAGGTGTCAATACCATAGGGTTGGCCAGGTATCCATCGATACTTCTGGTTGTAGTTATAACCAACAGCATCGTCAAAGAAGAACTGTCCGGTCTTGATGTCGACTCGCCACCATCGAGTATCGGCGATCGAGAGCCTTCGAGCGACGATGACCACGTTGACTTCTCTGCAGTTGTGGACGTGGCCACACCGATCGATGATCTTGAGCATCTCGGTTCGAGAATCACCTTGAAGTCGACCAAGGTCTTGGTGCACGTACTATATGTCGGGAAGAGTACTCTGCAGGCCGAATTGAACCACCTCTACGGATACGAGGCTCGCTGCAGTGTCGGCAATGACGACGTCGAGATCCGGGTCGTGTCGGCTGTGTACACTTTGTCGATGGGCCTCTTCTAGGGGGAAATGGTTGACAATTCAAATATGCCACATCCTAAATGCTTGGGAAGCCAAAAAAACCCTAGTACGGAACCAAAAACTTGTGAAAAGGGGCCAAAACTAGGGTTCGAGTATTGGCCGACATCCAAAACTTCGCACTGCGTGCATGGCATTCCCTTTGTAGGTTGTTTGTAGGGTGGCATCAACAAAAGAAGCAAGCCAAAAAAATACGGCCACCCATACAGGTCGCAGAAAGAGAAGAGAACAACGCCAAGGATGCATCAAAGGAGCATTTAAAGGCCATGAACACCGCAACCACATGAGCACAATCGCAAAAACTGCAACCATGGGTCTATGATGTGTGCTCCAGTCAGGGGGGTGAGGGGGCAAGCCTTTCCTTTCACATACCCCCACCTTGCAGCACACCCGAACTGTGCCCCTTCCCGCGCCCCGATACCCAGCTCTACCTTCAATAGCACCCCAAGGGTAGATCAAACCATCTCTACCATTTGAAGAGCGAGCACGCTTTTTGCGACACCATGCTGCACCCATTGCCCATATGGAGCCGGTCGTGCCTGGGCCAGAAGGCCACAACAATTGTTATCTTCGAGCGAATGTGGCAATTGTGCATCGGAGAAGCAGGAAATACAGCAGATGTGCACAGAAGACTGGCATCGCATCTGCTTGAGACAAATCTGCCGTCTGCCCCATATGAGGCTCCTCATGCATGCATGCAAACCAAGTACAAGTGCATACAACTCTTCTTGCTTGAGGACTGTGGTTCTTGCTGCGGAGGCTTGGTGAACACTGCATAGTGACGAGTCAGTTCGTTTCCAGACGGTTGATTGAAACGGTGCTAAAGTCGCGGGAAAGAGGGGTTACTGATAGACCGAATGTCTGCCTCAGGGGCCCATTCAGCCGCTAAACCATCAGAGGTATTTGCAATGGGAAGAACATCGAGAGTATGTACAAGATGAGCAATGATGACATCAGATCATGAAAACAAAATTCTCAAAGAAACAAATGGATGAATCAAGGACAGGGCCAAAGCAGTAAAAGTGGGCGGGGTGGAGGGCCGCACCCACTCGTGACGAACTGTGAAACATAAGTTCAGTGACCCAAACCTTTGATTGGCATCCCTAATGGCTACGATGTCACAGCACATGAGGATGCGCTACAGGCAATTTTCGCGTGCAGTGTGCTGTGTGCTATGTTCTGTGTACAGCACTGTGTGCTGTGCTGTGTACTGGGATGGCATCTGTGTCATTGAAGCATATCGCATATACAAATGTACAACACCGTTGTTGAATGGGGTCAGCAACAAAAGTGCGCCACAAAGGCAGAATCACCGTACAACAGGGCAAGTCCTTTTCAAACTACAGCATGGTCTGTGCACAGCCTCATGACTGGCATCTATATGCATCTAAATAAGTACGCGTGCAAAATGCAAATGGCTTGGCAGGTAAAAATTGGTGGTCCTTCACCAAAAAATTCCGTGCAATCCACAATCCTCAGGATTTTCAGGTAACACCTTACCACCTTACCAGAATTTGCCAAGCAACAACAAGAGTTGCCTTTGAACTTTGCTTGGCAAAACGCCTCAGGATATTGCCAATACCCCAGGGCCGCCCTCGACTGGCTGAGGCTATGACAGCAAAGAGGTCTGCTCAGGGGTGGACCCTGCATCACGCCCAGCCCCCACCGCAGGGTATTTATGGCATAGTTCAGAGTCAGGTTCAGGGTTCCCATTGGTACGAAATCTCAGCCATTGCCGTTTGGTAACAGTACCTTCAGCACACACACGCATGCGCGGGCGCACACACGCACGCACACACGCACACACACATTGAGAACCGCAAAACAAGAACAGAGCAACAAAAAGGCGGTGAAAGAAAACTCCTCGGGGCAGCCCTAGACGCCTTTCGGTCTGTTGACGAAGAAAGTAGCATGCAGTCCTGGACTGCAATTGCGGTGTGATCCAAATCGTTTCCCTGGGCCCGCACCCATTTGCAGTAATCATGCACTAATCAACAGACCTAACAATTAATCCATGGAGGAGTTTGTGTTCATGACAGCCCAAGACAACCAGTGTTAGGTACAACCACCCAACCGCACACACACGGAAGAATTTTACGGAGCAGACCGGGCACATAGCAAATGCATGTCGGCGCACCACGCAGGGTGCGGAAGTGAGAGGGGATGACATTGTCAGTGTAATGTGACGCGTCCCAGTGTGCGTTCCGGTGCAACCAGGGGCTGCCGGTTTTTCATTTCCGGGGGGGGGGGGATCAATAGAGCCTCGGGCCGGACCCCCCCCAAAAGGGGCTCAATTGACGGGACCCCCAAAATACCCCAAAAACCGACCCCGTGGACGTCCGTGGTTCCAATGGCGGTGGTACTTGTGTTTAAGGACACAAGGCCCCCGGTTAATTCCAACTACATGTATGTAGCGCCCCACCATGGCCTCCCATTAGAACCACATGAGCTAGTCAGACTCAGAATCGCCAACAGAGTCGCAGTCAGAGTCAGAGTCAGTGACAGTGTCGCAGTCGGAATCAGAGTCACAGTCAAAGCTGGGGCTGGGGTTGGGGTCCAAGTGTGGATTGCGAGTCCCTAACCCCAACTCAAGGGGGCGCGCCACAGAGCGTGGATTGAGAGTCCCTAACCCCAACTCAAGGGGCCACGCAACAAAGCGTGGATTTAGGGTCCCTAACCCCAACTCAAGGGGCCACGCAACAAAGCGTGGATTTAGAGTCCCTAACCCCAACTCAAGGGGCCACGCAACAAAGCATGGATTCAGAGTCCCTAACCCCAACTCAAGGGGCCACACAACAAAGCATGGATTGCGAGTCCCTAACCCCAACTCAAGGGGCCATGCAACAAAGCGTGGATTTAGAGTCCCTAACCCCAACTCAAGAGGCCACGCAACAAAGCGTGGGAAAGAGAAACAAGAAAGAAAGAAAGAAAGAACGCACTACCACGTTCGCCCCTGAAAGAATTTGGCGCTGCACTTGGGCTGGGGTTTTGCTCCGAACGCAAGATACTCACTTCGCAACAAACGACATTTGTATAGCGGCCAGTCTTGCTAATCTTCCGCTGGAAAGCACTTCGCAACGAAAGACATTTGTATAGCGCCTCATCTTGCTAATCTTCCGCTAGAAAGCACTTCACAACAAACGACATTCGTATAGCGCCTCGTCTTGCTAATCTGGCGCTCCAAAGCACTGATGGTTTGATGAAAAGGAAGCATACACTAAAAAAAGAGGGTGCCGTTGGCACCATGCAAAAAAAAGGGGGCGCCGTTGGCGCCATGCCCCCATGGATCCTAGCCTTTTCATCAGTGAGAATGGTGTCTGTCAATTGAGCCCTTTTCCAAACCCCCCCTCCCTGGAAGTGAAAACCCGGCACACCCAGTGAATGAGGCGGGCCACCACGGTGTGTCACGGGCACAGCTGATGGTGGGCTGTTGCATAGACCGCGCGCATAGTATTCTCTACACCCCATGGTGATGCACAGCATACATGGCGCACAGCTTTGCGCAGGGCCCTCATCACCACCATGCAGTCATAGTCACTGGTGTGCCACCAAGGCCCACGCCAAGGCACACAAAATCTGCGGTGACCAAGTGTCGTGCCACTGCAGAGCAACCATCACGCTGCTAGTAAAGATGCATGGGGGCAGTGCGACGGGGGGTGGTCAAGGGCTTGCCATACTACAAAGCCCAGTTGGCCTTCGGCACGGATGGGTGGGTTGAGCTGAGACCGACCTCACCCCCCACCATCATGCAAATACCCAAGGCACGGCCTGTCTCCCAAGCATCCACCCGTGTAGGTCAATTTCCCTCTGTCCAAACAGGGGCAAAGAACTTCAAGGTGCCATATACCGGACAACATTGGCACTCAGTGTTCACCAGGGTGGTATGGGCGGACACGGGCAGGTTTGTCGCCATCAGGATGGAACTGGCACGGAATTGGCAAAGACTGAACCCCTGGTCCTTTAGGCGTTTGCCCGCTCACTGGACTCTCCACAGGGTGTGCAGGTACGGGGGGTGCTCCCAGCCAGGGTTCGACTCCGAGGGGTGTTCGATCGTTTCAGGGGTTGTAGAGGGGGGGGGGATCCCCCACCCCCCCCACCCCCGCTCGTTGACCCAAACCCAGGGGGTCGGCGGGTCGGGCGGTCAGCCGCCGGGCTCCCCGGCCGGGGGGGGGGGGGGTCGGTGGGCACCCCAACATACATACCTCAAAATGATCCCCATGACGCTCTGATCATTTTGAATCTCCACAAGTGGGGTAGAAAAATTTTTCAAAAAAATTTGTCCATCAACTCAGACTCCCATCAGCCAAGGTCCAACCCGGAGGTTGGGTCGGGGTCAAAATCCGTTCTTGTGTTTTTCATCCATTTTTGATTTCTCCACAAAATTCTGAGTATTTTGAGTATAGACACATAGGGTCAAACAAAAAAATTTCCCCCTGCCATATGCCTAAAACAAAATCTCCGGGGGTCGGGTTTTGGCTGGGAGCACCCCCCGTGAGTGCAGGTCAACACTCTCGCCCGAAAAAGGCCCACCATTGGGATGCTGGTTTCCCAGCGCCACAGGGCACCGACCGCCTGCAGCACATTGTTATTCAGCAGCTCGAATCGCAGCAAGCACGTGAGTAAATCGTGTGTCAGGTGCCAGAAACGTGCACTCACGGCCTGCCCTGATCTGTCTTGCTTGTGTGTCTTTATTCATGGACCACTGTAGGTAAACACACACACACACACACATGCACACACACATGTGCACACGCACGCACGTACACACACACGCACGCACGCGCGCGCACACACACGTCCCACCCCAACCACCACCAATAACACACAGTCTACAAACCCCCCCGCCTGTCTCCAAAAAATCTGTGCGACATGGTACCCTTGGAATCATGCGCCGAAAGCATTCTCAAAAGCAAACGTTCAACACGTTTTCCAGGCCGCGAGGAATTCACGGGGGAAGGAGCCCATCAAAATCCATTGTTGGCAAAGAGTTGCCCCGAACCCCTCATATATACAGGGGGTCACTACTATGGTCAGACAAAGGAAAGGGCTATGGGGAGCCGCTGCAGCCATAAGTGATATGAGCTGAATCCCCATTATTGGTTCGGCAGAACCCCGACGTGGTTCCTTGTGAAAGGCATATGGCTCAGCCACCAAGGGTCAACAGGTCGATTCGTGAGATCAACAGCATTCCTCTATAGCCTTGGGAATTTGTGGACCCTCGACTTTCAAACTGACACCCCCCTCCTCAGCCTGTCCACGAGACACCAGGATCCCACATTGATACGTCCGGACACGAAGGCGCAACGCAGCCCATCCTCAATCTTGTGATATTGGGACAGCTTTCCGGGCGTAGGGTCTTGCCCTTGTCACACCAAACGTCCTACGGCAATGGGCACCATGGGCTTCTCAGTGAATCACGACATTTGACACCGGATTAAAGAGCCCAAGATCAATACGGTCCGGACACAGGAGCGTCTCTCGGACAACGCACCGCACGGGTGTGGGAGGGTGTCTTCCCTGCTGCATGCAAATCCACTGTGCCCGAACACGAATGGGCCCCTGCGCCCCCAGTCCGGCCAACGCAGCACCAGGCCCTCCTGCAAATGCCCCCCCCCCCCCCTGAAGCCCTGAGAGGGTGGGCTGATGTTGACGCTGCCTGCGACCTGGGGAAGGCTGCTGAGGCCCAAGCTGAAGCTGTTCCGCAGGGAACCCCCCCCCCCAAACCCTGCCTGAGGCGTTCCAGAACCGGCGCCGGGCAAACGCAAAATGCAACGCGCGCACACCGCGGGCCTGTGCACTCCAAATATGCCCCAAGAACAGTGATCCCAGCGCATCTGACACTCGTTCCCACGGTATTGCACTCGTCACAAGATATTGTGCGGGGCGCGCGGACTGCGCGGGAGACGGTCAGACAGCCCCGCTAAAAAGAACGGGATCCCGTCCCGAACAACACATGCCACAACACCACCAACACCCGCTTCGATCCCAACGAAATGAACTGACACGATAACTTTCAAGGGGGCGTTGGGGAAGGTGCTGCCCGGGGCTCCGGGGGTTAGGGTCGCAGCAGGTGGGCGGCTGAGGCCGTGGAGCCAGAAAAAGTAAGCGGGGCAGGTCAGTGGGTGCTCAACGGGGGCTGGGGGGGGGGGGGGGCAGAAACACGAAGGGGAAAAACAAAGTTATGCACTTCGAGTTGGTGCAAGGGAGCCTTTAAACGGTTGGTGGCTGATGCTGGGCGCTGTAGCACATGGGCTTGTCGTGTGCAAAGCGGGCGGGGGTGGGCAATTCCGGGAGGAATCAGTGCCAGCACCCCAACAGAATTGGGTATACGGTGTGAACGAGACTGCAACGCAAACGGGAAGAGGCTTGCAGTTCTCTCCCCCTTTGTCTAAACAAGGGCCGGAGCTCAGACGATGACGGTGCCCAGTGTTGTTCGGACAAGCGCGTGTCTGTGCGGTACAGCCGTAGTACACAGACCAGCCAGCCTTGACACAAGACGCGGTGCACTGTTGTGAAAGCGACGGGGGAGACATGCGAAAAAGGCCGTCAGCACACAACCGCCGTTCCTTTACACAACCTTTGGCCGTCCTGCATCCCAGTTGCCGGGCACTACACGTCACAGAGGGCGATATCTCTCGGTGAGGCAGGCGTCTCGGGTCCAGGGACGGGTGTCTCCCACCCCCAAGGCCCTGAAACAGATGTCCTGAAGCCTGGGACGGGTGTTGTGGGGCCCTGTGACACGTCCCACGTGGGCATTGCTACAGCATCTCGTTGCCCTTCGGGGGTTGCTCAATGATCACCGGAGGAGCGCAGACAAACCCCTGGGGCCCACACGGCACCAACCAGGGCCCCTACGGGCGAATTGGTGCCATGCCCAGCTATTGCCTACGGGGGGGGGGGGGGCGTCGTTTGGGGCTCAGGCCGAGTCCCGGCCGACCCTCGCGCCCACATCAGAAAATTTTTCTGGGGGAAAAGTTGAAATTGAATGACACCCCCCCCCCCACTCCCGCCGGGGGTGGGGCTGTTTTGCCACTAAGCAATGGCCTGTACCATAGAACTTTTAGGGGCTGTTGGGGTACCACTGAGGCCCTCAATGGGCTACCGAATGCCCCCCATTTGTGTGGCACTCACGCCGTGGCTCAGACTGGGCCACAATCACGACCGCGACGTGGAGGCCAAAGCTTTGCCGCCGCCCATCCCCCCCACCCCCCGCTCTGTTTCGGTGCGTAAGTCAGGGTCAGGGTGAGCGTCACGCAAAAAGGTTGCGACTGGTCCGGGCAGGCCCCGAAAGGACGGTGATGCAACGGGGCCTGAGGTCAATTTCGCGGTCAGGGTCCAAGTTATAAAATGCGGCCCGAAGGCGGCAAATCAAAGTCTGTGCAGCGACCGAGGGCTCGGTTCGGATGACAGGGGCTTGTGCTGAGTTGCCCGTCAGCAGCTCGAACTCCAGAATTTGATGAGCACGCGACTGCGGGGCTGCAGGCGCTGCGGGTCTCGTCAAATAGCCCCGGGGAGCGCCGTGTGGCTGTCTCTCACTGCAAACAAGGCACGGGCCCATGCACGAAGACTGCCACAGAAGGCTCAGCACAGGATCTGGGACGCCCGCACATTCCCCATATCCCTGAAGGCTGCCCCCCAGCGAAGGTCCGCGGGCACTGGGGCATTGGAATGGGAGCAATGCCGGAGCGGAGGGGGTAGGAGCGGTGACGAAGGTCGGTTGTTGCTGCCGCCAGGGGTGAGGCGTGGGGGAAAGGCACAGAGTGGCTGAGTCGCCGGCTCGGCCCACCAAAGGGAGGTGTGGTCAACCAGGGCAAGGGGGTGGCGTGGGGTGGGGGGGGAATAGCGTTCATCAACAGCTCAAGCAGCCAACAGTCACGGCGGTTGCCCGGGCCTTGGGACGGCGGTTCGCCCCAAACCAAAACTGAATGCCAAAAAAAAAATCGCAACATCCAAAACAGCCAAATTCATCACAACCGCCAATGTCAATTGTATACAATCATGATACCATGAGCCACCACTGCAGTCTACACACAGTCACGAACAACACAGAGCGCGGATGGTGTGCACTTTGAAACAAAATGGATTCTGGCGCCTTTGTCACCGACACCCAATGTAGACTCAGGGCCCAGAATGTGTGGGGGTAGGGGGGGGGGGCGGTGGGGGTTAGGTAAGAGGTTTCACTGAGACCACATTCACGGGGGTTGCGACTGTCAGGCAGAGGCCAAAGCAGCATACCCGGAGCTCTCGGAGCCGTGCCGTCGATGTACAGCGTATCTCTAGAGGGAAGCCCTGATAAAAGACACGGTAACGAACGGGTACGTCCTCCAAAGGCTGTGGAAGCCGTGGGCTGGTGTTCAGCCGTGTTGTGCTTGTCTGCAGGCGGCTGGAGGGGGGTCGGGGGGGGGGGGGGCACCGGTAGGCAAAGCAAGCAAGCAACCGGGGCAGGCGTGTAAGGCCAACCCGACTGCTGCGTGTTCGGTCAGGACATGCGTGTTCGGCACAAAGAACCCACGATGTCGTGCCTGGGGGAACGAAGGCGACCCGAGGGCACAGTGTGCAACGCTCTGCACATGTCGTTAACTGACAGCGGTCGGCAAATTAGCGATGGCGGTTGACACTCGACCGATGGCTGTTGACACTGAGTTGGCAAGCGATCGGCCGGTGGCCGCGGACGATTGACTGCTACACTCCCCAATTTCCATTTGTTCTTTGGACTCTGTCCAAACTTGTCATGGCACTCGAGACTGTGCCTCGGGGCCCTTCCAGTGCTTCGTTTGTGCTGATCGGGTGACAGAGCACTCCCGATGCAGCGAAGGATGTGACATCAAGCACATCTTCCCAAGGGCGCGCTCCAACAGAATTTTGGGAGAGGGTGGGGGCTCGTCGCGAGCGGTCGGACCGTGAGCGACGCCCCACGAAGAGGAACAACGCGGTCACGCCGGACTTCAACACGCACCCGCCGAGGGGACGATTGACGGCACGAGGCCGTCGTGGCCATGCCACACAACCCATCGTCCCGTGGCGATGCGCACCGCATTCTGGGGTCCTTCGAGCCCCGCACTCTGTTCCGGATCCTACACCCCAACCTACGGCCCAGAGACCCTCCACACAACACGGCCATGGCCGCGGTACCCGAGGGTCCATTGGAAGTGCCCCGCACCCTCAAACAGACACACAACGGGACCAACAAAGGCCATCGTCACCACATTCCGGCCCACGGCTTTTGCGTGTAGGTCACGTTCAAGGGCCTGCCTTGGCCTACCAGCGCCCCACTGCGCCACGATCGCCTGAGGCTCCTTTCGGCCGAGGGGCAAAGCGCTTCTGCCAGCCAGGGAACATGGTAAACGTGGAAGCGTCGTGCTGCCCGTCGGAATCCCAGACCTTGGGAAGGATGTTGTAGGCACGGGTACAGGCCTTCTTGCTGATGGATGGACTCAAGCAGGGCGCCTCGCATACAAGGCCTGTGGCTTGCACGGCGGGACGAAGCTGAGGGCCCCTGAGGTGCCGCTGCTGGCGCTTCTCATCCTCCTCCTTCTCCTCCTCCTCCTTGCCTCCCTCCGTGCCGCGCCGCCAGCCCCCCTTTCTCTGACCGTTACCACCTCCGGCATTCCCTTCCACTCGGTGCTCGTAGCTGTCCACGCATTTAACTCCACCTGAACCCACTCCGCCCTGCAGACAGACCCCCTTCCTCCACACCCCCTACAGGTCTACAGGTGCCTGTTGGCCCACCATCATGAGGGCACACCTGGGGCGTCATACACAAACGACACGCGCTTCTGCAGCTTCGCAAGACAGGGCTGAACGTACTGGCAATTCCCCTTCGGGATCTTGAGGCGGAGGCCCACGGTGCAGGGGAAGACTACGCAGTGCCGCTTGTAGTACGCCGCCATCGATGAGGTGGTGACCTGGTCAAACTCAAACTCCTTGTACCCAACGTGCACGTAGAACTCTGCGATGCCGCGATCTGACCGCACCAATATCCACTGGTATCCCTGGGACATGAGGCATGGAACAGCAAGAGGCAGCAGGCGGCAGCAGGCACTGGAAGGAGAGACCGAGAGCGAGGCGTCAAGAGCGGCGAGGAAGGCGATTGCACGGGGTTGTCAAACCGCTTCGGAACGTGTACTGTCCGGTGGGGGTTGGGGTTGGGGTTGGGGGGCAGAGAGCGGGTGGGACCACGCAGCCCTTGTGGGCAGAGCTACGTGCTGCCACTGGGCGGTGCGTTGCGTTTCATAGTACGGGCGTCTCATGGACCACAGCCGTGGGCCCAACCCACAAAAGTGTGGACGCCCATCCGTTGGCCCGGCCCCTGTGCGACCTTTACACTGGACCGCCCGGCCCCCAACGGCATCAGTGTTGTCGTCACTGCCTCGCCATGTGTTCGTGGAGCCCGGGGGCTCCTCCGAGGCTGCGGTCCTTCATCGCCCCGTTACAAACTTTGCCGACGGGCTTGGGCGGCCATGTGCTGATCATCCACCTCGTCGACGATGCGGTGCGCAGCCGATGACTACGTACTTTGACCGAGAAAAGGGACGTCCTTCAGGAACGTCACGCATCAACGGAGGTGACGCAGTGTTCCGCAACGGAGAGGAATCACACGGAACCCAGCCAACACGTTTAACAACACAAGGCAAACAGCAACCTGCACGGAGCTAAAGAGGTCCAACAAAAACAGCCACGTCAGCAACAGCGGCAACGTCAGAGCTAAATACCACCCCAGGACATAGGACAATATGGCATCAAAGACTAAAATCGGGCATGCGTACGCAGCCATAACAGAAGAAAGACATTGCCAGCACATCGAAACATAACATTGCCCATTCAGAGGACCCCCCCCCCAAACCGACCCACGAGGGCCTCGGGCTCCGACGGGGGCGTTCCTTGTCTCGAAACGCACACTGTCGTCGTCCTCCGTGACGCATGGGGCGTCGCAGAACACCTGCTTTGTCTCTTGGCATCAACCCAACGGGGTCCTGCCTTATCCCTGACTCAAGGGTTTCCATTGCGAACAAGAACGGGTGTCTCTGAGGGAACGTGTGTGCCGGTTGGTGGTCTCCCCCGGACGGTGCACCACCACCGGTTGATGGTTGACCCACCGCGCGTCACGTGTGTTGGGCCTCCACCGCCGGCACTTGGCCATAACACCGGATGACCGGCAACTACCGGCAGGACATCTCAATTGTGAGCTGCAACAATTGGTCGAGAAACGCCCCGTGGACGACAGCTGGGGCAGCTCGCCAACGACCTGGCAAGCCAATCCTGCTGCAGGCAGTGCAGCAGCTGTGCGCCATAAAGTCAAGACGCCAGCAAAACCCGCGACAGGGAAAGCAGCCAGCAGCAGCCCTGCCACTGCCGGCTGCGAACAGCGAGGGGCATGCGTACACGCCCGTTCACACAGACTGCTGTCTGTTTCCGGGTGGGGGGTTGCAGTGGTCGAGGGGAGTTCTGGGGGAGTGTGTTGTGCCGGGGGGGTGTCTGGGGGATGGGGGTGGGGGAGGGGAGGATGGGGGGCAGGGGTCGCAATGGTGTGCGCGAGGGCGCGATGTCTGCCCCACTGCCCACAACTCGCAGCCCACTGCCCCCGTGGTGCCCACTCCCCCACCAGCGCTGACAGAGGCTTCACATTCCGCGTTGAGGGTGCTCTCCAGCGCTCAATCGGTTGCAGATCTTGTTGTTGTTTGGATGGGGAAACACGTGCACTTGGGACTGTAAACGGCCCAACACCACAAAGCGCACGGGCGCGGAAGTGAAGGTGGGGGCACGTAGCAGTACCACGTCCGCCGTGCCTCCTACTCTGGCTCTGGGTTTGGCCAGTCCTCCGCCACATCTGATGCGGGGGGCTGTAGCGCAGGGCCAGAGGGTTCTGGATCACTGAGCGCCACACATCAGCGGTGGTGCGGCGGGGGGCGAGGGGCACTTTCGACTGCAGGTGCCTGCCCTGAAGCGACAGGGAACACTGCACAGTGCCACTGCGAGACCTCGTGCTGCGCGTACTCCTTCACAACCGCCGCCATAATGCGGCCTTTGCCTTGGCGGTAGTGGTGCTTGTGAGTGGCGAAGGCGACCAGCTCTACGAACGAGTGGCACGGGTGCGCGCGGACGGTCGCGGCGCACACGAGCTCCCCGTCCTCCGTCAACCCCATCGACACGGCGTCCGAGAAGTCCCACATCGGGTCATCACTGGCCTTGGGATTCACGCACGCCTGAAGGACGAGTGGCTGTGCCAGGGGAGGGCGGGGCACAGACGCGCGGGTGCACGCACACTCGACGAGAAAGGCCAGGGGTATTTCAGACACGGGGGGTTGCAGAGCCCCGGCCTTCGGGGCGCGTGGTCGATCCCAAAGCAGCGACCCCAGACATCGCCCGGACCGCTAACTTCATGAGCCGGACAATGGCGCTGTTGGGGGGGGGGGGGGTCAACACCACGTCGAGGGGGTCGAGACAAATCATTGTTCGCACCGGAGTCAGTGAAACAGCCTTTCGACCATTTTATGCGCCGAACACGGACCCTCGGTCTCTTCGGCGCCGGGATTGTACAACAGCTGATTTGAGTGGCCGGTTAAGGGGGCCCAGACTCCGCCCCCGGCTTGGGAGGCTCCAATGACCCCCGGTTTCAACGTCTCAAAGGCAGCACAAGGGAAGCCCCTGTGCACGACACTCAGCGCAAAGCACCTCACATTGCACCCGTCACCGCCCAACACGAGTTAGGCTGTGGAGCACGGGAACACTTGTAATCGGGCATTACACTCGGTGAACAAAACTATGTTTGCCGTCACAACTTGCGCAGCAGAACACGGCAGCACTTGTTCCCGGATATTGTACCTGGTTGTTCCCGAACACTGCACTATGTGCAGCAGGCATATGTGCAGAAAGCACACAGGACTGACAGATATGTGGCCGAAGTGTAGACGAACCCTCCAGAGGGTCAATCCTGATGTCCACCGGCTTCTAAAACCGGTTGACTCGGAGGCACATGAAAAAGAGTGCTTGTTTTTCAGAGGAAAGGGTGGCGCGTGCGCACGCGCACGTGCACCGCAAAGACCGTATTCAGGGAGAATACCTGCCAAAGCTCCTTCTGAAAGTGCATTTTGTAGAGGAACTCTAAATCCTTGAAATCCTGTTTGGTGTGCAATTTGATGGCGGCGTACGAGACCTCTTTGATGCTTCGGGTACTGGGCCGGTGGTATGCAAATGCCAACGAATCGTCGGAGTCTTGTCTCCGCCGTTTCACTCCTCTGCACTAAGAATGTGCACAGGAATACGGTGCGCTCAAGAGTTGGCATCGGACACACGTACCCTCACCCAAACCCCGACTCCCTTGTGTCACACGGCAGCACAGCGGTCACCGTCCCCGGTAGCTGCCCCAAGTGTTAGGCAGGCCCTGACGACTGCTCCCCCTTCAAGCGGGAACGTCAAGAGGGGCTATAGTGCCAAGTGATGCACCGGGGGGCACACCGGCGTCATTGCTTCCTGCAGCCGCACTGAACCACCGAGAAAGGGCCACCGAGCGCCCGCGTCCCCAATTCATTTGGCTACGTCATGCACCACTGGTCGGTAATTGTCAACCATCTCCGTGCCGCCAACTGCATGCCGTGTATTGGTACCAGGGACACTTGACCCACATGTTTGCGCTGGATCCATCCCACTGGTATCAGAGTTATGCACTGGTGGTTACGTTTCGTGCATGTCCTCTCAGATGCCTTTGCACCGTGCGTCCCGCATGTGCTTGTACGTTGGCTTATGCACCACAAACAAAAGATGATGGACACGTATTTGGGCATGCTCGTGCCGCTGGTTGGGGGCCTTGGTTGTGTTTCGTGTGTTGCTGTTTTGTGCACGTCCTACGTACCATGTTTGCACGGCACATCCTGCCTGTGCTTCTTGATTTCGTTCTGTGCTGTTGTCTGCCTGCGTGTCATGGGACTGGGGTGCCCGCCCGGCTGTTGTTCTCTTCGCAGGACGGTGTGCGCCGCCCCCGCATTTATCAGTCAGACGCCACTTTCTTGGTACGTTGGCCGCTATCAGCAGCCCACCGTGTACCGTTCGGTGCTGTACGTTGCATGCTCGTGCTTTTCCGCTCTCTGTATGTGCTTCCACCATTTCTGCCACTACCTTCTTGCCTTAAAAACAGGCAACCGCACACGCATGGGTACGTACACCTGGGCGCCGAACGCTCCAGAAAAATTTTTTGCCCTTTTTCAGTCCCTATAGCCCCGGCTTTTGGCTGGTTTGGAAGCGGGAAAGCGGGGGGGAGCGGGTCCTCCTGGCAGAATTTATCTTGTACAGCGTGCGTGCTAACCGGCACATATGCCCTGTTCGTGTGAGGACAAACACTCTCTCACCACTTGCCTGGGGTACTTAAACGTTTGCAGTTTGATCTGAGTGCAGATTGAGCTACCGAGTCGCAACTGTTGTTGCAGGTTCAGTAGACATCCTCCTAAAACCGACAGAAGACGTGTGTGCCATGTGTCCTCATGCAGCACCAGACTGCCCCTTCCGTCCATCAGTCAGCGCAAGCCGGAAACCCCCCCCCCAAAAAAAAAGCCCTCCTCTCATGTTCCATCGGCACTCGCATCCCCTGCCAGTCCCCAACCTCTCCCTTGGCTGCGACCTTTTTCCAATTGACCAGTCCACCTCCCCTCCCGACCCCTCCCCTCCGTGCCCTCCCATCGGCCGTCTGCCCCAGTGCCCTCCCTTGTCCTGCCCACCCCACCTGTGCACGCCCCACTGTGGGGGCAGAACGCTGCAAACGGGGGCTGTGGCACCGCCGTTCCGCTCTCACCCTCAGAACTCCGCACAAACCTCTGCGCGCGCGCACACATACCTCCTGCGCCAGCGCCGGGCACTTCTCATCGCTTTCATCGAGGGTCACACTGTGGTCCTCCTCTTTGGCCTCGGCCATGGCAACGTGACTGCTTTGCGCCACGAAGTCGATCAGCTGCCGGTCCCGCTCCTGCACCGCATTCTCTGAAGGGCACCGGACGCGGTGAGCACAAAGGAAGGGGCTGCAGTAGGGCACACGCGGTCTCGAACTCCAGGGCTGTGTCCCGTGAGAGCCCCAGAATGAAGTACACACCTTGCGACCTGCCCCCCGCCTGGCCCCAGGATGACGCTTATGATTACGATCACGAAACCCGTCCGCCGCAACACCGGTATTTCGGGGCATGAATCCTGGTTCTGAGGACCACTCGCCGACACGCTGGGGCTCAGGCAGGAGGAGGTTGCGTTGGGGTCGGGGAGGAACGGATATTATGGAATAGTGAAATGGACATTAGTCCTCCCATTCTCACCCCCTCCGCCCCAACAGTTTCATATGCGACGGGCAACTCCAAAGGGCTCGGGGGTTGCCCCACAAGGGCCGGGTGCCAGGGAATCAGAAGGGGTTAGGGCTCACCCAATTGCTGGATTCTTCGCACGTACGACTGCTCCTGAATCCGGCAGCTGCGCACGTCCGCATCCAGCGTCATGCACTTCCAATGAAGCACCGCTGCATGTTCGGTTTGCTCGTGCAACTGCAAAGAGCGGGTGTAACAGGAATGCAACGGAACGACGAACTTGTCGGGATTGGGGTGCAAGTCAAATGACACTTGCTGACTCGTTAGCGCACTGTTTTTTGGTTCCATTTCACACTTCTTGACAGTTGTTGACACTTGTTGACTCTTGTCGACACCGTGGGTCCCAGGTCATATTGGTTGACATTTGTCGGCACTTGACACTTAGTGACACTGGCTCACGAATTGCTGATCACACCGGACACCCAAAGGCAGCTGGCCATATCAAACCTCAATACAGATGGCGCATTCCTTTGCACACACCGCCTGATATAATGATGGGATCCAACCCAATTGCAGATGCCTGGTGTTGTGTGGAAACCACGAGGGGCAATTGCCGCACGGGGTTCGGTTCGGCTTTGGTTTGGTTTGCTTTGCTTTGCTTTGGTTTTATTTGGTTGAGTTTGGTCTGGTTTGCTTTGCTTTGCTTTGGTTTTATTTGGTTGAGTTTGGTTTGGTTTGGTTTGGTTTGGTCCGGTTTGGTTTGGTTTTGGTTTGGTTTGGTTTTGGTTTGGTTTGGTTTGGTTTGGTTTGGTTTGGTTTGGTTTGGTTTGGTTATAGACGTGGCATGCAATATCCCGCTTCATCCCCACTTCCACTTGTCCTTGTAGTGCAGGGTGTGTGCAGAATTGTACCCATGGTGGGAGGTCTTGGAATCCCCCCCCTCAAGCACGGGGGCCGCTGCCAGCCAATGTGTGACCCCGAGGGGTGTGCGACTGTTTTGGGGGCTATAGGGGGGGGGGGGCAGCCCCGCCTTCGTTGACACAAACCCAGCACCTTTCCGTCAAGCACCTCCAAGCGCGCAAACAGACAAAGCTAACAAGATGCACTGTGACCGGTCATAGCTCGTGATTGTTTTTGTGCACTGCGGCACTTCCAAAACAGTACTGAATGTTGCCTTGAGTTCGCACAAAGGCTATCGAATGTCTCTTAGGCTGCCTTGGGTCAGCTCTCTCTCCCCCTTGTGGAACCCGGTTACCCATGCATGGTCGGTGCAGTGCTCTTCGTAACCGTGCATGCAAAACGGGTTATGCCGGTATCCACTGGCCCACACATAGATGGATGGATGGATGAATTGCAAGTCCCTAACCCCAACTCAAGGGGCCACACAACAAAGCATGGATTGCAAGTCCCTAACCCCAACTCAAGGGGCCACACAACAAAGCGTGGATTTAGAGTCCCTAACCCCAACTCAAGGGGCCATGCAACAAAGCGTGAATTCAGAGATTGTCCCGGTTTCCTCAATAGCACCGGAAGGTTGGGGCCCAAGAGAGGGCAGAAACGCTACGTCACCCCTGCATTCTCGGGGGTCCCTAACAAAGGGGACAAAATCAGAAGTCAAAACCTACGCTAGGGGTCACAATGATTCCCCTAGTATCTGAAAGTATGGATCTCTAGTACAGCCAGATGCCCAATCAGCTGCACCCCCTAAAAGGCCACCGATGGGGCACGGGTCAAAAAAAGATGCGTGGCACGCGCCCGGCGCGCTAACGCTCCCCCTAAAACAAAATCTCCGGCGCCGACAAAGCACATTGTTTCGTGTAACAAGTCTGGGGTCCGTAGAGCCCCCCCCCCCCCCCTTTGGGGTCGGGTCCTAAGCAGGATTGGCCCCCGTGCCCTCAAGTCACTGCACTGGCCCCTGGATCACAACTTCGCCTTGCTTCTCCAACTGTGCTGGGGTTCGAACTGGCAACCTTTCAATCAAGCGCTACCCCGGGCACCCACGTTCCGAGGGTGGCGAGGGTTCCAACATACATACCTCAACCCGATAGCCACGTGGCACACTATTTTGAGACATATATGCCGCGGCAAATATCTACAAAAAAAATGTTCCCCTTCCATACAATACAAACACATTCAATACATTTTCCGGCGCCTTTGGCACCCTCTTCGTGTGGCCCCGCAGGGTCGTTGTCGTCACTGCGGGACTGACTCAATAAGGCGGAGGGGTTGCGTCCACGGATGGGGTCTAGCTGCCCCACCCCCCCCCCCCCACCCCCCACCCACCCCGACCCCCCATATGGTCGTGGGCACCCGATTGACAGCGCCCCTGATGGCGCCGCTGGTGCAAGACGTTCATTGGACGGCACCACCCGGACATGACGTACATGAACTGCATCTCTCTCATGAAGGCACTTCCCCAAAGCCCTTACGGCACGGCGTTGACGGCGCGGTGCCGGACAGCGACCCATGAACGGCGGTCGCCAACAGGCACGCCGTTGGTCGACCCACAACTCCCAGCCGTCAGCCGCCAGGAACCCCCTCGCGAGCACACACCTCCAGCTTCGCCCTGGCGCACTCTTCCTCGTGTATCCCTATGCCCACTGCCAGGGCCTCATTTTTGCCCCTCAATTCCGTCAGTTTCGTCTCCACGGCGCTCCGCAGCTGCTGGGTTTCCTGCTCACACAGCTCGTGTGCCTCCTGCAACTGCAGCTTCGCCAGCTTCAGGCGGAACATTTTGTCCGCGTACCGCGCATTCTCCTCCTTCAGATTTGCAGTGCGGAGGCCCGCGAGCCTCAACTGAAGCGGCACCAGAAACGGAGGTGAGGGCATTGAAAGAGGCGACCAAACGCAAGCCGGTTCTTGGGATTGAAAAAGGAGCTCGGTCGAGTCTGTTGCTCCGGCGTTGGAGGGGAACCAGCGGCAGTCGAAGGGCAGTCGGCCGCAGTTAGAGGGCACTGACCGTGCTGGAGAGTGGCTGACCGCCGAAGAAAACAAAGCTGGGTTTATTGCATGGACCGCAAGGCTTTTTTGGTTTCAGCTCCCGACAGAGCGCTGCGCATGTGAAGTCACACGTCGCACCTCTGCGCCAGAGGAGAGGAGGGGCCGCCAGAGTCCGGCAAGAGGCGGCCACATACATGAAATCCGAGGTGCCCAGTGCACAGTTTGCAAGCTTCTCCACTGGAATGCCCACCAGAGTTTGTTATAATAGAAACAATAGGGGCTGCTTCAGGAGCGGGTGTTGAGGGAGGTGCAGCTAAAGGAGCCGCAACAACTGGTGCAGAATGTGATCTTCTTTCCCTTCCCATAAAATGGTCCATGGCGACCGGTATGAGGAAACGGGCTGGTACGGGCAAAGACCGGTAGATGCGTCATAGCATTGTGCATCACAGTGTCATACATCGCGTGTTGTTGACAAAAATGCGATGAAACAGACCCACATGGGAACGTGTGTGCATCAAGTAAATCAGGTTATTCAGATTATTCATCCGTAGGCACCATGGAGAAACAGGGAACTGCCTTTCTACTTTGATAGATTACGAGTGTATGGCCCTTTTTTCACGCTCTTTCGTGTCTGCTCTATTACCGGCCTCCGTGCTCCTAGACAGGTACCCCATACCCTCAATACTCTCGCGGCCCTATCACCCCTATATCACTGTTCACTGGTTCGTCGTGTTTCTGTATGAGGGGTGTGGCCTGGTATATGGACCAAGCTCAGTAGCTCGATAAGTTAGAACCTGGGCAGAGAAGCCCGGGTCCTGGCTTCGAGCCCCACTCGCCACTACGATACATCGTCATATGGTATTCGACAGATGGCCCGTCGGTATCACAGGAGCACGCGCATTTTCTCCCGTGCTGGTCCGCTGAAGTGTGGGTGTAGCGAGCCACGGGCACATGGGCACACGGACATTCCATAGACAGACGCAGGGCCCAGGAGCAGCGCGGACGGCTGGACACCTGCTCGGTCAGCTCCGTGCACCGTGCCTCGCTCCGCTGCAGTTTGACCTCAACGTCCGCCTTCGTGGCCTGCTGGTGCATGGCAATCCCTTGCACAAGCCCCCGCAGCTTGCTCAACATTTCCATGTGCTTCAGCTCCGCCACTTCCCCTCGCCGTTTCTGCTCCGCCAACTGAGACAGGGTGGCATGCATTGCGGAACAAGCGTCGGTGGGGCGTACGTTTGTCGTAAAGCCTTTCAAAACCCTTGTGAAAGGGCGAAGGAATGGCATGTCAATTTTGCACAAAAATGGTTTTTGCGTTATTCGCTGCCATTCGGTGCGAAGTTGCGACGAAATGGTGTTTTTGCCTCTGTTTTGCAACGTGTCTCATGGTGCGGGTACAGGATATGTGTTCATACTGAGCCTTCAGCTCCACATGGTGGCAAAGATCACAAAAGGAGTGTAGAATTTGTGCATTGTGTATTGGTCGTGACGGGCAAAAAGAGGCAACGGGCCATTTACCAGCTGCTCAGGGTGTACACTTAGGACTCCAGGCGTTTATCGTCAGGGAATCGAACGTCGTATTCTGGGACACACAGCAAGCACTCTGAAAGCTGTAACACTAAGGCCGTGTAATGGGGGCCGGGGTGTATGGTGATTTGGAGGACCCGCCCGCCTGCCCAGATCTTGGCCCTGACGCAGAAAATGCAAATGGCAAACACAGACTTCCTGATGAAGAAACGTACAAGGCACTGCAGGTCAGTGCTAGGGGACCCTACCACTTGGGTTCCCAAAGCAGTTGTCAGCAACCCCCTCACCTATCCCTTTTAAAACGGAAAGCTTGCTATGGCCATTGTTAATGAAAGCACAGGTGCAGGGCTCCCAGCTGTTGGCATGTCTGCCTTTGGGAGCTTCTATGGCAGTGGCTGACCCAGAGGGACATAACTGGCATTAACTGCTTTTACTTTCTCCTTTCTTTGTTTCGTAGTTCAGATGGACCCCTACTGCCCGCAACAAGTGAGTTCCATAAAGGCCGGTACAAGGGGGTCGAGCATAAAGATGGAGTAGGTTTGCGATTTCGTGATTGCTTTTTGTGGAGGCATGCCTCCAGGCTGCAGACAGCCGATGCTTCGTGGTGCAGTGTGTCCGCTGCTTGATGTTCTTTGAGACGCAGTTGTATCTGTGCTGACATGAAGCGCAGACAAGCGGGGGATGGGGTGGGGGGCTATTGCTGAGGCACTGCAGGCACTGCCCCTGGGTGGGCATGCATCATCGGTAAAACAAGCTGGGGTTGTCCAGGGTGTTGCAGAGATGAGAATTGTGCACGTGGCGACAACAGTGCACACCTGCATGGTCAGCCGCGCCGCTTGCTCCTCCCAGACACAGCGTTGAAGGTCTGTTACTGCACTCCACTTAGTTTCTCGTTCACTTATGGCGGTCTGCAGCTGCTCAAGCCTGGTCTTCTGGGCCACGTTGGGGTCCACCTCTAGCCCCGCCGTGCGAAGTGCGTGCAGCACCTCATGGAGCTCCATGTTAGCGTGCGTTGCAGCTGCCGTTTGGTTGCCCCACTGCATAGCAGAGCAGGTCATACAGTGGCACAGAAACGTCTTATTGCGTTCCAAGGGGAGAGGGACGAAGTGGTACAGGAGCATTAAGATGGGGCGCACCAGAATTTGCACCTGCCAACGTCTGGGCAGCATAACAAGCGGCGCAGGGCACAGGACACAGGGCTAATGTGGCAATGGAAACAAGAATGCCATTCTTGGCCAAAATGTCAACCCCCCCGGGCATAGAACTAGTGCATAATGTGGCCCCACGGGGCAAACTAGGAGTAGATCCATGTCTTCATGCAGATCCAAATGACTCGGGTATACTTAATGGAGCATGGGTTCACATAGGGCTTGCTGCCCTACTACGCGGAGGGAGGGACACAGTTACGTAGCTCAGATGGTCAAAAAAACCCAGGTTTGATTTTATCCATAGATGGCCAATAAAGATGCATTTTCTGCCAGGGCCTGAAGGTGCCAAATAGTAGCCTTTCCCATGTGTCTAGGTTCCAACTACTTGGATGTAATTGGTTGAACAACCATTAAAGAGTAGGCATGCAACCGCAACACCAAGGGGGAGACACATGATTTTTGCAGGCTGATGCTGTGACAACACCCAAAAACACAGCCTAAAAGCTGCTACATCTTAGTTTTCATCTCTGTGTGCTCTCCGTAGAGGCCCTAGCCAAGCCCAAGTGCTTGGACACTCTCCCTAGGACCAATATGGGAAGGGCAGGCACGGAGGTTGGGTGCCTAGGCCGGGATATGGCACTTTACCGATGCCGTGGAGGTGAGGAGGCAGACCGAAGTTGAGTAAAACTTTTGGGCATTCTTGTGCTGTAATTCTATGTGGCAATGCACGGCTAGAGGGGACAATCTACATGTTTTCCACATCATTTGGTGTGGAAGAACATCCCTCTTCCTTCCTAGTGTCCCAGAGATGAGGTGCACCGGGCCTGCAAAAGAAAGAATGGGCCAAACTAGGCCAACTGGGTGGAAACCCAAAAAAATCATAAACTTGGCCTATCGCGTCACAATTTGGACAAATCAAAAGCTAATAGGGGGTAGTCTTTGACGCTGAATCCAAATTCCAAGTGAAATTGCAGCCAAATGGCCAAAATCGACAATCGGCGCTGCAGATCATATTTTTGTTACCTTGCGCAAAAAAGCTATTCAGCGGCATTTCAGAGCTGTAAAAGCCGAATAGATTTATGGTCTTCAATTGATTTTTCCTTGCTTCCAGCTCTTTTTAGCTGTGGACAGCCAAAAGGCCAGATGGCTAATGCGGTGACACCCTGTGCACAGACAGCTCGACACACGTGCTCCACAGTGAACAACAAATTTTCTCTGGAATCGGAATATGCAGAAAATGGTACACTAGTAACGTGGCGCCGAGTGTTCCCAAGGCTTTTGGGAATCGTCAAATCGGATGCAAAAGCACCGGTAGAGGACAAAACTGTAGGAGCAGTTTTGGCGGACTGTATCTGATATGGAATTCCAGAAGCAGTGGCACCGGGGCCCCTCACCCGGCACCGACTGTGTACTGGGCGCTTTGCCGCACCAGAGGCAACAAGGCTGAGTGAGGGGACTTGATCCCCCATAGGTACCCCACCGGGAGGGGAGTGTTCTGCAGCCCAGCAGTCTACCGTGCCCCCGCATCTAGATCATCTGGCACATGCTTCAGAAAAGTGCCTTCACGGTCAGAGTGCAGATGCGTACGTGGTGGGAATTCTCACACCATGGCAATGCAGTCTCACAAGAGTGTCTCATTTAGAGCAGTCCCTAGGTCACCTTCATGATGTGCCATTTGAATAGGACCTCGAGTCCATGAAGGTAGAACCCTCCCAAAGGCTACGAGCTAGGGACAGCAAGGCTAAATATCCTTGTGGGTATTTGGTCTTGACTTGCAAAAGCACCCATGCCGTGTACACCGCTACAGCGTATGAGTGGGCAAGATGAAAGGTGATGCGGACGTGGTGCACAACCGAACGCAAAGTATGCAAGCACACAACGGCAAAAGCCCCACAACAACGATGAGACAGGAACCATGTGACACAAAAGCAACGTCACAAGGAACCCGTCCAACACTGGCAATTCAAGGCAGTTCAACCTCTAGTTGTTTGAGAGCAGTGGCGTGGTGCGGTACAGAAGGAAAACAGCACGTTCCGATGGAGCTAAGGCCAGCCTGCTCCATGTGCGTCCTGTAAAGTGAAATACCCCTCGTCCACCCACGAGTGAATAGCTGCACCTTGGCAAGAGTACTGAACTCAGTATGAGCCCACCACCCTGGGATCTGTGAGACAACTTCAGCTATGTCAGGGGCTGAGAATTTGAAGTGCTAGCCTATGGCAAAAGAGTGCAGCCCCCTGCAACCCTTGTGTTATTACGTCGCAAGAGACTTCTGGGCCGCTGATCAGGACGGCTTGATCACTATCCGAAGCCACACCATAATTGCCCGGACCCTTTCATTCCTACACCGAAGGGCTCCCCACCCCTTCCTGACCTCCCACACACCCCTCGCCACTTCATGCCTGCGGATCAACGGTCTGCTGAGGCCCAGAAGCACAACAAAGGGAAGAGGAGGTGGGCATTCAGACATGCCCTAGACGGTGACAGTGGTGCTTTAATCAAATTCCCAAAGCCCATCCCATGGCCTTAGGTTTATTTCTGCAGGTGCCTTCCGCTCTCTTCAGCAAAGCAGTGCTGGTTTGCACATGCAATGCGCCGATGAAACGCGTCACTGTGAAATGTCAGGGGGCCTGTTGCACCCCAATCATCAAGTGCTTCCCACCAGTGGCTCTGCATGAGAGATCAATGCTACCGGGCATTGCGCTTGAGTTTGAACACCTGGATCACACGGGAGCAATGGGACACTGTGGGTTCCACAGAGCAGCGTACGCCTTGATCTTACGGCACACTCCCAGTGACTTGCCCGGAGCTTTCCCGACTTGGAGGGCCGCTGAAACCCTTCACAAATGCAGCCCCGCCCAATGGAGGCAAGAGTGCTCGGAGGGCAGTATGTACCAGTTCACCAAAACCAACTCCCTCGCGTCCATTACATGGGCCCGGCATTTGAAGGGGGGCCACGGTGTCAAAAAGGTATTTCAGGCCATATGTACCGTGTCTCAGCCACCACAGGACTAAGCATGATTCCAACAATCGGTTTCAAGCCCCGGGTTGGAACCCACAACCTCTGGGAAGGCTTTCAGGAGCCCAAGTTCGCCCAGATGTGAGCGTGGCGCGCCAGAGGGACCTGGCCTCCGCTCTCAGGTCTCCTCCCGGCATGTCTCCTCCCGTGGAAGCACCCCGGGTGTTGGAGGATTCCCACCACCCCTGCCCCGAAAAGTGTACCCTGCCTTAGGACTCCCCCTCCCGGCGACGTCATACTCTCCATGAATGGAAGGGTATGTCTCTAATACCGGACAACTTCTCAATTTCGGATACGGGTCAAGGGGACACCACAGCTCTCGGCGCGCGCCTCAACTATTGAGGCAAATTAGACGCAGCCACATCTGACTGAACGTATTGAACCACAAAGTCAGAGGCAAACTCAGCGACACAAGTCGGCGACGTCTTGCAGGTTTGTGGGTGCTGGTAGCTCCAACGCTCAGAATCGACTGCTTGTGACCCAACAACAGCTCGGGAGACTCACCAGAGGTGCACACACCTCTCGCACCAGCCGTGCGCACTGTTGCTCACTGTCGCGTAGCTGCGATTGTAACGCAGCCTCACGGCCAAGGGCACTGCACAGGGCCCCGTTGTCAGACTGTCCGTCCCGCTGGTCCCGCAAGATCCCCTGCTCGAGATCCAGTGCCACACGCGCCATTGTGCGCCCGGCCTCCTCCTCCAACTGAAAGCACGGCAAAACGCAAAATACGGCGGGGCAGTTAACGTTTAACCATATGGACCTGGTCCAATACTGAGGAAAATGGCCTGCGATCCAACAAGTTTCAGGCTTTGACGCAAGATGTGTCCGGGGGAAAAAGCATTGATGCCCGAAACAAAATCCATCAACATACATGCAATACACGGCGTAACCTCAACCTCCACCAATGTAGCACCAACTCCTCATCCGCATTGAATATCCTCAGAGCTTAGTTGAGCCCAACACTTTTTGACCTCCTGTAAGCTACTCGTCAACGGCATCTCTCCCACATCCAATTATGTTTCACTAATGCCCATTCGTCGGCCAGATGGGGTGTTGTGCTTAGACAACGCTGGGATTGCGCAACGGATTGGAGGCTCTGGGTGGTAGCCAGAGATAACCTCAGCGATTATCTAAGAAATGGCCGGGGGCGACGGGCTGCACCGTGCCCAACAAAGCGGGCCAAGAACCAGGAGAGCCGAAGTATGGCGTCAGCTGCAAATTGGCCGTTCACATTGCATCAGCATTCACCCATCACGTTTCTTCAATTTTGTAAGCACACCCGTCCCACTCTAAATTAGTCCTGCCTGTAAGCTCTGCTGGTTGCCTTCTGGATGGAGCCCTTTAGAGTGCTCTTCATTTGCTTTTCAGCATGACCACCCATGTCACCTCCTGCCGTCTTTCTCTCGATGCTTAATTCATCTGCGGTTCATATCGATTCAGTTACAGCATATGCTCTCATTCAGCACAACCTCCCCTACCATCAGCCTTCAAAACATTGTTACGTGCCCCTGCACATAACGCCGCCCCCCCCCCCCCATGACACTTCCATCACACTGTCCAACGTCTCATCAGACCTGAACAACAACAAACTTACGCCAACCTAACTTCAACCTCCACCACTGCAGCACTTGCTTCCCATGCGGACTTAGCATCATTCTGATAATCCAAGTCCAACATCTCCTTTCAGCGGCCCATCTCCAAATCCAACCAGGTTTCGTTAACAGTCGGCTGTATTATTGGTTGATGCTCGAAGGTTGATGGTAGCGGAGGATGTGCTGGATGTGAGCAGATGCTGTACGTGAGGTAATGGGGAAGAATTGGGACCAGCTATCAGCAGAGGTGGTGGTGCCTATATAGTCTGGTCTGAGGCAGGAAGCGCTGTTCAAGAAGACGTGCTGGCCGTGAGCAGATGTTGCAAACACCCCTGGTACATTGGACCAAATCCAACAACTCCCTCCCCACCACTCTAGCACTAATCCAACCCCCCTCCAGCCACATCCGAATGACCACCAAGACTATTTCTCACAGTGCAACACACAGGATTCCTCTTTCACAACACATCGCACACACTCACCATATCTCACACACACTCGCAGCACATCACTCCACAGGGTTTGTCAGTTCTCAAACTGGGATTCCGATTTTTCTGACTTGGTAATCGTTGCTTACACTGCCTTCTTTTTCTTTTCCCCTTTTCTGCAGCCAAGAAACAATCGCCAAATCAAAGTGAAAAAGCCACGGGGCTTTATGTAGAACTTAAGCAGTTTCCTAATAAGGTTTCAGGTGCAGGTCCCCAAGGCACATTTGAGGGAGAGGAGTGCAGATCACCCAAGTCTCTTGCTGTGCATATGTGCCTGCCAATTGCATGGTCCCGCCACCCTTTAGATTTCTTTTCCTCGTTTTGTTTGCAACGTCGGGCGGTTGGGGTCTGACACCTGAGGCGTTTTCAAAGTACCTTCAACGATAGGACACGAATTTGCCACAACCTTTCCCTGCTTCCTACCCTTCCCTGATCAGCATACAAAAGCAATTCACCTGCAGCACCGTCCGTTGATCATATTCGCTTCGGCAGTGCATCTCAATCTGCATGGCAATAGCCTTCGACAGATCCTCGAACATCTGATGAAGTGCCTTCTGCAGCCGCTGGATCTTCTTGGCGTCCAGGGCCCGGGAATCCTGCAGGCGCTGGTTCTTCAATTTCATTGTGTGCAGCTCCTCCCGCAGCTGGTCATTCTCCAACCCTTTGCTCTGCAGCTGGCCCTGCAGCTCCCTGTTCTCCAGCCTCTTGCTCCGTAGCTTCGACTCAACCTCCGCTGAAAGCTTCGCTTGCTCGATCAACTGAAAGACCAAACGATGCAAGAACCGGCGCCAACATGCACCAGCACACACAGATCCTCACTTGCACTGAAACTCGCGCGCACGCTGGTCAATGCCAGCACTGGTCCATCACATTGCATCATAGTCTTCCATCGCGGCACAAGGATCGATATTCAATGCTGCCGCCTCGAGCCGGTCGGGCCCTGCGAGTTGTGTCGTGTTCTGTGGGTCTGTTTCTGACTGAGGGCTTGGGGCAGGCATTCTGCTGTGCCACGGATGCCTCGCCAGGCGGTGGTACGGAGTCTGTCGAGGATGGTCTTGGGTAGGCAAATGAGATCGCCACTCTATAACGGTATGTCAGGTTCGGTGGGAGGTGGCCCGCATCCAAAATCCACAGTTAGGCCGGGCTCCGGCCATCAGAAGCCGTGAGGACCATCCGGCAGGGGCCAAGCATCTGGCAGCACCACTGCTAAGCGCTTCCCAATGGACACGCGGCGGAGATTTGCCTTCAACTGCAGGCCCTCCTCCGCATCGGAAACGCTGCCCTCTTTGAAGACGCTGAACGTGAAGCTGCGCCCTGCGGCCAACAAACCTGATCCTCCAAACCGAACCAGCTTTGGTGTCGTGCGGCCTGCAGGACTGTGCGGGGGGTGCGGGGATGTTGCGCTGTGGGAGGAGGGGGTGGGGGCTTTGGTGAATCAATGCATGACTGGACCTGTCGACAAAAGTCCATTGCCACGTGGCCACCGCACTTTGCTGCGCGGGATGGAGGCAACCCCCTGTCTGAGACACAACTCCACCGGCAGTAGAAGTGGGCCTGGGCTGAGTAAAAGTGCCGGTTGCATGCACTACTCTGAGCTTTTCGAAATAAATTGCTCATATTGCTTGCTCCAAGCCACTGACAAAGGGTGTTTTCAATAAGCGAAAGTGGGACACTTGCCCCTCTGCTCAACAGGTACTGCTTCTGCCCCTTGGTGTCCTTCCCATGCCGGCGCCAGCAATGCTTCACACAAAATCGTTCCCAAGAGAGTGAAGTTCAGACGCACCGCCACTGGTGTGGGAAATGTAACACAGGGCCCAGGGGGTTCCGGATCACCCAGCGCTACCCATCAGCGGTGCGCAGCATGTCCAGGCATTTTGCCACTGGTTTCCACCCCCCCGTTGTGCAGTGTGCCAACGGCGGCGGAATACAAGGCCACAGCCCCGTGAATCTTGTCGAGGGCATACCGGATCTGCCAAAGTAGGCGAACGGGGTCACAGCTTATTTCCAGGGCGGACCCGGGAGACGGGGGGGGGGGGGCTTTCGGGGGGAAAGTAGACCACCATCGACAGAATTTTCCTGTGATGCCAGGCACACGCCTGGCAACCTTGGGCCACTAATGGTTGGCACGGCAAGCGAGGCAATAAGTGTGGCCGAAGGTCAGGAGCGGGGCGGGCTGGGGGGCGTGCTGGGGGTCGCGACCAGGGCTCCACGACTGACTCCAAATTTGATGGGATGAGGAATAGGAGGCAGCATACACTTCCCCAGGCGCACCTTCCGCTCGTACTCCTGACTGATAGCCGCACGGGCATCCAGCTGCCCCTGCAGAGCCTCGGGCTTCGCCTTCAGCTCGGCAATGATGGACCGAGCCTTGCAGGCCATGTTCGTCTCCTCATTTGTGCCCGCTTTGGGCGCGCCCTGCCCCGTCCCTTCACCCAGGCCCACTGCAGCGAACAGATTGCGGCATTCCTCCTGCAACTGGTGCTTCTCTGCTGTCAACGCCTGTACACTGCCCCACAGCTCCTCCTGCTGCACCTCCAGCTGGTTCGTATACGCCGATTGCTTCGTAAACTAAAGAACATCCCCCAGAATGAATGACCCTTACGGCACGGCACAAAGGGGGGGGGGGGGCATACGTCGTTTACAAGTCGTTGACATTGCATCTTTTTCTGTCTTTTCACGCCACCCATTCCGTCCTTCGGGGAGGCCCTGCAGTTCTCCTTCCTGCAGTCTCCACACCCCAACACCACAACGTGCATGTCGCCACGCCCCAGTAACACAAAAGACATGTGTCCACGCCAGCCCCAAAACCACCAGGTTGTCTCATGACGACTTTCTCGTCACAAGTTTTTGTATGGGGCCGCTACCCGGCCCGATTTTCCCATTACTAGTCCTCAGGCTGCCCTTTTCTGAAGGCTCTGTCACGGGGGGCGAAAGACCCCCTTCCCGCGCACCCATTCCTGTGCACGCGTGGAAGGGGCTGTGTGGTCTGGAAGGTCCCCGTTGGGGTGGCATGCCCCGGTTTCCTACAATTCAAGATGGCTGCCACTGAGTGAAGGGTGTGGCTGCTTGAATTTCATCGAAAACGGAACTCGGCCATCCCCCCTTAACAGGAGCCCCATTGGCCCTGAGAAGCCGGGACACAAACGGCGGTGGTATGTGCAGTGGCCACAGCACTTTCCATGTAAAATCCTTCTGCAAATACTCCCCCGGCCCCCTGCTCGACAATGGATTGCATATCTGCGCTGTGAGTGGGTGCGGGGAAACCCCCGCGGATTCACCTACGCACGTCAGCAAACGTTTGCTCGGGCAAAAACAATGGATTTACCAGAAAGGCTCGGAATTTGAGGCTGCTTTTTGGGGGGGGGATAATGCAAACTTTGTTTGGTTCATACAGAGGTGGTGGGTGGGTTTTGCCAAATATGCAATGCGCAATGCGCACACAGTGCAACGACATGCCCATGGTCTGTGCCACATGTAGCACTGCAGTATTTGATGTATCCTCTGGTATCCTCCAAGCGTGTGTGTTCTATGTTTGTGGCCCGAAGGTTGTCACCAACTGGGGATCTGATCAGCTGACCTCTCATTGCCAGTCTGGGTAGTGTTACAATCCCCGCATCAGATCTGGTGTACAGCACCCTCCGAACTTCACCATGAATCAATAAATGGAATGGGTGGCAAGAACTCGACCCAGCCTCTACAGTTCCACCTCCGGGCTGCCCCGTTTTGGTGATCACAAGAGGCTACTGGAGGTTCCATGTGCCCGCCCCTCCGGCCCACACACACACCCACACGCATTGATTGAAGCTGCCCCTCGCAGGGGGGGGCCTTTGGGCACATCATCTTACACGCAGACCTCAAGCGAGGGGGAGAATGAAGAGGAGGAGGAGGAGGAGGAGGAGGAGGAGGAGGAGGAGGAGGAGGAGGAGGAGGAGGAGAACGTAGGGCACAAGTCATCTGTCACACTTGTCTCTAACAATGCACTGCCACTTTTGGTGTGCAAATGATCACTTGAAGAAAGTTATGGAGTGCAGGGGCCGGACCGAAGCGCACGATGACCCTGAGGGGGCCCTTCCCGATGGGGACGACAACAACATGCCGCCGAAAGACACTACCTCAGCCACAACACCACCAGGCGCCACGGTCTGCTCATACACCGTGCTGTACCCCGAGATTGTTGGCGTGTGTGGTGTGTGTGAGTGTTTGGGGGGGGGGGGGGGCGGAGGGTGAGACCTAAAGAAAGGTGAGCCAAGCGAAGGTGTCGGTGGGACCTTTGGTAGACTGACCCGGTTTAACACAGCCCGCTACCAAGAGCTACTGGATTTCAACCACTCTACGGCATATGACTTCAAAAAGGAGTGGTGTGAGAAAGTGAAATGCACTGTCAGAGCGAGAGCCTACTGCATTTATGTGTTATCTGCACACAACCCGGCGCCAAGAGAGTGTTGCGGATGACCAAGCCTCTCAACGTCCTTGAGGAGGTAAAAGACATCACGCATTACCGTGTGCAGGGGGGGGGGGGGGGGTGCGTCGAGGAATGGGGCCCGAATGTATCACACACCTCCTGCATCGCCCACGTGCACTGCTTTTCGCTCTGAGAGAGCTGGGCACGCAACTCCGCGTTCTGCGTCTCAGCAACTTTGCATCGGGCCTCGCTCTTTGCAAACACTTCGTCTCTCTTGGCGACTCCGGTCTGCAGCCTCTGAATTTCTACGCAATATGCAGATTCTGCCTGCAATCGCGCCCGCCGGGTCTCTTGACAAGCGGCGCGCACCTGCGCCAGCGAATCCCTTTGTGAGAGATGGACCAGTGTTGCCCATTCGTCCTGTTCCCGAGCCTGAAAACAGTGTTTGTGTGAGAGGGTAGGGCAGGGCATTGCAGAGGTCTAGGTGGGTGTAGCGGAGGGTCCGACAGGGTTGGTGAAGGCGGGAGGGCAGCTGAAGGTTAATGGGGGGGGGGGGGGCGGGGGAGGGGGCGTTATTGAATTGGATGGAGAGTCGAATAACTTGGCGCAGAGGGGGGGGGGGTGTCGGAGAGGGCTGGAAGCGGGTAGGAATGGTTGATGACAGTCACAGTCAGTCTGGTCTTCGGGTTGTAGCTCGGAGGGTCACGACAGTACCACGAAAAAAGGTTCACGAGCCTGATGATACGATCCGGGCTTTTGACAGCATTCAACCCGGGAAGCAATGCGAGCACCTGCAGCTCCAGTCGACCGTACTGCTCCTGGGTCTCCAGCAGGACGACTTCCACTCCACAAAGCAAGTTTTCGGCCAATCGCCGGGATTCTATCTCCGATTTCCATCCGTTGGTGGCCTCCACAAGGCACCGGCTGCGCTCCTTGAGGGTGTTGTCCAGCTGCTGGATCTCCATGGCGGCTGTTTGACATTCAACGTCTTTTCGCTGAGGCAAGGGAAAGTCGAAGAGGTGATGAGACCAAGCAACGGTTGGGGCCACCACAGCACTGCAGAAGCTCACACTCAGCGGCACACCTCAGTGCTCGGCACCATCTAGAACCATCCTCAGCTCTTGTGGTGGGCACATAACCTCCGCCCCGCTTCCAACTCATGTGGCTGTGGCACCCACACGGACTCATGCACAACCAACCTGGTCCCTGATCCCAGCGGCAGTCAGCATCCTTCTAATGAACACAGAGTAAACGCTGGATAACCCCTCTCCTCTTAATTTTTGTGATGCACCATCTTAATATTCCTGGTGCCTATTGTACATCACTGGCGCATGGCACTACGACCCAACTAATCGCACCGGCCTGTCCCCGAGCAAGGAACCGTAACCACCCTTGCACTTGGGACCTTTGGTAGATTTACCCGGTTTAACGCAGCCCCCTCCCATGAGCTACTGGATTGCAACCACTCAAAGGCACATAACTTCAAAAGAGAGTGAGGGGGAGGGAGAGACAATGCAAATTGGTGTGAGGAGAAGGCACCGTCGAAATGCACTGTCGGAGCAAGAACCTATTGCATATCTGCATGTCAGCCGATTGTCTGCAGCACGCCATCAAGAAAGTCTTCAGGGTGACCAAGCCGCTGAACATCCTTGATGAGATTACCGACGCCATGCATTACCAGCATGGCCGTAAAGAGCCCTGCCAGCTCGGAGAGACTGCGGCCTCATTAAGGTGTGCTAAGCGAAGGTGTAGGTGGGATCTTTGGTGGATTTATCTTGGATGGCATGGCCATCTACGAAGAGCTACTGGCTTGCAACCACTCAAAGGTAACCAACTTCAAAAGGGAGTGGGAAGGAGGGATGATGCAAATTAGTGTGAGCGGGGTTGCAGGGGAGGGGGGGATAGAGCCACCCTCTTCTCTCATCACCAGAATCTCCCAAGACACACACACACACACTTCGGCGACAAACAGACACACACACACACACACACACACACACAATCTCAAAAGGGCTCAATTAACCAGATCCCAAATCCCAATTGAAGACGTGGGACATCAACCAGATGCCAAAAGGCGGGAAAACTGAATATTGTCGGACTGTGCAAATTGTAATGTTGGGCAATTTGAATTTCCTTTGTGCAAATTTCATTAAACCACCAAAAAAGCAACAAAATTAATTCATTTGCACAGGAAACCCGGCTCAGTAGGACCATACCCGGCTGATCCTTGGGGCCTTCTGGGGGATGGAGGTGGGGGGTGGGGTGGGGGATGGTTGTGGCAAAGGGGGGGGGGGGGGTCACTCCACAGCTCATCCACCAGCAGTGGCAGTGGACGCCTCAGCCTTTTGACCCGAGGTGACGTGTTGCAGCCAGGGTTAGGATGTGTGTGTTTTATGATCCTTCATTATAAGGCAACAGTGGAGGGTCCTCTCTAGCGGTTGGGCCCAGACAGTGTTGCAATCGGTTTCTTTTTTACTATCGTTTCGGTACGTTTGGCGATTCATAGTGGTATCCTTCCACAAATGTTCATACAGTAGTGGGCAATGCATTTAGTAGCAGCCACAACGTCACAACACCAATGTCCAACAGCTGCCAGTGGCCAACGCCTCTTGTTTCTTAACTCTGCAGATGACGAGGAGGAGGAGGATTGGGGGGGGGGGGGGTGCATTACTCCTGCCACGTTCAGGAAAACTGAAATGGCTGTGTCTCGGGGGAAGTTGAAATGGCTATGTAAACCCTATTGTATCAGGGGGGAAATGAAATGGCTACATAAACCCCACTGTCTCGGGGGCGGGGAGGAAACAGAAAAGCTGCATAATCCGTGCCATCTCGGGGTCTCCAAAGTGGAGAGGAATGGAAGTGGCTATATAACCCATGCCGTCTTGAGGTCTCCAAATTGGGGAAGCGTGGCACAAAGGTCTCGGCCAAGTGGCACTATCCTGGACCCGGAAGCCCCCCCAACTTTTGGGGGGGGGGGGGGGGGCTGGGTTGCCTTGAGTTGCCTGAACCAAGATTCCTGTGAATTATTTGTGTGATTTCTTCTCTGCAAATACTACGTTTTGTGTTTGCATTTGGACCAAAAATCATTATTTCTTGTGCTCTTCTTTGCATCTTTTGCGAAATTTGGCGCGCTGCCATTCATTCTTGGTGCTCCCTAGATGGATGCTTTTAATTCCTCGGGGTCTCTGGATGGATGCTGTTAATTTCTGGTAGGCCTTTGGAGGGATCAAGGGGGGCGGCCTGTTCGAATTCCAGACCCCAACCCCCCCCCCCCCTCCCCCTCCAGACCCCCCAAAGCTTGCGAACCCGTCTTTCTCCAATTTGAGATTTTGGGGGAAAGTGTTGGTGCCAAATGCGCCGACTTCCTGAGGGGGTATTTTTTTTAACCCTATGTGTCTATACTCAAAATACTCAAAATTGTGTGGAGAATTCAAAAATGGGTGAAAAACTCAGAAAAAAATTTGACCCCCGACCTGACCTCCGGGTTGGACTTTGGCTGATGGGAGCCTGAGCTAATGGGCAAATCTTTTTTCTGAAAATTCTTTTTATCCTCAGTTGTGTATGTTCAAAATGACCAGCGCGTCACGGGGATCATTTTGAGGTATGTATGTTGGGGTACCCCGGCGGCCAACCGGCCGATCCACCAGCCCCCCCACCCCCCCTCCAGAACCCTGAAAGTTTTCGCACCCGGTCGGGGTCTAGAATTTGAGCAGACCGCCCCCCTTCGGAGGGATGCTGCTGTAGGTGCACAAAAACAAGCGAGGGGTGCAACTGTGGATCAGTTGGACTCTGGGATTGCAGTCTACAGCACAAACTGCAGACCAGACCAGAACATGCTTCCCATTCTGAATGGGAAGCAAGGAGCATCACACAGTTTGAAATATATTTTCTGTGATTTGTGAAGGGGCATAAACAGAAAAATATTTGATTTTTTTTCCTTTTACTTTTTTGCGGATTATGGCACCTCCTGCTAAGAATGTATTATTTTCGCAAATAATAATGAATTAAGTTTGCACGGTATGGGATCTGCCTGATGAGGGGTGATTTGGTTAGGCCTATACCAACCAGCAAAAAGGCATTCGTTACCACAATTCAAAAGAGCAGTCTTGCCCGCAACACTCTCTGTACATGGAAGATCCATTGCAACAGAGAATTCTGTGGACAAATCTGGAGTCTGATGCATGAGATTGCAGTAGAATCTGTCGGGTTGCACTGGGTGCCAACGACGATCAAACAGTACCTGAAAGCGCATTTCGAGTTCTGCCAGTAGCTTGTCGGCTGATTTTAGGCGTTTCGATTGGACCTCCAATTCCTCCTGCAACTGTGCAGCAAAGAGGAGTTGATACAGAGAATATGACAAATCATGTGCACCCCCTCCAGCGCCCAAGCACGGCCATGTCTAAGCGCAGCAGCCCCGTGTGGCCGTTGTTTTTCGGACAATACTTTTTGTGGGTGGGGGCACAAAATAACACAGATTTGACCCCTTTGTAGTCGGATGGAGCTGTTATTTCACGTATGTGAGAGTTGTTGCTCGTCGTTTAGGACCTGGACTCGCAAACGTTTGAATGCGCGGATCATCTGTATCAATGGCCACAGCTGCAGCTGCCTCACTGGGGCCACAAGGGTCCCCATGGGTTGAGATGCACTCACTTTATCAACAAATGCTGACTAGAATGGTCCCAGGGCTTTGCAGGGGCCGTTGAAGGTCGTCCCAGAAACACAATGCGCAGCCAACTGATGCGGGTCCGCAGATGGCGCAGCCCTCGTGAGTGCTTCCCACAACAGTTGTGTGCCCCAGAGTGTACCCCATTTGCCCGGCTGCGCTTGGGGACGTCGATGAGTCCAGCTTCAGCTCGGAACCCGCTGCAAAACAGCTGCTTGTCGCATGGCCCCGGACCCAATGACCAAAACAAACAGTGGTCCCGGCCGCACTCTATCAAAAGTCAGAAAGAAAAAACGTAAAGCAAGGGCAAGCAAACACCACAAGAGATGCCTGAGCAGCACTGGCATGCCCCAGAGCACAGCCAGGGAAGGTTCCTGGCTGGAGGAGGAGCACGAGAATGCTCCGTCCCACTCGGGGTACAGGCGCCCCAATGGGGCACCGCAGTCTGTCACGATGCATATCATTCTTGCCTCTGCCCTGCCGACATACTGTTGGGGTATTCATGTGTGATGCTCGACAAGTTGCACACATCAGAACGAAGGAGTAAGGGGTTGGGGGGACTGTGGCCTTGTGCAAAGTACTGTGGGCAGGAAGAAAGGCATATTAAGGAGCTTAGTCCTTGGGCTGTCAGGCGTTTGAACCCCTCTCGTGTCGCCCTGATCAGGAGACGTGAGAGGAGACGCCCCTTTGTCGACAGAGCAAGAGCTCCCTCTGGGCGAGGCTGTGCTCTTCGGAGGCTCGGCCATGGCCGTCTTTGCCCCCCCCCCCCCCCTTGTGCAGTACTGGGCATTGACAGGAGGGCAATGGTCGCCGGAACCAAAGTGTGTTGGCAGTGATTTGACGGCGGGGTCGGACGGCGCCCGCCAGCTGCTGGACGTCAATAGCCCAGCGGGGGGGGGGAGGGTCACGTGTGTTGTGAGATCAGTAGAAAACCAAGCCCTATCCCCAAAACAGTCCTGACCAAAAGGGTATGCCCATGCACACGAACAAAAGCGCACCGTTCGATGTCCTCTCGGGTTCTGTGCACCGTGCGGCTGCCCGTTCAACGGTCTAGTTCGACAGTGGGAAGCTGAAGCGTCGCGACACGGGTACTGCACGGGCTGGTGGTGCACAGGTTGTCGTTGGGCACCATGGTGCTGCACATTTCCCGCTGATGTAGTCCATGATGTCACTTCTAATGCCGTGTGGGACCATGGCGGTGCTGATGGCTCCGGAGGCGGCGGCGGCGGAGGCGGCGGGACTGGTGGGACGATGCTGGGGGTTACTGGCTGTATGCCCATTGGTTGTGGTTGCATGGTGGCTGCAGTATGCTGCACTATCGCTGAAACAACTGAACTGTGTTGAAAATGAACAGATGAGGTGCATGGCAAGGGCATATGTATGGCATCTATCCAATTGGCCCTGCACACAATCTGTAAGAACACACACACACACACACACACACACACACACACTTGTGCAGGAACCAAGCGATAAGACCACTGTTGCTTAGCACGAGCACCGCGGATCGGATGGCACCCAGAACACCTCGTCAGGACAATGAGCAATCAAGACAGCACAAAGCAGGGCAAAAGCATTGAAGCTGTCATGAAGTCATAAGGCTAGGCGCCTTTCTGCAGTGATACGAGGAACAGGGCATGGGAATGTTCGCTATCATCCGTGTGGAGTCACAGGCAAAGTACTCAGCACCCTGGTGTTGTATCACTGACCTGGGAGGGGAAGGGAATGGCACTGGGCATCGCAGCCGCCCTTACATGCCTAGGGAACCTTGTAGTTGCTTCGCGTGCATATCTGATGGGGGGGCAAAAACAGGACTGGAGACCAGCGTAACCGCTGGCTCACACACACACACAGCGGCCTTGGAATGGCCGCCTTGTTGCTATACATTACTCATGGCTGTCGTTGCATGGTGTTAGGGGGGAGGGACACACCAGGAGTCGGGCGTGCTCCTGTAGTGCAGTGAAGTCGGAGCACCAGGCCCCCGATACGCTGTCGGGCCGAAGGCCTGTGGGGAGTAGGAAATGAAGATGTACAATGTGGAACATGTGGAACTAAATGCCAACAAAAGACCTGGGTCCGCCATTTGCGAATCCCGTTCCCGGCCGCCACCGTTGAGTTTCTTGCTCAAACTCTGTGTGATTGTACTTCACACCCATAGGTATCATCCACCAAAATTTCAGCCGAATCCGAAGCTCCACGACAAAGTTCTGATTTTTCCCCATTTCGCGCGTGCTACTGCTGCTTGCTGCTGCTAAACCTAAAGCCCATTTTCAAGGCTTTTTGGGATTTTTGGAGGGTCAAAACGGGCCACCATGGGCTCAAAACGGGCTAAAAACACTTGTTTGAGCACCCCAAGTGGTCTAGGAACAAATTTGGAAAAAACAATTTTGGACCATTTTTGGACCCGCGGATGACCCCCGTGACCCTACCCTAACACGTGCACCGTGTGCGCTGAACACCACTCTGCGGTGCCAAAATGGGGCATTGAAGGGTGATGACAATGTGGAAAAGGCTTCAAAATAATCCCATTAATCGTTATTAATCACCACATGGGTGCCAAATGCAATCCATGGCTATAAAACACGGCACGAGAAGGTGTGATTTGAAAAGGTATGCAAAAGGGTGCTTTCAGGCTGATTTTGCGGTATTTTGGGCCCAAAAAGAGGTCGTTGAGGCCCCTAATCGGGTACATAACAACACTAAACGATGATGAAAGGTGTTTGTTTATCATTTAGGTTAGTTCCAATGTAGATGGACCCCTTCACGCATATCCTAGGCACCCAAACTGCCCAAAAAAAAGGCATTTTTTGGCCATTTTTGACAGATTTTGAAACGGAGATCCGCCACTTGCGAATCCCGTTCCTGGCCGCCACCGTTGAGTTTCTCGCTCAAACTTTGTGTGATTGTACGATTCTTCCCAGTTCTCCACCTTTTCCAGCGGCATCTTGCACAGTTCGCGGACCCACTTTGGGGCTCCTGGTCTTTCCCGAGGTCGCTTTAGATTATTGGCAGTCATCTCTAAAGGGTGGAACTCTAGCAATGGCGGGATCCATCGGCATCCATGTCCTTCCCGCCCTGTGGAGGGGCAAGACATTTCCCAGTGTTGCTTTTGTTCAAGATATTTTCCTGGTATTCAGCCCGCAAACTTGCCAAATTCCGTCTCATCCATTCCAGCACGACCATTCCCAGCGCCCCTTGGTGAGGTGAAACTCTTGTGTCGTCACATCCACAACTGAGTCGGAGAACACCTCAAATGACGTCACAAGCAGTGCTTGCAGTTCTTAATTCCCAAAATCCACTCAGGCTGGGCTCCGAGCTGGGGGTAGGTACGGCATGCGGCACAATGCATCATTCCATCTTCATACTTCAGCCAAGGGCGGCCAGACTGCCGCGAAGTGTGGAATGCACGAACCTCTCTACGGGGTGCGGGGACATGCTCAGGTGCGGGGCGAGCACAAGAGAGACATGCACCATCATTAATGCACGTGACATGCACATAGCATTTACATCGCTTGCACTGTTGAGTGTTAGTGTCTCCTGAATGCACATGCGAAACACCATCGCTTATCTCCCGACTCACCCTCCTCACCCACCTCCACCCGTCCGGTGTCTCCCTCCACGACAACGGAGCATTGCTCGTGCACCCCCCGTTGACACTGGAAGCATGTAGTCGTCACCCCGCATAACCAACCGCAGCAACTCCCACAGTACGATGAACTCAGCAATTGAACGTAGGAGGCGACCGATGGGGTGTGGGATGTGGTTGGCGCGGGCTTGGGGGGTGGTTTGGCGGCTGCGGCTCCAGTGGGGGCTTCAAATGAGAACTCGAAACCATTACGTGCCATTGAATTCTTAGCCGCGCGCTCAATCTGCACTTGCTACAGAGTCGACGGGGCACCTTCGGACTTGATGTGACGGAGCGTGGTTGCTGGAGTAGCAAATTCTTGCCACACCGCCTCTCTGCCTTTCTTCCGCACCCACATTACATGACAAAGCTGGGGAAGGGGAATACAAATGGGTGAACATAGTGAAAGCAAGGAAAGAAAAAATGCCCCTGAATGCCTCCTTCTCGAGCCGGGACAAGCTTGAGGCAGGAATCTTCACTCGTCTTGCCGGATTCGGCCTAGTATTCTCTGGCATAGAAAACGGGCATCTACACAGTTTGCATTAGACAATGGACACAAATCTTGTTCACAAATGTTTGTAAGTGCGGGGAATGGCATGCAGAGCACGTGAAAGCAAGGGAAGAAAGAATGCCCCTGAATGCCTCCTTCTCGAGCAGGGGACAAGCTCGAGGCAGGGGTCTTCACTCATCTTGCCGGAATCCACGAATTGGCTACATAGCCCCTGCTGACTCTGACACAGGGAAGGGGCATTTATACAATTTACATTCCAAAATGGACACAAATCTAGTTTACAAATATTTGTAAGTGCAAGCAATAGCAAGCAAATCATGTACAATCCCTAATTTACACCGAATTTACAAAAATTTACGGGAATTTACGCTAGTTTTCGAGGAATTTACAAAAATTTACGTAATTTACAGCGTAAATTGCTCCCGGCCCCCGGCCCCGCCCCCATTTGTTACCGGCTTGCTGTTGACAAGCCCCGGACGATAGCGGAGTGTGTGGCACAGAGAACCGCACGCAGGGGGTATCCGGATAATATGGCCACGTGCATCCATTCCCCCGCCCATGTCTGGCACCAGCGTCGGCTGCTACTGAGTACGCCTATCAGTAGGCAAGGGAGGTAGGAGGGGTATGAGAGGAGGCAGGAACCCCACCTAACCAGGAAATCAGAGGGGGCCCCAGTTTGAGGGCCCACATAGGGTCCAGGGCGCTGGGGTGGGTGTAGAGAACCCTCTGCCATTGCGGTCCCGCACAAGGCAGTAGCCCACCGCCTGTGTGTATGTGTTATGGCATCGGAACTAGCAGGCATTGGAATCCGACATAGCGCACTCGCACGAGACACGCAACCCCTAGGCCTGTTGAAGAATGCTTCGTACTGTGTGGATGAGAGTTGTGTCTAGGGAGTCGGGATATGTGGAGGCGACGAGGATGTTGTCTCTGAATTGTTGGAGCGACACCCTCCCTCGTGCGTTTTCCTAGTAGACGAAGCCCTGTTCTGATATGTGAAGTGTACCGAGCTGGCGGAACACGTGTCTGTGTGTATATACGGACCACAGGCTGTGTAGGTTGGCGGACTGGGCTAAAATGAGCCTCACACACACACACACACACACATGCACGTGTGCATGCACACATGCCGTTCTCTTCTCCCCTTGTCTCAAACCCATCTTGAGTGATGAACTTGTGGGGGCCAGGGACAGCTTGTGTCTCAATTTTTTTTCTATTGACCTCCCTGTTGTTTGCTCCGTCTTCCTTCTTATTGGCAGCCTGTTTGTCAATGCCTGATTGTCATGTTTGCCCTGTGTGTGTGTGCGTGTGTGTGTGTGTGTGTGTTTGCGAGTGTGTGTTTGTGTGTGTGTGCCAAGGCTTCAATTCCAAACATGCTCAAACTGGGAGTGCCAACATCACCACATTTTTAACGGCTTCTGTAAACCATCGGCACGCTGTTCCATGCCCTGCAGACGGGCTGCCCATCGGGGCCGTGATCCACCGGGTATGCACATTTCGCACCAACGCAACACAGCTCCTTTCCTGTATACCCCACCACAATGCACCAAGACACACATTGCACGCGTGTGTGGCCTACTGCTTCCCACAGTCCGGCACATGCATCCTTGCAAAAGAGAGGGCGGTGTGTGTGTGTGTGTGTGTGCATTTGCTCCTCCCTTCCCAAAAAGTGTGCATTGTCGCGCACCCGTGGTGGCAGGAGCAACAATCCCACACCCCTCCCTGCCCCTGGCATGACTTGCAGGCGGGGGCTTTGTGCGCATCGCACAGAGTCTGCATGGGGCGCCATTGCCCCACTCGCTTTGATTCCGCCTGCTACGCCTGTGGGGGTGGGGGGCTGGGGGGTCACTGCCGGTGGCCACCTGCAGCTCACCGCTGGCCTACCCAAGCATATTCACATCCACGCCCCACGTGGCCTCCCGCGGCATTGCCTTAGTAAGGGGTGGGGGTGAGGGAGGTGCCGGGGAGGGGGGGGGGATGCTGTCAGGTCACCAAGATGCAGCTGGGGAGGTCTCATTCGAGATTTTCAAACACTCCCTCATCCCCTCAAAGCTGGGATTGTAGCCACTGCTGTGTTCAGGGGACTCTTGGAGTTCAATATGTACAATCAGAGGTGCATAAGTGCTGGCTCTGTGGCGGCCCGCTCTGCCTGCGATCTGTTCCGTCCTGCTGCTTCCCCCTACTTGTCCTCCTGTACCCTTGCTAAACCTAAAGAGTCAAACAACAGATAGGGCCCGCGAAGGCAGGCCCTGAAAAGCAAATGCTCTCATCATGCTCTCATCTTGCTGGCAATACAGGAATATCTGCTTTGGGTGATAAGACACCCTGAGCTGTGCCCGTGACAAAACACGCGGCTGTTTTTCACTAATACTGCCTGACTGATGGGAGAGCCACCAACAATGTGTACGGTAAACGTTTCGCATCCCCTGAAATGGGGTCACTTGTATGGTATGGGGAGGTATGGGGAGGGGCAGGGGTGCAGCAATTGCCCACCCCCCCCCCCGCACGCATCTCGAAACCGCTGAGGTTGTGCGCCCTCGCCCTAGAGTCGGGGGGGGGGGGTTGCAACCAGTGGCACGCGGCAGACGCGCGCACTCGCGCAATGGTGGCGTTTGGTGCGTCGCACGTTCCGGCGTTGGCAATCGGTTATGCAACTACTTCCCCGGAAGCTCCTGCAAGCAGGTGGCGAGAGACCGCCACAAAGGGGGGAGGGGGGCTCCAAGGTGAGAGGGTGCAGGTGGCCGCGGCGCTCTGTGCTCGGCACCGGGCCCCACCTTGCCTGGCCTGCAGACAGCGGGGCGTGAAGCACTGCTGCTAGCAGCCCCACAAAGGGCACGGCATGAACGCGGCATAAGCGCGGCTGTCGGTGGGCACCTTATGGGCGAGGCTGCAACCAACCCCGCTGAGAGGCGGCGTCTGGCCACCAGTGGTGCCAGCGGGGGCGGTATTGGCACGCACAGAAGCCGAGCCTCCGCCCATGCCGCAACCGCGGCGGCGGTAGCCGCACGTGCTCATGCGGGTCCGATTGCTGGACGGAGACGAAGAGGGCGACGGGCTACTGAGAGCGCGGGCAGGCGCTTGTAGGGGTGCTGCGGTGCCATGCCCGGGCTAGCCAGCGGGAAGTAGTCTAGTAGACAGTAGTGCTACCGACTCCTTTGCGGGCATGCCAGGTGCTAGGACCACAACGACCGGCAATGCTCCTCCAGCTTTCTCATTTGCGAGAGAAGTTTTGGTGTGTACCATAATTTCGGGAGGAACACAGTTCGGGTTAGGGTTGCAAATTTGAAAGGTTGAGTGATGTGTATGATTGGAGTTGGCATTCTTTGCAACGAAAAGATAATTTCGACTAAGCTTTCCTAATTTGTGCCATTGTTCTAGATACTTTTGCAAGCAAAATACACCTAACAGTAACCCTCCATTGAAGAATGTGTTACATTTTTCCCATTGTTCCACATAAATGTTCTTTTGTGGTGAATTTTTTGGCCGTGTGCAGGATAATTTTTTTTTTCGCGAATGACAGAATTCTTGGTGTGTACCATAATATAGGGAGACTCGGAGATGGGGTTGGGGTTGGAAATTTGAAAGGTTAAGTGATGCGCCGCATCATTGGAGTTGGCATTCTTTGATGGCCCCGGCGCGGGTCCCCGGTGCACCTCGCAGACGCCGGATCGGCGCCTGACCCCTACGAGGCCATCTCCTCATCCCCCCCCCCGCTCGGGGGGGGGGGGGGCAGGGGGCACACACTCCTCCCGTTCCAAACAGCGTGGAACACCGTGGAAGCTAGCCGAGGGTGTCTCTGGTTGTGCCAAGAGCAGCAATGCCGCACCCCCTTTTGCGGCTGGCACGGCTTGCATGCGAGAGCAGTGTGCGCGTTGCACAGGGTGTGCATAGGGCGGCACTGCCCCACCCTCTTGGAACCCACGTGGTGTGTCGGAGGAGACAAAGGTGGGTGTGCAATGCTGGTGACTGCCTGTGGCTCATCACCTGTCTGTCCCGGCACATTTGTGGCCGACACAGCTTTACCTGCCCTCACCTATGATGGGGGTGGGGGTGGGTGGATGGATGGGCCCTCTAGTACTTGATGCGCCGTTGTAATGTCCGCCAAGATGCAGCTAAAGGCGGCCACCGGTGTGGAAGGGGGCTAGGGGGGTGAGGGGCAAACTACCACCCCCGAGGCCGTGGGCTCCTTGCTCCCCGTCCCAGCCGTGGTGATTCTTCATGGAGAGGGGGGGGCATGAGCAACAGATACTGAGCTCACATGTACCCCCGTGACACAAGCATATGGTCATAGCCACAAATCACAATTCATTGTTTTGACTTGCTGCACTGCAGCGCAAACCACATCGGTGCCGAGTGTTGCCTTGAGTTTGCCGTGTACCGCCGCTATTGCATGTTTCTTGGGTTGTCTGAGTCAGCTCATCCCCCTCCCATAGGTGCCGGTTGGACACAACCTTGCACTTAGGGATTGAGAACGTTGGCGCAAAAAAAACGCCCTCATATTCCAGGTTTACCATATCATGACTCCCATCGGTTGGGAGCGGTAATTGCGAGACCACTACAAGATTTTCATGGACCATGTCACGAAGACAGCCCACTACGACCCTCCCGGGTTCGAAGGTAGCCCCCAGGAGCCTCAAGGGAGCGGGGGAGGGGCTGCACTCTTGGCGGCCCATCTGTTGTTCCGCCGCCGACCGCCAACTACGCCCGTGGGGGGGGGGGGGGTGCTACGGCAGAAACAAGAGACTAGCCTCCACCCTCCTAGTGATTGACTCGCCGAGGCCTGCAGGAGTCGGCCGTTTGCTCTCAGTGGAGTCAGCTGCAGCCACGTCCAAAGGGCCGGCTCTGACGCACACATTGTGCATGCCCCTCGTTTCCTCCCTAGCGGCAGTGCTTCGTGCCCCACTGCCTGCAAGCCAAGCACAGTGACTCCCGGCGCCGGGCGCAAAGCACCACACGGGGCTGTTCCCCAGTGCCCACACCGGCGGGCCGCACCCCCCCTCCTCGGCGGTCTGCATGGCTAGTGTGCCTCCGGGCCACAGGGCTCCTACCGGCAGCCTTGGTCAACCCGCCAGAGCTAGACCAAGCTTGCCGCCTGATGTACCGCCCGTACGGCATGTACTTGGCGGTGCTCTCGGCGCGCATGGATGCGGAAGTCACGGCACGTCGAGGTGCTGGACCGTGGTCTTTGCGGATGTGTGCCGGGGCAATCCATGGTGGCAACTCGGCGAAGCATCGCTCTCTGGGGCGCCGCCGGCACCGCCACTTGTTCCCCGTGTCAGGACACTGCCGGGATGGCCATGGGTGCCAACCTTCATGCATGCCATCTTGCGCTAGGCAGCAAGTATTTCACGCACATGGAGCTGGCCCCGGACTTCGAGGCGCATGCAGGCACGGCGCTCCCGGCACCGGGGGACCACAGGTTGCATGGGGTCACACTGCCCCTGCGCACCAGGGGATAGGTGCTGAAGCAGGCGTTGGACCAGCTGTAGCCCCACATATGGACAGGTGACCTCCTCCAAGGGAAGGAGGTGTGGATGGCAAAATCCCTGCTGCCCCTAGGGGGTTTTGGTGCGTGGGGTGCACAGAGTGCCCGTGCTTTGCGCACCCGACATTAGTGCTTTTCTTAGATGCGGAAGATTAGATTGGCGGGGGGGGGGGGTTCCGGACCCCCCCCCCCCCGAAGTGATTGGGCAAAATTTTGGTCTAGGCCTTCGGCGGATCAACAATTTTCTCTGGGGCCTTTGCCACCAATTCGTTTGGACCAAAAACTTTCTTCGGCCCCTTTGGCGCCTCTAAACCTCAGCACCACCGGAGAGGGGGGGGGAGGGGTGGACTATAACCCAGCGGAAAGTCACACGCGGGGGGGGGGGGGGTGTTGGATCCCCCCCACCCCCTCTGAAGTGGAACTCTGCAAAGGGGGCGGGGACCCGCGCCCCTACGAACACATGCCGCGCAGGCAAGTGGCGAGGGTAGCGCCAACGTGGGCAGCGGGGCCTCCTCCGCCACCATCAACGGCGGCCATCACGCCTGTCGTGCCTGCCAGTGTGGGCAATCCCAAAGCAGGTGCATCTCGGTCTCCAGGGGGCTGCATAGTATGGGTAGGTTCCCCGTGCCGTGATGCTGTGCACGCACGGGCGTTCGGCCGTCCACATGGCACCCACCATGAGCGCCCGGAGCAGCAACAGCTCTGTTTCTGTGGAGGAGACACTTGCCTACACACTACCGACCCCTCCGTACGTGGCAGGGCGCCGCGGTTCAAGCACAGCCAATGCTGTATACCGCTGCGACTCCCGCCAGCATTGGCAAAGGTGGCCTGGTAGTCCTGCAGCACAAGGTGCATCTCCTCGGTTTGCCGTGGCACCCGCCAGAGCCACCAGCCTTGCCGAGACTCCCACCTCAGCTGCCAGACCGCCTGCATCGAGCACCCCACAGCCCCTGTCACGGGCGGCCGGGCGGTTTCATCCAACACCGCCTGCACTAGCACCTGCCCGGTGCCTGTCGTGCATGCTTGACTTGCCAGCCGCATCAGCCGCACGTACTGCAGGTGAAATACCAGCGAGACTAACATCGAGGTCCCTTGTTTAGCCACACTTGTTCATGTGCCCATAACGCCAATTGCCATATGCCACGGTGCCCTAGCCAAACAAGGTGACCTGTCAGTCGCCGCAACCTACGTGTGGCCAAGGGCTGCACCACGAAGCGCATGTCTGCCGCCAATGCCTTCGGGGCTATACACACACACTGCACCCGCAGATACCTACTTGCCCATCCACTGCACCTCAGATACCATACCAGATTCCAGTGAACAAGCATGGTGGCTGAATATTGTGCCTCGGCAATTGCCACAAGAGCACCTGTGATCGGTTGGTGTGAAGTACACCGGTGTCATTCTTCTCTTGCTTGGTTGTAGGCCCCACCCCTGAGGACGAATTTTGTCACAAAAATGATTTTGGAAAATGAAGACAAAACTGGTGCAAAATATTTTTTCGGTGAGCTCGGGTCCTGAACGGCTTTGTTTTCCTGAGACTCTAAAATTTTCCGGTGCAGAACATTTTTTGTATATGACGATTAATTTTGTCACAAAAATGATTTTGAAACATGAAGACAATAGTGGTGCAGACTACTTTTTTCAATGAGCTCAGGTCCTAAACGGTTTTGTCTGTAAAGAATGATTGCCACTGTTTTATACAACATAAACAATGGATCTCAGCCCAATGATACGAACTGAGTGTATCATTGTAGGGTAGCTTGGGAGGAGAATGCTATAGTCACACACATGCGCACTTTAGATGGTTCAGAGTGTAGAGTGCCGCGCTTACGCAATATGGACAAAGATCGACGCTTGGATTGTGTATGTTTTGTATGTCAAAATCACTGAAATTTCATGGTTGTTTTATTGTCATCTATTTAGGTACTTTGAAAGGTCTTAAGACAAAACCAGTGATTGCATCTCTGACATGAAATGATTTCGATGATTTGGATTTGTTTCTCATTTGTCCCGGGAGATGGTCTCCCGAAGAACCTCCATCCAGCCCCATGCCTGTGGAGTGGGGCACCACAACAAAGCAGCAGTAATGGCAGTGCACCTGACCAACGTCCATGCTGTGGACATTATGGCCGTTGTGGGGCCATCCTGATCTGCCTCATCATTCTTTGTTTAGCTACCCGTGATCGGGCGAAAATATCCCCCCCCCCGCCCCCCCGAATTGGGGAAAATTTTTCACTCAATCAGGCCAATGAATCGGGGTGGGCATAATTTGAGGGAAATGCACTCAATTCAGGGGGCTGGAGGGGGAGCAGTTGGTCTTGGGATACTGTGAGGGCCCCCCCTGGGCGAGCCCACACACGAAAAGCACAACAGAATCGCAAAAGCTGCCAAGTTGTTTCCTCAAAAACATATTCGGATAGCCCTCGCAAAGGGCTTTTGTTTGAGGGGGGGGGGGGTATGCATGGGGCCGAAAGGGAGGTGCAGAGATATTGAGGTATCTTTGTTAAATACTTTGGTTGTACCCAGGCTACATTTAAACCACCTATGGACCAACGTGCATACAAAATGCATAATTTGCCTATTGTAGGCACTTTCAGCCTCGTGTTTCGAAAACATATTCGGAAAGCCAAAGGGCATTCATTTGAGGGGGGGAAGGTTATGCATGGGGCCGAAAGGGAGGTGCGGAGATATTGAGGTATCTTTGTTCAACACTTTGGTTGAACCCAGGCTATTTGCACCACCTATGGAGCAATGCACATACAAAACGCATAATTTGCATGTTTTAGGCACTTTCAGCCTCATGGTTCGAAAATATATTCGGATAGCCCTCAGAAATATTGTCTGTGGCTACAATGCCCAAGAGGGAATACCCTTGTTCACATCACCATTGATCATTGCAAGCAAATACCCAATCTGTGAGTCATGAGACATGAAGCGCCGGTCAGGGGTCAACAAGCCTTTCAAGATGCCAAATGACCCCTCGGCAACGGTCGTAGTCATTGGGAAGGTGAGGGCATTCAGAGCTACACGGCCCAACTTTGCCAAACCCATGTGGTTGCATGCCCACTCCCAGCATTGCACAACTTCCACTCACCAGATGCACACAACACCTCCGTTTTATCTGCCATCAAAAGATTGGGATAATTCTGAACATCATTTGACATGCTGTCACGTTGCTTTGGATCAAACACCCGCAATTCATCATGACGTCTGTTATGTTCTTTTATATTTGGAGATGACTGCCAAACACTGTTGAGCAACCTCTTCCAGTTGTTTTCGGCAATGCTTCTTCATATCATCATTTCGTAACAGGCTGAGAATGGGCTGCACACACATCTTCTGCAGATGCCTCCCGTTGGGCCTCCAAGGCTTGAACCCTAGTGCACAACTCATGACTAAGAAGCCGATGGGCAGGTTCTGCACACCCTTTGGGAACAATACCCACCTGCAAACCCACCAAAAAATCGTACACGGGTTTGCCAAAACCTGGAAAGAAAGTTGCTTGCAAATGCACAATAACACGCTGCCTGTCAATCAATTGTATGGCACGCTGCAACACTGACCTTTGGTCCATGGCTGCCTCTTTGTGTCAGTACAATCGGGCAACAACTTACCCACACACTCAATGTACCTGTGACGCCTGGAAGTGGACCAGTTTCCATGAACCACGGAACACATACATTCGTGTGTGTACCCAAGGGCGTCATATTTGGGTGTTGTTGCAAGGGTGACGCAAATCTGTTTGCAAAACAACAGCCCATTGTTGTTGTACAACCCATACTTGCCCCATTTCGCCTTGCAGTCGTCCACAGTCACATTCTTTGCAACATTTTCCCGGGCTCCAGGCTGTCTTGGTTCCATTGGTTTTGTTCACTTGGCAGGAATAACAGCAGTGGTTGATTGGGATGCTGGTGTTGCAGGCAATGTTGTTCTTGGTGATGTTTTCGCAGAGAAAGGGGACGGTTCGAGGTGACACAAACACAGTGTACACAATTTGTCGTCCGTCGAAAGGTGAGGGTGTCGTTCTGCAAATAGCGCTTGCTGAGATCCACCAAGGTCTGTGACTATTGTCAAATCTGACCCCTTGCTCAAAGGAAAAAAATCAGCATGGAATATACAGCAGTGATGCACGAGCTTGCTGAGCCCCATTCCCACCCTAATTATCAGGATCTGTGATGAGGGATATTCTTGATAATTGGGTGCACTCCTGGATTCAGGTCGAAAATGGCCAATGGTTCGAAATGACCAATCCATTTGCACGTGTGGTCAGATCTGAGCGAAGGGTGACAAACATCGATCAGACCGCGAATGGTTAACCTATTGGTGAACATCGCGTTTCACATGCGCCGGATGTACCATGAAGAACTGGGATGCGTCGCCCAAACGCAAGCACTCTCTGCAGCGATTTCAACAACTGAGCAACAGAACCGATTTCGGGTAGGCTTGGGAGTTCATACCATTACTCCGTGCAGCATCGACTGTCAATAGGCACTCAAATCAACATGGCCCCTTGTGCAAAACCACTGCACCGGAACCATCTCATTCTCAGCGCAAAATTTGTGTGGCCATGTGAGGTCTTGGGCTTATGGAACTCCGGTGGGACTGCTTTCACTCTCGAAAGGGAGGCGACCATCCGAGCCAATTGGAAGAAAATTTGTAACGCAATACTGCAGCCATCAAAGAGGCCAAGCTGTGACCGGATGTGACCTCACAGAAAAGCTCAGAACACCATCGGCGTTGCAATACATCAGCGTTCCTTGTACCTGTGTTGATGGTTGCGGGACTGAACACGGACGTTGAATGCAGGGAGGCGATGATTATCACAGTTTGACACTACGCACACTACAGCTCACGACATGAACTGAGGATCCTACGCTTGCTAAAGCCAAAAAGATTATGTACACAGGGACGATTCTATTGCCTTCGGCATGTCAGGCTCATAGCAGTCCCACTGGCAACAAAGTAAAGATTGGCCCTTTGGGGGTAAATGACAGCAACTTGGGGCCTTTGGGGGCAAATGACATCAACTTGGGGCAGATGGTTCCATTGCCCCCTGCAGTGTGGCAGTGCACTGATCCCCACTGCCCACGGCCCCCTGCAGTGTGGCAGTATACAGAAGGAGTCCCACTGCCCACTGCACCGTAGGTAGGCCACGAAAGCATGAAAATGGGAGCTGGGTCAGCCAATGACGCTGCTGGTTTCGAACACCATTGTGACCAGAAACGCCGAAGAAATACACTCCCCTCAATGTCATTGTATTCAGAACCATTGACCTGGCTTCACCATTCACATATTCATCAGGGATGTGTTCTGTCAAACTCAGACGCAAATTTAGCCAGGGAGCAATCGCTCATGCGCAACTGCTCCTACCCAATTTCGTGATATTTGAATCCGCTTTGGGCTGTTGCGAAGCGCCACCCAAAGCCACAAAGAAATTTTGTTTCGGCTCCTGGCACAGAGAAAAAGGGTTTTCCTGGTCAATGAGAAACGGGTGCGTCGCAGCGGTGGGTGGGTGGAAGATGAGGTCCTCATGCTGGCATCGCTGTTGCTGTTGCTGCTGAAATCACACACCCCAATTGGTTCTTGGGCTGGGATGGGATTGGGATGCTGTGTCTGCGTATTTTGGAAGCCTTTCTGACAGTGAATCACCAAACTACGCGTACTGCTCCGGTTGCATAACCAGTACCTCATTGTTTTGAACTTTGTTCTGGCGATAGCAAAGACAATCCTCGTCTTTGGTGACACCGATGCACCTTCCAGCGTCCGCACAGGTGGCAGCGTGCAGTGGTGTGACATGCAAAGACGGCATCTCAATTACGAGCTCCTGCCACCACTTGGCCCAAGCGCTCCTTGGAATCCAGGGAAACCATCTGCGGAACTGCACTTTGCGCCACCTGTCTTGGAATGCAGTTGACACCTCGTCTGTCACCGTCACGTTCAAAACGTTCGCATGTTGCAGCACCAATGGGTCCACCAGGCGTCCGTGTCGTGGGAAGTCTTTGTCCACAGTCCCGATGCTCCAAAAATTAACGTTCATGGACCCAAGATTCAACCCTAACGTCCAGACTAGGGCCCAGCCCCGCTGCATGCACCACTTTTGGAGCTCGACGCCAGCCCGCGTGCCGAACAATTTGGGAAAGGACCCTATCAAGAACTTGACGCTTTGGGGGAAAATTAGCCGGGCCAAAGGCAGAGCCTCCCAGTACTTGAAAAGCTCGTGGCTATTAATGGACGTGTGATGATCGCTCTCGGCAAAAAACAATTCGAACTGGCGGGCCAGAGCTGTGGGCACATCCATCTTCCAATAAAGGATCCGCGCGAGGATGAGGTGGTCCAACTCTTGTAGGGTGCCCAACGTGAAATTATACGCGCCGCAGTCACTGTGATACGCCGCTGGAGGCCAAAACGGATTCGGAGGGAAGGTCGTGTTGCACAATGCGGTCCACTCTCCCGTATCAATGGCGGAAATGATCGTGAGGTTTCGGATTAGGGAGGAATTGAGCACGGCGGTGACATCCCCGTACAACGGAGTCCCGCTGTCACATTGCAATGAGTTGAGGGTGGTATACACCGCCCTCTCTCCCGCCTCTTGCATATTGCTCGGCGCCCCTCGGGTCTTGAAAGGGGCCAATCCGTACAACTTGGTCTCTACATCGTCTTGAGTGCCAAACCAACCTCCACCGGAACCGAAGGTTGCGCTGTTTTGAAGGTGGACCTCCCATTGGTTCTCGAGCCAACCGGACCTAAGGACATAGGGGAAAGGCATTGTGCGACGTGGTCACACTTGACTATATTGGAGAACCATGACCTTAGCGGTGCGGACGAGTCTTCTGTGCACCCACGTATTGCTTGCTCCACAAAGTTACCCGGGTTGCCCCGTCCCCAGAGGTACCACAAATCCAACGGGATTTTCAACATTTGCAAAGCACATCGCGCATCTGCCAAGGTTGCGCTTGTTTTGTAGGTTTTTTTGATGCATTGGGGTTTGGCCCCGGCGAACATTGCACAAAGCGGCTGACCACGGGCAAGGGAGCATTCATGGCGAGCCGAAGTTCAACGAAGGACAGGGGCTTGTTTTGTAGGTTGGCGCGGATGTCAATCACCAACCTCCTTGACCACGCCCCCTACGAATCGCAACGGGATGGGTTTCAAGTGCAACACCAATGCCTTGGGACCGTCAACGTAAGGGATTGCATTACACATCATGGACCATTTGTTTGGGGCTCCCAAGCCGACGAACTCCATTCTTTGGAACGAAGTATGATGTCCCCATCCGGGGTCGTATTGAGATAGCCAACACGTTAAAATAGTAGATAGGGTAGGGTAGGGTTGAGGCTCGCCTTTCCACGAGACTTCTAATGTCAACGAATGTGCCATTTGAATTGCCCCCAAGGGAAAGCAAACAAGATCTTTCGTCTCGTCGAGTGAGGATGTTTGGGCTCTTATTGAGCAAAGCTAGGGGAGCAAGGGCGATGCTCAATACATTTTGTTGCCTCGAACCCAATGAAACGGCCATTGAGAGTTAACAATGGATGATAGTTGCCATGCTCGCGATTGTCGGCACGGGAGCGTTGTGATTGAGGCAACTTGTCGAGAGATGAGACAATCAAGCCCGTCAATCAACAAAACGACCACTAGGAGTATTTGCACAAAATTGAGGGTGCAACGAACGGAGAGTACCTTTTGCCATCCTCCACGGACATATCCCACGCAAATGGTTGCTTCTTCGCGTGAAAGCCACTTGTGATCTCTGAGGCTTGATATTCCTCACGAAGAAGTGACAGCAATTTGTCGGCACTCTCTTTCGCAATATTGGCACAACACTTGGTGAGTTCCGCACGAAATTTTGAAGTGTCGAGCGCCGATAGTAATATGGGCCGAGCCGCCAAAGAGGAGACCCGTGCCATTCTCGCAACCTCTTCAACTCTTTGCATTTGCCATAGGGTTTGAGGTAAACATGCCACTTGAACCAGGCAAACCACTAATATTCCACATGTCAGCAGTTGCATGGTATGCCCTTGTTGATACGGAAATGCATTGAAGTAGGAACCCGCATCCAAGCTGGAACAAAGTTCTTCTCCCAAATATGCAACCCCCCCCTTTCTCCCCCAACTGGAAGCCACGGACCACGGATCACCACGCGGGCAATCAAGCCCCCCCCAACCATTGCCACCTAGTGTCCCACCCACTAAATCGGCCGACACACAATCCAAGCAACCGTGTGGGCGTACCGGGGACCCTGTGTTTCGGGAGCATGGCACATACACACAAACATGGCAAGCACAAAGCAGATAAAAGGAAAATTTGGATGCCTTGAAAAAAGACCCGGCCAATGGCATGGGCAAAAGGGCGTCCTTCGTACACGCACTGTGCATGATGTGGTGTTGTGATGTGGGGTGACACGCAAATGAAAACAAACAAATGCTCCATCACCACTTCTTGCTTAAAAACTTGTTCAAAGCGCAAGCGGTAATACACAGTGTACCATACAAGCACAAGGCAATAAATGAACCACAAATTCACCTTGAAAAAAAATTGTTCAAAGCGCACCCGGTGAATATGCAAGCAAAAACAAACAAATGGACCATAAAGAATACTTACACACAAAAATCGGAGGGCACCCGGTGATGTGGTGCGCCTCGGAGGCTGAAGGAAGCAACTCATCGTAAACAAAAGCGCACGGGGACTTGATATGATGTGCAACCCAAGCGACCTCTTCTTGCAAAAAAAAGTGATACCAAAAGTCTTATGTAGTAAAGTTGTTCTAGTACATGCAAAACAACCAATCCAAACCATGCCTTGAGTGATCTATAAGTGATCCAAAGTGGGCCGTGGATCACCACCACCAAAACCCCCGTACAACTTAACGTAACACAATGCAAAGCAAGCGAGCAGGGCTCAACGGCTCAAAAACATGGAACCCATCATATCACAACGAAAGGGTTTTTTCAGTGCGTATGCTCTGCATGACATTTGGTTTCGCCACAACACATATCTGGCTATGCGTATACAAAACTTAGTGTGGTACCCTGCCCTACCCTGCCCATTGCTTCCCTTGGGTGTACCATGTTTGGCCATGTAAAGGAGACATGGGTCAACAAGCGGCAACGTTTCAAGGAGTTCTCGAAGGGGGACCACCACCAGTGCCAAGGGTACCCCTTGTAACCACAGCCTTGGACTATGGTGCGGAGATTGCAGGTTAGGGCGAGTGTGTGGAGTCTGCCCGCTGGCACGATTTCAAACTGAGGGCAGGGATCATTGAAGCTAGCACTATGGGGCAGTTTAGTGACAAACATCGAGCCAACGTGACCAAAGTGTGTCCATTGGGCTCTCCCCCCTCCCCATGGGTACCCCTTTCATGGTGATGTCCCACTGCGGGCCCGCGTGTAAGCGGGCATCACACTAGTCAACTGACGGGGCAGAGGGTTCCCATTTCATTTTGATGTTATATACCGTCTTGTGTAAAATTTCAATGAACTTGCGCATTTGTGGGTGGAGGGAGGACCCGATGTGGCATAACACCAGGTACATATTGTCCATGTATCTGGTCTGCAGCACGGCGGGATCATTGTGCCTTGGTGTGTAGTGCGTGTGTCTGTGAGCATGCCCACTCATCAATTTGGTGGAAATAATTCAACACAAACTGTCGTTGCCTGTGTACCGAGTGGTCCACTATTTTCCCTACTCTGCCCGACGGGTGACTGTCCCAGAGGTTCATGGCCTGGAAAGGTATCACCCTGGCATCACCGAAGGTTACAGAGAACACGGTTTTTGCATCCAGCTGAAACCAACCTTGCATACCTTCAGTATAAAGTGGTTCACGGGCTCGTGGCACCCAAGTGACGAAAGGGAAGGTGAGTGTGGGACTAGTGTGTACAGTGATAGGGCCCAAATCGCGGGGCCACTCCTTTCACCGGGTTTTTGCAGAAGGCATTCTCCTGAAGCAGAGCCTGCATGCACATTAGCTGTGCGCTCGGGAAGCCCCCTATGGGGACACCTTTCCGTGCTTGCCTCAAGACGATCCCCCAGACCGGGAAGAGGGTATTGTGTTTCAGGTCCCATTCCACAAAGGTGAGTATTTCTTCAATTTTGAACACATGATGGTTACGGGACGTTGATTCGCCAATGCGGTCCAGCACGTTTTGGCCCGCCTTGGCGATGGAGAAGGAGAGGGCGCATGTCTTTCAATGTTCACACACCGAGTCTGCCGCTTTTCTGACTAATTTTAGCACCAAGTTCTTATCCAGCTCCCAATATGCATCGTCTATGTCCCTCGTGGGGGGGATTGGTGTGGGGTGGATTGGTGGAGACATCTCGGGCACCGAGCATGGTGGGGGTGCCCCAAAAAGGAAAAGCAGCATGCAGTTATTTGAGGAGGAGGGTCAAATGACGGCCAAAAGTTTCGGACAGATGTCTCAGCGGATGCAGCGCATGGCTTATGAGGAGTCGGTACTTCAAATCATTGGTGCGTTCGTCAGTTTTCCATTTCAGGAGATGGAAGGCCGTGGGCGCTTGCCACTTGTGTGCTTTGCATTGTTTCTCCATTTCAGTTTTCTCAGGTTTACCATAAGGGTAAACCCCCAACCCCGCTACCCGGTGCCGTAAATAAGAAGAGAAGGGGACTCCCTCCTTGGGCATCCTGAGTGATTACGTTTTTTTCGTGCACAAGGGACATCAAGCGCGGAGAACACGGATTGTCGGTCAAATTTGCTCTTCAAGTCATGGTGCATTCGCCAATTCGCACCCATGCCTTTGGCACAATGAATTGGTGTTCCTTGTCACCTCCCACGGTTTGATGCTCACGCATGGAGGTTGATCGGGTTCAAAATGGTTACACGACAATCTGCTTGCACATTCAAAGTGTTGTATTGCCTCACTCTGTGCGCCGAAGAGCTTCCCCGTGGGTGTATGCTACGATATGCTCCCTCCGGCAACAACACTGCGGCGCGTGAGATGGCTACACACAACAAAGAGCACATGGGCAGCCAACCGCAACCCACATGCTTAACAACACGATTGTGCCTTGGTGGAGTTGTCTCAAGGGCGAGACTTCCAAGATACAAAAAAAAAAGGTGGGGGGCCCATTTCAGGAAGCCCCTATGACAAAGCCCCAACTACTAACCTCATGACTTTGGAGGTCGCATGCACCCCACAAGCACACATCTCAACTTGCTCTCTAGTTGGCCCTCCCATGGTCACCATGGTCACCAACTGCGGAACGAAGCCTAAATTACGGACATATTGCAAATTGTGTGACAAGTGGGTGGTGAGATTGTAGGGGCTCCCTGAATACGACATGCCAGCTTGATGGCTGTTGGGTCACACCCCCCAGGGGCCCCAGGGCGGCACGTGCTCTCACTCGTCTTACTTAGGTTCGCTTACGCGTGCTTACGCGTCGAATCCCTCTTCAGGTACCTCAATGCAAGGCAGGGCATAGGCAGCAAGTCCGGTGTTCAATGTTCTCGCTAATCGTGCCTTGGTCCCGTTGGTCCCTTAACTTCCATGCAAAACAGGCCTGTAGTGGGGAAGGTGGGTTGAGTAGAATGTTTTGTGATACCCGAATGTTTTATGATACTATACCTCCATGTCCCATGACCCAACACCCGTTCTGGAAGAGCTGGTCAAAACACCAATTGGTGTACCCGATCGGCAAGCTTGGGGATCACAAGGTTGACTTGGGTTGAGGCCGTGATAAGAATCACATGGGACTAAGAGAAGAGAGTAGAGTAACATGTCTTACGTACAAGTTGGTTGGGGGTGCAAATATTTGCAAGCAAGGCACTGGATGAAAGCTCGACACTGGAAATCACAAATCCATAAGATGCATAAGAGTAGCATGGCAACTGTCTTATCATCCGCTTTACGCTCACCCGATGTTTTTTCTTGCATTCAACGGAGAATTGTCTGACAGACTGTCTGTCTAGATACCGCGTGCGCACCAAGCTGGTAGGATGGGATGGGATCCTAATTCCCATTGAATCTCGGAATCCACCATCAACCTAAAACTTGTATACAGAGTGTGAAGGTACATCGTTAGTTCGCTAATTGATAATTTTTCCAGCGACACCTTGAAAATTTGTCTGAAAAATAAGTCAGCAACTCCAATACCTGAAATACATCATTTTGATTTTGAATATTCGCTCCAATTTGATTAAATTCTCGACAGCTCGACTATGCAGCTTTTTGATGCTGTTGCTAGCTGTCTGTTGCTTGTTTTACAGTCCTTTTTCACGGCCCGGGCCTACTAATCCCCCACATGGGCTCACCAGAAGGGGCCCAAATTGGGCTGTTGGTTAATGATTACTACGAGAACAAAATTGAAGAGGGTAGGAGCAAAGAGAAAAAGAAGCTTGAAAACTATCTACGACTGGTGTGCTCCTTCCCTGTCGCTGTCAAATAGATGGTGCAGCAGTTGCCAGCATGCAATCCCTCCCACTGTTCTTCAGGAAGCGCAGCGGAATGCAAAAAACAGAACCGTGAGACATCTGCGGGAAGAGATCCAACTGCTTCTGGAGCCTGGTTCTTATGTCGGGGAAGTTGTGAAACTGATGGGGAAAAATAAGGTTGTACTCCAAACCCTGCAACAGCCACAAATTTGGTGGTCATCTGACCTGTGGTACCCGGCATTCCGTTGGCATCTTGCAGGTTCTCGTCAAAGTCAATCCGGAGGGCAAATACGTGGTGGAGCTGGATAAAGATATCGACCCGGGTACTATAACCCCTATGACGCGTGTTGCCCTGCGCAACGATTCATACCAACTGCACGTCGTCTTACCCTCGAAAGTCGACCCCTTGGTTTCGTTGATGCGTGTTGAGAAGGTCCCAGGTTCCACCTACGATATGATTGGGGGTCTGGTTGAGCAAGTGAAGCAGATCAAAGAGGTATTGGCGTTGTGGTAACCCACGACCCCGTGACTCGATCCCGTGAACAGCTGCATATTTTCATATTCTTGCGGACCAGGTGATCGAACTACCCATCAAGCATCCCGAATTGTTCGATGCACTTGGTATCGCGCAGCCTAAAGGAGTGTTGCTGTATGGGCCGCCTGGCACGGGTATGTCACCTCCCGGTCCTCCTACGTGTTCACCGCTTCACGTGCCGGCCGATGTGTATTTCACGTATCGATTCTTGAGGCCTTCGTCTACAAACCCCGCTTCAAACAAAACTGCCGTCTGCTCATTTCGCAGGTAAAACGTTGCTTGCCCGCGCCGTAGCTCATCACACAGAGTGTTGCTTCATCCGTGTTTCCGGATCGGAGCTCGTGCAAAAGTACATCGGTGAAGGATCGCGGATGGTATCCATTTCCTTTTGCCAAGAGGGGTGGTGGTGGGGTCCTTCTGTTTATGCTTCTGACATCATCCAAGGCGAGGTGATTATCTGTTCCTCAAACCAATCACCCTTACTCCGCCCTTTGTTGCTTCAGGTGCGTGAGTTGTTCGTTATGGCCCGCGAGCATGCACCGTCAATTATTTTTATGGACGAGATTGACAGTATTGGGTCATCCCGAATCGAGTCATCGGGTGGATCAGGTGCCGTGTGCAGTTGCTGCAACTCCTCAGTGACAGGCGACCCCTGCTTGCTGCTGTGTGCAAGGCCAGGAGCAACGGCAGTTCGGCTGCTCCACGGTTGCGCACAACCTGCTGCTTCGTGTGCCATGAGTCTGAGATCCTGCTAGGGAGGCCTGCAAGGGCGTGGAACAGTTATCATCTTTCAGCTCAACTCGCTCCTGCCCGTGCCCCTGCTTGCACCAGGAGACTCTGAAGTGCAGCGCACTATGTTGGAGCTTTTGAATCAACTGGATGGGTTTGAGTCCTACACCAACATCAAAGTGCTAATGGTATGCTGTGGGTGGGTTTGCTGACCACGGCCTCCTTGGGCGCTTGCCAGTTGCCAGGGTGTGTTCCTGACACCAACCCGCCCACCACACTCCCACATGAACGCCCTCGGCAGCGGTTACGAAATGCTGATGTCATTTTTTCACAGGTAATGCACCATCAGGGACACGTATCGCGGACACTGTTTCAAATTTCCCTCCTGGCCACTTCGTGGCCCAACTTATGCACCATAATCAATCCTCAGGCTTTCCTTTGTTTTCCAGAATTCGTCAATCACGACCCGGCAACAGCCCCCCTCTCCCAAACGATGATATCAATACCATATCCATCCCCGGAGAACACCTTGAAGCCATTTGGAGCCCAATGTTCCTACTACGCCCATTGGCGAATTGCTATTTGCGAACGGCCAACGGGAACGCTGTATTTTCCAGCAATGACAAGAGAAGCATCTGGGTCCCCGTTTGGGAGTGCGCCGTACTGTCCTATCAAAGTCTGGAAGGGATGCAAGTCACGTTGAGGAACCCTCACATTCAGAAAGGGCACCTCTGTTGTTTGCGGGACGGGGTTCAGACGAGCGTGATGACCTCCGCGATTCTGGGCAAATTCCGGGGGAACGGGCATAACACGTTTACCGTGACATGGAAGGGATTGTTTGTGGAGTTGGAAAGCGGTTATGTGGGCTGTGCTCCCTCGTGTTCCTTCATCCCCCCAACCCTTGAGTACAGGGCTGTGGCGGGGCCCAGTGCATCGTTTCGTTGCTCCTACTGCTGCAGGCAACCAACCGCATTGATATCTTGGACCCTGCCCTACTCCGACCAGGTCGTATTGACCGGAAGATTGAATTCCCAAATCCAGGTTTGCTTGTGTGCATATTAGGCCGTTGTTGTTGCCAAAAGGCACAGGCTCACCCGCAAAAGGGAAAGCCACGGAACAAGGGCACGACAGCGGCAAGCATGAGGGCCGCAACAATAGCTTCTGTCTGACCGTGGGTGTTCAGCTAGTCAGGCCACTGAGGAGCCTGGTGTGCGAATCAGCAGGGACCAAGCACCAAGCATGGTTGTTGAATCATAGCACACATCCACAACAATCCACATCCTGGCAGTGCATGCTCACAAACCAACATCACCACGATGGGAAGTGGGGTTTCCTCAGGTTTTGTTGCGCCGTGTTGTTTTGTGTGGGATCAAATTGCGCTTACAGCGGAACCACGGGCGGGAGATGATTCACCCATGGCTTCAAAAATCAACTTGAGATGACCACTGTGAGGTGGTGGCCCTCATAGTCTGGCTTCTGGCTGACACCTGTTGTGCAAATTTTGTCAAGGCACCGTTTTTCCTGGACAGCCGTTCCGCAGATCACGAGAAAGAGAGTAGCTGTACAGTCTCTGCGACACTCGATGCTGATATCGCTGACGAATGCTTGAACGGCTGGTTATCGGCCCAACAAAATGTGTTCATATGTGACCTTCCTGTTCAGGTGAGGAAGCCCGTCTTGACATTCTGCAAATTCATTCCCGCAAAATGAACATGAAGAGAGGGGTGAATCTGAAAAAGATTGCCGAGGCACTGTCTGGATGCAGTGGGGCTGATATTAAGGGAGTGTGTATGGAAGCTGGGATGTTTGCGTTGCGTGAGAGGCGTGTCCATGTGACGCAGGAGGATTTCCTGATGTCTGTTGCCAAGGTGATGCAGAAGGATGAGGATAAGAATATGTCCCTGAAGAAATTGTGGCGCTAAGCCACCAAACGTCGGAATTGTGACCCACCCCAACCCCCTTTTTTGTCCAGCACGTTGCTATTGTGTACCCACTTCGTAACCAGGGCTGTGTCACCAAGCACTGTTGCCTGCCCTCGGGATGGATTCTTGGTGCTTCCGCCAGTTTGATGAGTCCAAGCACATTTGCCAACATTTTTGCCTGTGCTTGGACACTGAGGGGGAGGGAGGGGATTCAGGTGGGCTTGCAGGCGATTATTCAGATTTCGAAAGCGAACAAGTTTCAAGCAACACGCGCAGGTGTATTATAGTTGTTTGTTGTCGGTGTAGGTTCCAAAGAATGAAGGTTTCGTTGATATGGGTTATAGGTTTTGAAGGATGTGAAAGGTATTTGCTGCCATATCCCAGAATAACAGTATGCGTGTCAAACCGTGGGACAGTTTGGTTCTTTTTGGAACATTGTGTTTGCTTTGCTGTTTTTGCATGATTGTCTGTGTGTGTGTGTGTGTGTGTGTGTGTGTGTGTGTGTGTGTGTGTGTGTGTGTGTGTGTGTGTGTGTGTGTGTGTGTGTGTGTGTCCACATGCCAGTTTCACCAACTCACAGTTCCAACTCACAAATCATGTGCCTGCTTGAAATATGTTATAACAGACCAATTATTGTTGGTCAAGAATGCGTGAATCAAGAACGCAAATGCACATATCAGGCAGCATGTGCATTATTATGAACGCAAATACCAGCCGATTATGTGCACACAGCTGTGAACGGTTCGGCATAATGTTCTGAGTAGTATTTCCTAAATTACCTCGAAGAGAGGTTCTTAGATCAAGCGCAGGCAGGGACGCCATACACCCCTGTTTTTGGGGGTCATTCGCGCAGCATACCCCAAGGCATGATATTGGATGTCCAATGTTTTGCCCGACAAAACAATCTCTTTTTGATTTTGGGACCTCCATCCCCCTGAAACTGGATACCATTTTGGGGGGTCGGGGGGGGGGGGGGGCAAGGGCGCCCAAGTCCCCCCAGCCCGACCCAGTGTACCCTTGACCACCATTGCGCACAACGGGAAGATTGGCGGCCAGGAGATTAGACTCCCAGTGGACCAGCCGGGCCCCTGAGGAGTTACGTAAAATGGTGAGTGTGCGCAGGGGATAGGGCACCCAGAGGGCCAACCCCAGGTCCACTGCTGCGAAATGTTTTTGTCCGTCCACGCTCAGGGGAACATGCACCCAGTGGGCCGCCACTGGGGCCCCTGGGAATGCCATGCACGCAGTGCGAAGTTTTGGATGTCGGCAAATACTCGAACCCTAGTTTTGGCCCCTTGTCACAAGTTTTTGGTTCCGTACCAGGGTTTTTTTTTTGCTTCCCAAGCATTTAGGATGTGGCATGGTTGATTTGTCAACCATTTCCCCCTGATTTCCTCCCCCGCATGGGCGTTAGCGCACAGGGTGTGCGCCGGGCATCTTTGAGGGAGCGTTATTTTGGGCCTTCAACCTTCAGGTGCTATTGAGGAAACCGGGCCAACTATCCAATCCACGCTTTGTTGCGTGGCCCCTCGAGTTGGGGTTAGGGATTCACAATACACGCTTCGGTGTGGCACTTCGAGTTGGGGTTAGGGTCTCACAATCCACGCTTCGGTGTGGCACTTCGAGTTGGGGTTAGGGACTCACAATCCACGCTTCGGTGTGGCCCTTCGAGTTGGGGTTAGGGACGCTCGGAATCCCCACCGCCCTCCCATTCATCCGATTCTCGGTGGCCATCACCCAAGAGACCACGGAAAATGCGGTCCCCGCGTTCCGAGTCAAGAAACCCCTCATCGCCGCGTCCAAGAGCGAAGCCACGGGCACCAAAACACTCAAAGCAAGCACACGCCGATGACAAGGTACACACATGCACTCCCAGTTAGACAATCAGATCTTGACTTATCTAATGCGTGTGTACAATAATATGGCGCATCCACACCATCCCGACCCTAAAAATGATGTGTTCCATCTAGCCACCAGCACGCGCAGGGGATCAATCACCGTTGGGGGCCGTGCGCAGCCAGGACGGCCTGAGGACGGAGGTGTGTGGACAGAAAAAACAGCTAAATGACCCCACAACAACCAACACAATCTCAACAAGCCAACTACTGGGCGCACCATGCCACATCTAGCACAGCGCCAGCGTACCAACCACTGGGCTCCGTGAATGCGGAAACAACACCAGCGGAATCACTGGCCACAGCGGCTAACAAAAAGCAGCAATGCAACGCAACCTGCGGAGCGAAGAATGGCTGACTATCCAGGGCCCCGTAAAGAAACAATAACCAGAGGGAATGTTACACAGGGAGTCAAAAGGCGGTGGCTAGAAGGATTTGAACCGGGGTCGAGCATAATAAGAGTTTTGATTCGATCCATCGGCTGAGGTAGCGATCGCCGAACGCTGGCATTAACCGAACCATCGGCCGGGTGTTCGACCACTCGACCACTGAGTGTTCCTGCATACAGGGAGTTCGCCAATGTTTCTAGTCGTACTACACGTGGAAAAAAAGCCAAACCATGTGTTTCTATTTGCCTTTCTTGCTGCTTGATTGCCTGATTTACTCATTTACTAACTATTACAAACCACCAACAAGAACAAAATGTAAACAGATCAGATAGGTGTTTTTTTTTCCAGAACCGCCGAGTGCAGAAAGGAATTCAAAGTGGCAACCCCAATAGAGTCACACACATAACAACAATCATTATTTCTGCAAAAATGGGATATAGACATGCATTACAGGGCTTCAGTCTTTCCCTCTTCTTCCTCGCCACAAAGTGGCGCTCTTGCAATCCGAGATCAAAAGTCTACAGCTTCAGATATGACGGAGGGGGAAAAAGCTATAACGCAAAATTATCAGTAAGTGTACCAATTTCTGCGATTCGAAATTGCAGACAAATTTTGAGATTTCAACTAGCTAGGCCACATATTAGATGCAAAAACTAGAATTTGAAATAAAAATCTTGCTTCGAATAAAAAATTGTTGGATATCCATGAAATTGCTCCTACAATGTGCACCCAAAAATCGGCTGCAATTGAAGCCGGTTCGGACCCCCGTGGCCATCTTTGGGTCACTTGGGGTGTGTGTATCTATGGGCCGGCAAGCCGCCATTGGCTGATATCATACTCTCCCATCCACCTGACCTAACCTGATGTGATAGTGTGATAGGCTTGGCCATTCCAGCTATCAGCGGCCATATTCAATACCGAGGCGCCGCCGGCTGAGATTTATATATCAAAATATCAGGAATCAACAGGGTTTTTTTATCATAATGTTTCCGTAATTTTTCAGCTATCCGTTCTGATTGTCAATGTATCGGCGACTGTCAGTTGGCTCGCGATTTTGCGGTAACCGATTGGTTAACTGTTATTTCCAGATATTTTAGCGGAAACCCCGATGAAGGGTTAAATTTCATCCGAAAAGGGTTCGTTGCTTCCGCAATTTTCATGTTATACACTCGCAAAATGAATCCGATTTTTTCAAACATTCACAATCGGATTTTCGACTTCGAGGTCGCCGCACTGGATATGATGAATTTCGAGTGGTCCTACATTTTTCCCCGATCACGAATCAACCTTCCTTTTGTTGTCTCCTTCATTTTTCTTGGAGATACAGGCGAAACAAAATTGATTCGTGAGGCCACTTTGAAGAATCATATCTCCGGCTCACTGCGAGGAATTTCAATTTTGAGATATGGGCTCGAATTGCCTTGGTCTCAACTTAATTTAGGAAGCGTCAAACGCCTTTGATGTGTTCACATGCCCGGTGTAGCAAGGGATAATGGTCAAGAGGGTAGAAAGTGATTTATAACTCTTGGATCATGCAACCGAATATTTTAATGCGACTTTCGTGTGTACCGCATGAGTGTTGGTGTTGCATAGAAATTTTCCTTGGGTTCCTACGTTTTTTTAACGTGAAGTTATGGCCATGGAGGGTCGTGACATACCATGGTGGGAGCCATTTTTGAGGGTATGTGTTATATTGATGGTATGTGCTTCGCCATGCTCACGCCCATGTTATATATCTCCGTTTGTAGGAAGATATGTGGAGTCATACGTGGCAAGGGCTTCGCCCATGTCCCAATGGTGAGCTCCATAGCGCTAGACTAAGTCTACCGCACATATAGTGCACGTCGGAAGCCTTACCGAGCGACCCATAAGCGCCGTTTCCAATTTTCCCATTTTCATGCCGCATGTCGAGAGGAGGTTCGAAGGTGTTTTCATGCGTCCATTTGGGGATCCAAGTGGGGGGATTGTTCACAAATGGTTCCAAGCAATAGTGTGTTGAACCATATGTTGATACCATGGGTGAGCGAAGTTATATACTATTGTGATTATCTTGAATTTAGCAACATTTGCATGTTTTTGACCTCATTTTATGCTCATTTTTGTATTTGATGTGCTCAACTGGTCGGCTAACAGTAAAGTGCCTAGAGATCCGTGAAGTATGGTATGTTGCTTATATGTTGGCATATGCTTCGGTGTTGCACCTCACCATATGCCGGATCACGTGGTCACTTCGGCAGGGCACACGAGGCCTCAAAAAATTAGGTCTCAAATTCGTGAGTTGACTTGTGAAGCATGGTATGTGTATATCCGGAGGGGTTTGGGAGCCAATGTTGGGATATTCTTGGGCATGGACCTTTGGTCTATATCACCCTTGTATATTACTTTCCGGTTTGACACATGCATGGAGCATTTGAGTATTTGCCGTATGCATTTTTGGGTATATAATTGAATTTTGGGCACTATGGTGTGATTTGCCTAATTTTGCTATGTTGTGAGGTCATCTTCATGGGGCATATCTCTAAGCCCATTCGACTCCAAGTCCAACCAAAGTTATGTCAGGGTAGGGCATGGTCCTGAGTGCCACTCTAGGCCATGACACGCCACCTCCCCTATTGGGCTAGGATTTAGAGGCTTGGGAGTGAACACATTTTTGGGGTTTGTGTAGTGACTTTTGACACATGGCATTTAGCCATCTTATTTGACTTGGTTCAGGGCATCATGTTGGCGAGTCAAGGGAAGGTCTTGAGTCCAGGGAATGAGGGGTCTATGGCTGTGATTGTGTATGTTTCCATCTTTCCCCAATTTTGCTTGATTTGTGTTCATCTGCCAATTTCAGGGCTTCTTCTTCTTTATTGATTTTGGTGCAATTCTATGTACATGCCCAACGCCCGTGTCTCCGTGTGCACCGTGAGACGACCGGCGTATTGAAAGGAGTTGTTGAGTGTCAACGCGGGACCTCAAACACCCTTGGAAGCCCTCAGTGTGGATTATTTGGATTTGAGCTATTGTACTTGGGAATTGGTTATTGCAAGGGATCAGGATTCGTGTGAAGGAGCCATATTTTACTATTTTTTGTGGGAAATTGTGCGGGATAGGGCAAGATCATGCAGAACCTGGTGAGAAGCAAGACCATAGGAGTGACAGGAAATGGTGGAAGGGGTACAGCAGGGGCCGGTCCTGGTAGGGACCTTCTTGATGGTAGCAGAGGATTACCTGCCCCCTACCGCCGCACCGGGGACTTGGGCCCTCATGAGCCCTGCCCAAGGACGCCCCGGGTGCAGATCGTTGAGTCCGTGGGGTCGACGCCGGACTTGGAAGCCCGAGAAGAGCGAAGATGCTCAGGACGGAGAGCCCTTGCAGGACATGGGCTAGACATGGAGGACCTGGCCTCCATGTGTGAAAGGCAATGCCGCTTGGCTTGCAATCTCCGCTCCGCTGCGGAGGAGTTGGAGGAGACTGGCAGCAACGGCAGGGCCCGGCGTTACCGGAAGCGCGGGTCCCCAAAACCCGCGGCGGAAGCCAGGGCAATGGAGACGGTACCCAGCCCGGTCAGGCTGTCGTCAGCTGCAGATTCCGAGGGGCATTCTGATTGCTATCGGACCGCTTTCCCTTCGGAGTCGGAGGAGATGGCCAGACCGCCCACGAGGGCGAACACGGCCCCAGAACCCAGCCTGGAGCATGACGCCGAGGCGTTGGAGAGGCCTACCAGAGCCAGAACGGCGCCGGTGGCCCGGCAGACGGAGCCAAAGCGGGATGACATGGGCGACACACCCATGGCGGAGGAGTCCGAGGCGCCGGGAACCGTGGGATGCGCCGGATCAAGTGGAAAGCACGTTGAGTGCCACTGCGAGCACGTATCCTTCCTCATCGGCAAGTATCCAAAAATGGGGATGGACGCCATCGTGCAGCACCTCGACCGCCTGGACAACCAGAAGGACGGCCTAGAGGAGGACATCGCGGGGATCCTGGATGACCAGTCGGAAGCGGAGAGAGACATGGCGGAGCTCGGAGCGGAGCAGGACCGGTACCGGGAGAAGCTGGAGATGGCCCTGCAGAAGCAGCAGCGAGTGGTGGACAGCCTCCTCCACCTGGTGGAGGACATGTCGGGACGCCTGAAAAGGCTAGAGGAGTTACAACCCCTCGCCTCGGGTCCGGAGCTCCCGGCAAGGCCGGCAACGGCAGAGCTGGTGGAGCGGGTTAAGACCCTCAGGAGCACTATGGAGAAATCCATGGGCGGCCCTGCAGAGGCACGTTACGCGCCTCCGCGTGTTGACCCGGGTGCGCTGCCGTTTGTTCCCATGTTCAGCGAATCCATAATGCTCGGGGAGCATACGGCACCGGCTGGGTCCATGCGGGAAGAGCACGCAACCACGGACCTGAGGAGCCTGACGGTACAGATGTCCCATGCCGCCCAGGATCCACCGACCGCTACGAATGCCCATGCCGTTTATGCGGAAGAGGAGAGCCAGACCATGCAGGGGCGAACCATGGGAAGGGCTGACGGACATGGTCGAGGCCATCCAGGCGGAAACCTGTGGGTGAAGGACCCCACTACGGGGATATGGACAGCCGGTGGAGCAAGTCCTTCCCGCATCCCAAACCCCATGGGTTCAGGCCCAACTGGACCGCACCCCATGGAGGAGAGGGATGTACGGGGAGTGTACTCACACCCCCCGGCCACAGCTGGTATCCGTCTCGGTGGAGTGGTGGCTGCGCACGTCGGAGACGCCATCAGGATTGATGACCTCAGGGGATTCAAAATCCCCTACTACGATGGCAACCCCTCCAACCTGGATGACTTCATCCTGGATTGGGAGGACTTTGCCGAGGAGGTCGTCGGCGAGATGAAGGGAGCGCCAAGGGACAAGTGGGTATGTCGGACATTCCCACACAGGCTGGCGCAGGACCTGAAGGAGGAGCTCAGGGCTCAGATCCGCGAGGGATTGATCCGGACGGAGCAGGCCTGTCTCCAGTGGCTGGAGGACGAGGAGCGAGTGGACGCACCCAACCAGAATTTGGAGGATTTGTGGTCCATTCTGCTGCAGCTGGAGCGCGGGGAGGTGCGGGTCCAGGAATGGAATCGGTACATCCGCAAGTACCCAAGAAGCGTCAAGCTGGTGGAGGACTAGAATGAGGCCAGCGAGATCCGCCATCTGCTCAAAGACGTCCTCCCCGGCCACTGGAAGAAGAGGGTGGAGGACGAGGAAAAGAAGAGAGCAAAGAAGCGCGTGGCCGTACGGATCATGGCAGCGGAGGACACCCACGCCGGAATAATGGAGTTTTTCCGGCGAAACCTCGGCGAGCCCAGCCGAGTGTTAGGGTTGAAGAACGCCGTCTACGTGGAGGTATTCGGCGACACCATGGGGCAAAGGCTGACGCGCCTCAACAACGCGGAGTGGAGGCGCAGAGAGCCGCTGAGGATGCAGGTCATCTTCGCCCGCATGAGCCTGGACGAGATCGTGAAGTACATCACGGTGGAGCTGAAGCTCAACGCCAAGAACGAGGCCCAGGTGCAGGTTCGACAGGGCCATGGACATCGAGGTCATCGGGAAGATCGCCAACACCGAGAGGTCAAGGAGGACACGGTCGGCACCGCGGAGGAAGGGAGTGGAAGCGGCCAAGATCTCTGGACCGCGACCACCCGAGAGGATCATGAAGAAGCCCACTTCTCGCGTTCGTAGCGCACAATACGAAGGAGCATGGGCAGGACAGGTCCAGGTGAAACCGCCTGGACCCAAGGGTCAACAAGAACCGCAAGGAACCGCGGAGGATCGGGAACCCGCCGCTCTCATTCCGCGAGTACAGATCACAGCACGACGGTTGCTGGGTCTGCTACGGCAAGGGGAACAACCATGCACATGACCACCAGCATTGCAAGGTATATGAGGCTGACAAGAAGGCCTACTTTGTCGCCCATCCCGACAAGAAGCCCAAGGAGCAACGAATTAAAGAAGGTCCCTACCAGGACCGGCCCCCGCTGTGCCCCTTCCGCCGGTCACCCCTGCTGACTTGCTCCTGATCAACGATTGCATTTATCAAACCCCAGGGTCCAAAACCAAAAATATAGAAAATCCAATCCTCCTTCAACCCTGAACAGCAATCAGATCCCACAAATACAGCAATAACCCGATCCACAATCCAATCCACACTGCGGGCTTCCGTTCAGCACACCGGTCGTCCCACGGTGGCGGGCATGTACAAGAATTGCACCAAAGAGGAAAGCCCTGAAATTGGCATATGAACACAAATAAGGCAAAATTGGGGAAAGAGGTAAACATACACATTCACAGCCATAAACCCCTCATTCCCTGGACTCAAGACCGTCCCTTGACTCACCAACATATTGCCCTGAACCAGGTCAAATGAGATGGCTGAATGCCATGTGTCAAAAGTCACTACACAAACCCCAAAAATGTGTTCACTCCCAAGCCTCTAAATCCTAGCCCAATAGGGGAGGTGGCGTGTCATGGCCTAGAGTGGCACTCAGGACCATGCCCTACCCTGACATAACCTTGGTTGGACTTGGAGTCGAATGGGCTTAGAGATATGCCCCATGAGTTTGAACTCATAACATGCCAAAAACTGCCAATTCACACCATATTGGCCATATATCAAATAGATGCTCAAAATTGAAGTTACCACTTATCCGAAGGCTCAAAGTATGCATGGAATCGAAGTCTAGTATTCATGGAGGATAGAGACCAAAGGTCAATGCCCATGTACATCCCCACTTTACCCTCGAAACCCCTTCGGATATGGGCGCCACGCACTGCCCAAGTCAGCCCATGATCTTGAGACCAATTCTTGTAATCCTTCGTGCGCCAAACCAAATGGAGTACGCAATCCGGCATATGGTGGTGTTCAACTCCAAAGTATATGCCAACATATGAACGACGTACCATGGTTGGACTCTCCAAAGGCTTCTTGCTGTTTGCCGACCAGCTAAGTACACAAAACGCAAAAATGAGCAAAAATTGAGGTCAAAAACATGAAAATATGCCCAAATACAAAGTTGTCATGATAGTATATCTCTATGCTCACCCATGATATCCGCGCATGGTTCAATATACAAATGATTGGAACCATTTGCGAATAATTCCCCCACTTGGATCCCCAATCGGGCGCATGGAGATACCTTCGCCACTCATATCCACATGCCCCATGAAAATGGGAGTGCACCCATGGATCTCTTTGCTAAACATACCATGAGCAATACATACGCGGTAGACTTAGTCTAGCGCTTTGAATTCCACGATTGGGACATGGGCAAAGCCCTTGTCACGTGTGGCTCTCCATCTTTTCGGCCACACGAAGATATATAACATGGGCGTGCGCATATCAAGACATATACTACCAATATCACACATAGCCCTTAAAATTGGCTCCCACCATGGTATGCCATGCCCCTCCATGTTCATAACTTTGGGTTAAATGGCCGTGGGAACCTAAGGAAAGATGCTATGCAACCGCAAGACTCATGCGCTACACTCGAAAGTCATAATATCAAGTCCGGACACATGGTCAACAAGTTATAAACAAGTTTCTACCATGTTGACCATGATCCTATGATACAACGAGTGTGTGTGCAGACTTAAGATGTTGGACCCTACTAAAAATAAGTTGAGACTAAGGCGCTTGCAACGCAACCTTCCTTATTCTCTTTCCTCATACTCGCGCGTAGATATGGCCCTTCAAAGTGGTCCCACGATTCACTTTTGTTTCCCTTATATCTCCAAGTCAAATGGGTGGCAAGTATAAGGGAAACCTGATTCGGGCATAGGGAAAAGAGTATGACCACTCGAAGAAGACCCAATCAAGTGCGGCGATGTCGAAGTCGAAAATCCAATTTCGACATCGCGAAAAATTCAGATTAAAATTTCGAGTGCATATTTAGAAAATTGCGGAAGCAACAAACCCTTCACTGATGAAATCTGACCCTTCATCGGGGTTTCCGCCAAAATATCTGGAAATAACAGTTAACCAATCGGTTACCGCAAAACCGCGAGCCAACTGACAGTCGCCGATACATTGACCATCAGAACGGAAGGCGGAAAAATTACGGAAACATTATGATAAAAAAACCCTGTTGATTCCTGATATTCTGATATATAAATCTCAGCTGGCGGCGCCTCGGTACTGAATATGGCCGCACATAGCCGGAATGGCCAAACCTATCACACTATCACATCGGGTTAGGTCAGGTGGATGGGAGAGTATGATATCAGCCAATGGCGGCTTGCGGGCACATAGATACACACCCCAAGTAACCCAAAGATGGCCACGGGGGTCCGAACCGGCTTCACCCCCCTTCTCAGAGCGTTGTATCCGCTCGGAAGTCATTGAAGAGAGGACGGGAGGACCCCAATGGGCTCCAACCCCCCCCCCCCATGTCCCAAGGACACATGGAGGCCCCACACACGTCGTAGGCATCCCCCATGCCCCAAGGGAGGGGTGAGGACACTGATGATCGGTGCCCTACGCCATATCCGGTCTCCTCTTGATCTACAACATGGACCAAGGGGATCAAAGATAGAGAAACGTCGTCGGTCGACCTAAATAAATATACCACAATGAAATGTATATGTGGAGATCGAGTGAAGGGGGTATATGGACAATCAAGGCCCAAAAATCCCCGGATGAACGCCCTCACCCGTCTCCCCAAGCACAGAAACAAACAAAATGCCAAGGGGGATCCATTACGGTGCTACAGCAGCCACCAAATGGACCAACACGTCCTTGGCATCCAAAGAAATGTTATTTTTCTTCAGATAGTCCATCCAGACCGTGGTGTACCTCGGCACAAAGCTGCTCGGAGGCTCCCACGAATCCCTGGATGCGGCGAATCCCTTCCATTGGACTTTATAAAGCCTCCCCCCAGGCGTCCCCAGGTCCGGCTTGTCCGCCAGGATCCTCTCGGCGGTGAAGTCGTCGTCCTCACCCTCGTCGTCCGAGTCCACATCGCCGGCCGTGAACTCGAAGGTGACGGGACGTCCGCTGGGGTCTGGTGCTCGGGGACGAAGCTGGGTATGGTCGCGGTCCAGGATCTTGTTATCCCCCACACTCACCGCATACACATCCTGCCCGACCTTCCGCACGATCAACCCCGGCACATACCAAGACGCCTGCCGATGCCTGGACAGGACATCCTTGTGGTGCCGCTCCACCCACACGGTGTCCTGGAGAGCATACTTCTGGACCTTTCCCTGCTTGAAGTACTTGGCCCTCTTCTCATGCTCGTCCTGAAGTGCCTTGCACACCTTGGCCGCCGTGTCGTCCGCCTCAGCCATCATAGCATTTGCATCCCGGGCCACTTTGCCATGGTTCAACCACGGGAGAGTGCGGGACACTCGATCCCGCAGGAACAGGATACGATGGGGCGACAGTCCAGTGGGTCCCGAAAGGTCGTGATAAGCTTGGAGTACTCTCCACAGCGAATTATACCAATTCCGGCCCGGTTCGTCGATGTGCAGCTGGCGGAACTTTTCGAACATCTGCCGCCCGGCCACCTCAGCTCGGCCATTCGACCGGCTGTGGTACGCCACGGTCTTGGCGTGCCGAATGCCCATGTGCGTGCACATCGTCTTGAACCACGTCCCCACAAACTGACTGCCCTGATCGCTGCAGATGACAGCCCGGACATTAAAAATCGTCAGCCAATGCCTGATCATGGCATTAGCGACGGTCTTGGCCTGCAGACCCACTCCATGCTTGTTCTTCTTGTCCTTCTTCTTGGACTTCTTGCCCGGGACCGCCACGATATACCCGCTGTGCCTATCCACCGCCAGGATGACACAGTCATAGGTCTCTCCTTCCTGGGTGACCTCCGGCATGGCGAATACATCCATGGCCACGGACCGCATAGGGGCCTCCGGTATAGCCGTGTACACCGGGCTGCCCGCTGTGGAGTGGTTGGGGCTCTTCGTGGCCCGACAGACGGCGCAGTCGCTGCAGTACTTGTCCAGGAGGGCGTAGTACCCCGGTGGGAAATTGAATCGCCACTCCAGGTCCTGCTGCATCTTGTCTCGGCCAGGATGCATGAGCTGGGCGTTGTGCCAATGGTCAATGAGCTCCTCCACTCGGTTCTCGGGCACCAGCAGCTTGTCCTTGAGGAACAACTTGTCCCCATCCTCGGTCAAGCCCTCGGGCCATTCGTCGTCCGACGGGGCGCTCACGGCATTCCAGTACTTGCTCCAGTGCTCGGATGCCGCATAGTCATCCGACCAGTCCTCTGTGAGCACCGACCTGACTAGCTCTACAGGGGCCACCATCCATTGCTCGAGGGTTTCCTCTCGAATAGCTTGGACGCGGGCGCCCCGGAACTTGGCCAGGTCCGTACGGTTTGCCATCACCACAAAGCACTTGACCCCATCTTGCTCCATGGCCTTCTCCATCTCGATGATGCGCTTGGCCTCCTCCGTCTCCTCGGCGTCCCCGTGGCTGGATATGTCCATCCAAGCCTTGCCCGCGGGGTAGGCCCACCGACTGAGGCAATCTGCCACAGTGTTGTCCTTCCCCGGGACGTATACGACGCTGAGGTCGAACTTGGCGAACGTCTCATGCCATCGGGCCCTCCTTGCCGCCGGTCCCGAGGGGGGGTCGACGTGCTCCTTGTGCCAGCTCTGCAAGGACTGATGGTCCGTACAAACCACCACCGGTTGCAATCCGATGTGGCCAGACCACTTCCTGAGCGCACAAACAATGGCGTACGTCTCCTTCTCCCTCGCGGTCCAGGTGCGGCGTTGGCCCTCAGCCAGGATCCGGCTCCAGAACGCCACGGGTACGTGTGACCCGTCGTCAAGGACCTGGTCGAGGACTGCCCCTACGGCATAGTCCGAGGCGTCCGTCCGTAGCACGAATCCCTTGTCCGGGTCCACCAGGAATAGCCCCAACTGCCCTAGGAGTCGCTCCTTCAGGCAGTTGAACGCATCTTCGGCCTCAGGGGTCCAGGCAAGCTTCTTCTTGCTCCCCTTCCGGCCGTCGAACTTGCCCACTTGCAGCATCTTGTGCAGCGGCCCCGACAGTTCTGCATACATCCGGACATAGCCCGAATAGTAGTTGCAGAACCCCATGAAGGATCGGACTTCGCTGATGGTCTGGGGCTTTTCCCAGTGGTGCAGGGACGCCAGCTTCCCAGGCATGGGACGGCGTTGCCCGTGACCAACCACGTGACCCGCGAACTCCACTTCCTTCACGAAGAGTGAGGCTTTGGTGGGCTTGCACACCATGTTATACTTGTCCAACTCGCTGAGCACTCGGCGCAGATCCTTCTCATGCGCTTCGATGAGCTCGTCCTCAGTCATGTTCTCCGTGCCGGACCCGATGATGATGTCATCCACAAAGGGGTCGGCACAGTCCCGGACAGGACCGAGTAGGTCCTCCATCATGCGCTGGAAAGCGGCGTTGCCATTTTTGGCGCCCATAGGCACCACTTTCCACTGCATGGGCCCCAGTGGCGTCGACATCGCTGTGCAGGGCCTGGAGTCCGGGTGTAGCGGCATCTGGTGATAGCCGTGTTTCAGGTCTAACACCGTGAAAATCCGCTTCTTCTGTTGTTTTTGGAGGAAGGAGTCGATCAGGGGAAGCGAGTACGAGTCGTGCTCGGTCTGCTCGTTCAAACCTCTGTAATCAACCACCAACCTCCACTCGCCCTTCTCCTTCTTGGGCACGATGAAGGCTGGGCTGGCCCATTCACCGTCGGAGGGTTCGATCCATCCTCGCTCAATGAACTCGGCCAACAACTTCTTCATGGCCTCGGCCCGATCGCCCTGAAGTTGGTACTCCCGATGACGATAGATCTTGGGGTTCGGCTTCAGCTTGATCCTCGCTGTGCCAAACCTCCCACGATCTGGAGGGTTCTTGTTGGCGACGCCACTGAATAGCCGCGGATAGGCATTGATCAGCCTCTCCTTCAGCTCGGCTACCTTCGGGTTCTCCTGGGCCTCTTCAGCCGCTTGCTTTGGTATCGATACCACCAACCGCACTGCGGTATAGGCCTCTTCCGGGTCCGAATCCGACTTCTCCTCGTCCGATATGCCGTCTTCATCGTCGTGGGGCATGCTTCCCACCGATAATCTTCGGAAATTTGCGGCGTCGGGCTGGTTCTTGTCGCTACCGGCACCCATTCTTGGAAACTCCCATGTCGGTGGGTCCGACCCAACCGGACCATCGTATTGGTCCGCGATGTGATCCATGACCCTCGCCACGAACTCATCCTTCTCGTACTTGCCAGTGACCAACATCTTGTCATCCCAGCAATGCGGAGATGTGACCATGGCCCGCCTCTTCTTGGCTGCCACACGGTCGTGCATCCCCATCCGCATGTAGTTGACGACGTTGTGGATCTCGGCGTGGGACAGGACGTCAATGCCATCGATTGGCTGATCCGTCCCCTCCTTGGGCTCAAACATGACCTTCATGGGCACCGCCTCCACCCTAAAGATGAATGCTTCATCACCCGTGGGCTGGGCTTGCGCCCCATCCACCAGGAAAGCCTTGGTACCCCACGCTTGACCCGGGGAGGGCATTGATACACCCTTGGCGCAGATGAACAACTCCTCCTCTGGCCCAAATGACATCTCGTTCAGGGTGATGGAGTCCAGCGTCGACTTGAGACCCTCCAGCGGACATGGGGTGGATCCTATGCCGGTTATGACCAGGATCCCCTTCGCCCTATCCGCGATGATCTTCTCCACCGTACGTCTGGTATTGTCCAGGGAGCCATGCCAATACATGGGCCCCCACTCCTTCAAACCCCAATGCCTGTGCCAGGCTGAGTCTCCTCGATGCCAATGCCTCCTACACTTCCGCAAAAGTGGGGCATCCCGGGAAGCGAAGACGTCCGTCTCGGGCGCTTCGGCTCCCAGCGTCTGGATCATCCTGTCATACACCTGTGGCGCCATTCCATACTCGGTGAGCTGAACTCCACGGTCTCCTCTGGACTTGGCACCCACAGCTTGCACCGCTTGGACGATCCGATCCTCTTCCTCAGCATTCCATTGGGATGATCCGCATGCATAGTCTGTGGACAGCCATGTGAGGCATTCATCATCCTCCCGGACCAGCGATGCACGATGGGGAAGGGCTCCAATGGCGTTTGCCACCATGAAGTCATACCCCATGATCATATCCCAATCTGTAATGTCGGCCACATAGAAGTTCCCGGATAGAGTGCTTCTCTTCGCCAGATCAGGGCGGTTCAAGCGCTCATGTTCCCAGAATTCCATACTGATAGTGGCCTCATGGGTGCCACCACCCATGATCTCTCCATTGGCCACCTTCAGGCGTACCGGTCTCCGGCTGGGCTGCAGGGATTCCTCCTTGAACAACCCTCTCCGGACCAGGCTCACCTGGGCACCCGTATCCACCAGAACATCCACCACCAACTCCTCTTGTCCGCACCGTACACGCACCTTCAAGTGCAACTGCCGCTCGTCACCATGCGGTGTATGGACGAGTCTCACGGCATGCAGCTCTAGCACGTCCGGGTGCATCAGGACTTCGAGGGTATGGTCACGGATGGTGTAGATCTTGGGCTGGTCCTGCCCGTCCACGGGGCTCTCCGTGGTCGCTCCTTCCTTCTTGCCACGTCCCTTGCCCACATAAACCTCCCTTGGCAGGGCGCTCCAGGGGTTGGGAGTGGCGAAACTCAGTGGTTTTAGCTCTTCTGGAGCCTTCTTCGGCACCCGATGTGCCTTCGCTTTCTCTAGGATTCCACTGATTTTCGGAGGAGAGACCTCCGAGGTCCCACTCCCACGGGGGCTCCTCTAGACTTGACTTCCCGCAGCCCCTTCCGGCTGCGATCCGCCAGGACTTTGTCCACCACGTTGCTGGGCTTTGAGTTCCTCCAACGTCCTCAACATGTCCTCAGCAACCTCCTCGATCGACCTCACTCGTCGGTCTTGGCCAGGTCCACAACCATAGCCTCTTCCTCCGCCTTTCCCTTGGCCTTTGCCTTGGCCTTTTCCCCCGTCTCCGCCCTTCGCCTTCCAATCGGCAATCCGCTGCTCCTTGGGCTTCTTCTCGGGGTGGGCGGCGAAGTAGGCCTTCTTGTCCGCCTCATACACCTTGCACCGGCGGTGGTCGTGTGCATGGTTGTTTCCCTTGCCATAACAGACCCAGCACCCGTCGTGCTGAGACCTGTACTCCCGGAACGAGAGCGGTGGGTTCCCGATCCTCCTTGGCTCTCTGTTCTTCTTGGGTCCCACCCGGTTCCATCTGGACCGATCCTGCCCATGTTCCCTCACGTTGTGCGCCACAAACGCGAAGAAATGGGCCTCCTTGTGATCCTCCCGGGACCAGTGGTCTTGGCCACTTCCACTACCATCCTCCGCAGAGTTGGCCGTGTCCTCCTGGATCTCTCGATGATGGCGGTCTTCTCGGTGGCCTCGTTGTCCATGGCCTTGTCGATCCTGCACCTGGGCCTCGTTCTTGGCGTTGAGCTTCAGCTCCACCGTGATGAACTTCACGATCTCGTCCAGACTCATGCGGGCGAAGATGACCTGCATCCTCAGCTGCTCCCCGCGCCTCCACTCCACGTTGTTGAGGCGCATCAGCCTTTGCCCCATGGTGTTGCAAAATACCTCCACGTACACGGCGTTCTTCAGTCCGTACATCCGGTTGGGCTCGCCCAGGTTCCTCCTGAAGAACTCCATGATACCCGCATGGGTATCCTCCGCCGCCATGATCCTCACCATCACGCGCTTCTTCGCTCTCTTCTTTTCCTCGTCCTCCACTTTCCTCTTCCAGTGGCCGGGGAGGACGTCCTTCAGCAGATGGCGGATCTCGCTGGCCTCGTTCCAGTCCTCCACCAGCTTGAGGCTCCGTCGGTACTTCCGTAGGTACCGGTTCCACTCCCGGACCCGCAACTCGCCGCGGTCCAGCGGCAGCGGGATGGACCACAAGTCCTCCAGCTTCTGGTTCGGAGCGTCCGGCCGCTCCTAATCCTCCAACCACTGGAGGCAGGCCTGCTCCGTACGGATCAGTCCTTCCCGGATCTGATCCCGCAGCTCCTCCTTCAGGTCCTGCGCCAGCCGGTGTGGGAATGTCCGGCATACCCACTTGTCCCGCGGCGCTCCCCGCATCTCACCGACGACCTCCTCGGCAAAGTCCTCCTAATCCAGGATGAAATCATCCAGGTTGGAGGGGTTGCCATCGTAGTAGGGGATTTTGATTCCCCTGAGGTCATCAATCCTGATGGCGTCTCCGACGTCCCCAGCCACCACTCCACAGAGACGGATACCACCTGTGGCCGGGGGGTGTGAGTACACTCCCCGTACATCTCTCTCCTCCATGGAGTGCGGTCCAGTTGGGCCTGAACCCATGGGGTTTGGAATGCGGGAAGGACTTGCTCCATCGGCCGTCCATATCCCCGTATTGGGGTCCTTCGCCCACAGGTTTCCGCCTGGATGACCTCAACCATGTCCGTCGGCGCTTCCCATGGTTCGCCCCTGCATGGTCTGGCTCTGGATCTCCTCTTCCGCATAAACTGCATGGGCAGTCGTAGTGATCGGTAGATCCTGGGCGGCATGGGACATCTGTACCGTCAGGCTCCTCGGGTCCGTGGTTACGTGCCCTTCCAGCATGGACCCAGCCGGAGCCGTGTGTTCCCCGAGCATTGTGGATTCGCTGAACATGGGAACAAACGGCAGCGCACCCGGGTCAACACGCGGAGGCGCGTAGGGTGCCTCTGCAGGGCCGCCCATGGGTTTATCCATGGCGCTCCTGAGGGTCTTAACCCGCTCCACCAGCTCTGCTGCTGCCGGCTTTGCCGGGAGCTCCAGACCCGAGGTGAGGGGCTGTAGCTCCTCTAGCCTTTTCAGGCGTCCCGACATGTCCTCCACTAGGTGGAGGAGGCTGTCCACCACTCGCTGCTGCTTCTCCAGGGCCAGCTCCAGATTCTCCCGGTACCGGTCCCGTTCCGCTCGCAGCTCCGCCATGTCTCTCTCCGCAACCGACTGGTCATCCAGGATCCCGGCCACGTCCTCCTCTAGGCCGTCCTTCGCGTTGTCCAGGCTGTCCAGATGATGCACGATGGCGTCCATCCCCATCTTTGGATACTTGCCCATGAGGAAGGACACGTGTTCGCAGTGGCACTCAGCGTGCCTTCCACCTGCTCCGGCGCATCCCACGGTTCCTGGCGCCTCGGACTCCTCCGCCATGGGTGTGTCGCCCACGATATCCCGCGTTGGCTCCGTGTGCCGGGCCACCGGCGCCGTTCTGGCTCTGGCGGGCCTCTCCAACGCCTCGGCGTCATGCTCCAGGCTGGCTTCTGGGGCCGTGTTCGCCCTCGTGGGCGGTCTGGCTGTTTCCTCCGACTCCGAGGGTTGCTCATAAGCCGTTCGATAGCCCTCGGAGTACCCCTAGGAGTCCCACAGCCTGACCGGGCTGGGGTCCGTATCCATAGCCCCGGCGTCCCCTGCCGCGGGCTTGGTTGACCCGCGCTTCCGGTAGCGCCGGCCCCGTCCTCCACTGCTGCCTGAATGGCAGGCCTCCTCAGAGTCCTCCGCGGCGGAGCGGAGGTTGCATGCCTTCCGGCAGCGACGCTCACACATGGAGACCAGGTCCTCCATATCAAGTCCTCCTCCTCCCGAACGTCGTACTTCTCTTCGGGCTTCAACTTCCGGCGTGGTCTCCACCGAGTCCACAATACGCACCCGGGGCGTACTTGGGCAGGGCTCATAGGGGCCCAAGTCCCCGGGTCGGCGGTAGGTAGGGGCAGCAGGTACGCCTCTGCTACCATAAAGAAAGTCCCTACCAGGACCGGCCCCCGCTGTGCCCCTTCCGCTGGTCACCCCTGATGACTTGCTCCTGATCAACGATTGCATTTATCAAACCCCAGGGTCCAAAACCAAAAATATAGAAAATCCAATCCTCCTTCAACCCTGAACAGCAATCAGATCCCACAAATACAGCAATAACCCGATCCACAATCCAATCCACACTGCGGGCTTCCGTTCAGCACACCGGTCGTCGCACGGTGGCGGGCATGTACAAGAATTGCACCAAAGAGGAAAGCCCTGAAATTGGCATATGAACACAAATAAGGCAAAGTTGGGGAAAGAGGTAAACATACACATTCACAGCCATAAACCCCTCATTCCCTGGACTCAAGACCGTCCCTTGACTCACCAACATATTGCCCTGAACCAGGTCAAATGAGATGGCTGAAAGCCATGTGTCAAAAGTCACTACACAAACCCCAAAAATGTGTTCACTCCCAAGCCTCTAAATCCTAGCCCAATAGGGGAGGTGGCGTGTCATGGCCTAGAGTGGCACTCAGGACCATGCCCTACCCTGAAATAACCTTGGTTGGACTTGGAGTCGAATGGGCTTAGAGATATGCCCCATGAGTTTGAACTCATAACATGCCAAAAACTGCCAATTCACACCATATTGGCCATATATCAAATATATGCTCAAAATTGAAGTTACCACTTATCCGAAGGCTCAAAGTATGCATGGAATCGAAGTCTAGTATTCATGGAGGATAGAGACCAAAGGTCAATGCCCATGTACATCCCCACTTTACCCTCGAAACCCCTTCGGATATGGGCGCCACGCACTGCCCAAGTCAGCCCGTGATCTTGAGACCAATTCTTGTAATCCTTCGTGCGCCAAACCAAATGGAGTACGCAATCCGGCATATGGTGGTGTTCAACTCCAAAGTATATGCCAACATATGAACAACATACCATGGTTGGACTCTCCATAGACTTCTTGCTGTTTGCCGACCAGCTAAGTACACAAAACGCAAAAATGAGCAAAAATTGAGGTCAAAAACATGAAAATATGCCCAAATACAAAGTTGTCATGATAGTATATCTCTATGCTCACCCATGATATCCGCGCATGGTTCAATATACAAATGATTGGAACCATTTGCGAATAATTCCCCCACTTGGATCCCCAATCGGGCGCATGGAGATACCTTCGCCACTCATATCCACATGCCCCATGAAAATGGGAGTGCACCCATGGATCTCTTTGCTAAACATTACATGAGCAATACATACGCGGTAGACTTAGTCTAGCGCTTTGAATTCCACAATTGGGAAATGGGCAAAGCCCTTGTCACGTGTGGCTCTCCATCTCTTCGGCCACACGAAGATATATAACATGGGCGTGCGCATATCAAGACATATACTACCAATATCACACATAGCCCTTAAAATTGGCTCCCACCATGGTATGCCATGCCCCTCCATGTTCATAACTTTGGGTTAAATGGCCATGGGAACCTAAGGAAAGATGCTATGCAACCGCAAGACTCATGCGCTACACTCGAAAGTCATAATATCAAGTCCGGACACCTGGTCAACAAGTTATAAACAAGTTTCTACCATGTTGACCATGATCCTATGATACAACGAGTGTGTGTGCAGACTTAAGGTGTTGGACCCTACTAAAAATAAGTTGAGACTAAGGCGCTTGCAACGCAACCTTCCTTATTCTCTTTCCTCATACTCGCGCGTAGATATGGCCCTTCAAAGTGGTCCCACGATTCACTTTTGTTTCCCTTATATCTCCAAGTCAAATGGGTGGCAAGTATAAGGGAAACCTGATTCGGGCATAGGGAAAAGAGTATGACCACTCGAAGAAGACCAAATCAAGTGCGGCGATGTCGAAGTCGAAAATCCGATTTCGACATCGCGAAAAATTCAGATTATTATTTCGAGTGCATATTTAGAAAATTGCGGAAGCAACGAACCCTTTACTGATTAAATCTGACCCTTCATCGGGGTTTCCGCCAAAATATCTGGAAATAACAGTTAACCAATCAATTACCGCAAAATCGCGAGCCAACTGACAGTCGCCGATACATTGACCATCAGAACGGAAGGCGGAAAAATTACGGAAACATTATGATAAAAAAACCCTGTTGATTCCTGATATTCTGATATAGGAAATCTCATCTGGCGGCGCCTCGGTACTGAATATGGCCGCTCATAGCCGGAATGGCCAAACCTATCACACTATCACATCGAGTTAGGTCAGGTGGATGGGAGAGTATGATATCAGCCAATGGCGGCTTGCCGGCACATAGATACACACCCCAAGTGACCCGAAGATGGCCACGGGGGTCCGAACCGGCTTCAGAATTGCCGATTGGAAGGCAAAGGGCGGAGACGGTGGAAAAGGCCAAGGAAAGGGCCAAGGGAAAGGCGGAGGAAAAGGCTATGGTGGAGGACCCGGCCCAGACCGACGCGTGAGGTTGATCGAGGAGGTTGCTGAGGACATGTTGAGGACGTTGGAGGAACTCAAAGCCCAGCAACATGGTTGACAAAGTCTGGGCGGATCGCAGCAGGAGGGAGCTGCGGCAGGCCACGTCTAGAGGAGCCCCCACGGGAGTGGGACCCCGAAGGCCTCTCCTCCGAAAATCAGTGGAATCCTAGAGAAAGCGAAGGCACATCGGGTGCCGAAGAAGGCTCCAGAAGAGCCAAAACCACTGAGTTTCGCCACTCCCAACCCCTGGAGCGCCCTGTCAAGGGAAGTGTATGTGGGCAAGGGACGTGGCAAGAAAGAAGGAGCGGCCACGGAGTGAAGCGGTACCCAGAATCTATGGCGCATGGCCCGGAGGCCTGTGAGCCGTCACACCCGTGCGGAAGCCGTTGACACCGGCTGTCAGCGGGATATCCCTGTTCTCTAATCCGCGGGATCTGGAATCCGATCCTTAACCATTAAATCAATGTAGAATTACCATAACTTTATTGTCTTAGGCGCTTTTCGGTCAGAAATCGGTGAAATACCCGATTTCTACCGCGATTTCTTATTGTCGTGAAATCGCCGCCAGACGTCGCCCGTTCCGTGCACTGCATTAGATAATTCTGTAAAGCCTTTTTTTTCTGAAGTTAAGACTGAAACAGTCTTCGAGTGATCCGCAATTTTTTCCTTGATAGAACGCATCGCGTCCCAGATTTTTCCCAGAAAATCTGGGCGGCCTAAGGCGCTTTGAACCCCCAAGTGAAATAACAAGGGTTACGAGCGTTCAAGCGCCCAAGGGCGAACTAACGTGCCTCATAGGCACCGTGTATGAGGTTTTGCCCCACATAGTCATAGGATGAGGCCAAAGGATCCCAACTCCATAGGCCCAAAGGGTTATTTATTTTGAGTGTTCTCCAAGAAGTGCGCTTTTTCACGTACTTGGCGTCCAAGTACGTGTAGAAGTATGTTGAGTTGGCATTTGCCCCACCCATGCTTGCCTCTACATCCGGGGCATATCACTTGTCTTCCCCGGATAGTACATATATGATCTCCATATATATATTGGCAATATATTTTGCGTGCATGCTAAAATTCGGCTTTCCGAAGGGAGGTCCATTTTCGACCAAAGCACTTGCATGCGTGTTAAGGGACCAAGGTTACTCTAGAATATAGGCATACTTTGATTCTAGGCCACTAGGTTGGGTGTAGAAGGCGAGGGTAGGGTTGTATACCATATTTGGTGTCATATCACGTGCCCATTTGGCGGGTGCACCATTCCAAGACTAACCCGCCAATGGACCCCATATCGCACGAGGCTCTTCATTGTACTCCCAACCAACACTCGCAAGCCTAACCTTTGTGAAGGGACGCTTGTGGAGCGCTCCCGAAGCGATGCGTTGCGAGCAAGGTGTGTTTTTTGCAATATTCCATTTTTGCATGTGCCCACTAGGGAGGCAGAGCGCGTGACCTTCCAAAGCGCCCCAAGTGGAGCACATATTTGGAATCGAAGGTCATTGGTGTCAAGTCATTCTGTTTAGAAGGATTGGTCGATTACTCAATCCAAGCCGAAGATATTAGAATATATTTGTGTAGTTTTCAAGGCACTTTTGCGTGTTTTTTCTCCAACTTTGCTGTTTTTTTGCCGTCATGATGTCAAGTGGCGACCGTGTATCTCAACGTTGCGCTCAATTGACATCATGACTCAAGTATGTTATGAGGGTACATACTTCGGTGCCCAACATATCTTGGACCCGGCTAATAACTCCTCTTGGGCTTGGCATACCGTGGCCGCCATGTTGGCAATTTGGGACGACCCCAAATCATGGGCTCACTTGGCGACCCTGCAATTCCCAAAACCGGAGGGGTTTGGGCGACGCCCAAAAGATATGTTGGACGCACATGACTTGATACCAATCCTATGGCACACTCCGGTCCAAGTCGGGCATGTGCCTCATTTGCCCCAACCATGAGTGTGCGCATTTTCGGCCATTTTGAGCAATTTTCCACATTTTCTGCCCGCCGTGCACCATGTTCAGCCCCCTCGTGCACGCCGGACGCATGGACCAATGGACCATATATGACATGGGTGTTATGGATATTGGTCACCATGATTCGCACACCACGTGGGCGAGGCGGAGCAACCTTCGTTAAGGTGCTAGCCCAAGGTGAGTGTGGACAATTTTGCCATTTTGGCATTTGTGGACCCAATTGGGATTGTCACCACGCTGAGTAGCATGGAGATCTTTGAGAGCCAAGTGCATGGGAGTCTTCATTGGACTCCTGGTGGATCGCGTATGGAATGACGGATCCGATCTCCAAGCCGGCGTGGAGATATACTATTGGGAGCACCCCCAATTTTGGCTCATTTTGAGCAGCCAAAATGACCCCCTTTTGGGACCCCAATTTCACCCCCCCGTGTGGTCAATTGTGGGCCCCATATCTCTATGCCCACAGAGACCCCGGACCTAATTTCAGGTTGTGCACTCAGATAAAGGTCCTAGGTGCTGCCTCCTATCCTGTGAGTCATTGGCCTTGCCCTGGCCGGGCGAGCCACGCGTGGGAATGACGCCAATTTTGGTGATTTTGGCATCATGACCCCAACTGACGAACCCGTGGTGCCCTGATGCCGTGATCTCAGAGGGAACCAGGTTGGGTGAGGGCTCCCGCGGCTTGGTACTCAAAGGGCATAGGGTCAATTGCTTCGTCCCTACCCCTGGCGGGTCCGGACCAGAGGTCAGTTTTGGAGTTTTTCGAGCCAATATCAGTCTTGGCTGAAACAGCCCATTTTCAGCTACCAACTCCTGGGGGATAGTGGCGGGGCCATATCTCTGGCTCAGAGAGGAGTTGCGACCTGTCGTTAGGGAAGCATAGGGAGCTCCTGTTGGTTGGCTTTGGAGCACCTTGGTTCAGAGGAACTGGCCTGTGGCTGGGCAGGACATCCCCCCTATTGGCAGGGTTTCAGGGTCCGGACTGGGCAGGGCATGGGTTGTGTTTGAGCCCCCGCCCCTACCAGCCACTGAGAGGGACGGACCTGGGATTGGGATAGGAGTTGCAACTGAGTGTTGTTTGTCCTGTGATGCCCTTACCCCAGTCCAGTCTTAACCCCATGTGTTCATATCCTGGTGTGTTGCTGTACATACTTTTGTTCCCTTGTTTCAGAGTGGCAAGGATCCTGAAACGCTTTGTCACATGACACGAGCGTAATGATGCCCTTGTGAGCGCAGTGCTTTGCCTGCCTGCTTGCCTGTGCGTGTCAGCCGCAGCGTCCCGTGGCCAGGCCCCCCACGGGAACGCGTCAAAAGCGTTTCACCGCCGCGGGGTTACCCATCCCCCGCGTGCCACTCGGGGCCACCTGAACCCCGAGTACCACGGGCTTCGCAGCGCCGCCCGGCAACAGCGCCGAGTCCGTGAAGGAAGTGCAGGGACCGGAACTCCGACATCAAGGAGTTCCTTCGGCCGACCAGCAAGGCCGCACTCCCAGCTTCAGCAACCGCCTCAACAACCAACCCCAGGACCAGTCCATGGAGGGGAACGATGGTGAATTTTGATGAGGCGGGCAAGACGTGGCCGCAGCCCCACCCCCATGCGGTGCGCCTACTGCGTGGGTTGCTGTGGGGGCAGCACTACCGCCACAGCAACCGCCAGTGCGAAGGCGGCATGCCCGGGAGCTTCGAGCTCCGCGAGGACATGGGCCCCGACCGCCTGCAGGCAGTGGAAGACTGGCTGCGGGTGGAAGGATACGCCTTCCGCTTCCGCCGGAAGCGCTGGAGGGTCTGGACCCGCCCAGACAGGCCCGGCGAAGGGCTGCGCCCTGACGGGATTGAGGAGGACGAGAAGCCCAACGAGTACCCGTCGGGCGCCACGATCAACGTCTCCATGTGGGACATGATCGAGAAGGAGTTCCCCGAGCTGGGGAACGAGCGCACGCTGCAGGGCAGCAGCAGTAGCGCGTCTCCTGGGAAGGAGAAGCGTTCCGCCGGGGACAGGAAGCGGGACAGGAAATGGCGGGAGTACCAGGAATCCCTGGCCGCCGAAGCCGCCCAAGGCGCCAAGGGCGGAACCCCAGCCCCCAGCCCCCAACGGGCCAGTGGCGGTCACCATCCCGGCCACACCACCCTTGGCGACTTCCTCCAAGTCGCCAAGCAGACCAAGGCCAAGCCCCGTCAGCTGCACCTGAGGAAGTCAGGACCCAGCAGCGACGTGGAGTCGGCCCACCGGGGGAGGATGCCGGCCGACCAGGCCAGCTCCAGCAGCAGCGTCGCTCCCGCCCAAAGGGACGTGGCGCGCGCCTGCGAGCGCGCCTGTGGGGTGCCCTGCAACCTTCGGGTTGCCCGGCAACGGGCCACGCAGCACAACGCTGCTGTGGAGGGCGCCGTCAGCATCGCCCAGGAGGAGGCTGCAGATTGGGGCAACGGCATGGCCTTCCACGCCTCGACCGTGGCAGCCATTGCGGCCGGACTTACGGCTGCAGCCGCCCAGGAGGCAGCGACTGCCCGGGTCCGGGGTGAGGTGGCAGCAGCCGCCCAGGAAGCCCGCCTGACCCAGAAGGCCATTGCCTGCAAGGAGGCCGAGGTGAAGGCGCTGGAAGAGGCGCTTGCCCAAGAGAGGGCAAAGAAGGAGGCGGAGGAAAGGGCCCACGCCGAAGCAACGGCCAAGGCCCAGGCGGACGCCGCCAGGAAGGACGCCATCGAGGCCGCGCGACGGAAGGACGCTGAGGAGAGGGCCAGGACGGAGGCCGAGCTGGCGGCGTTGGAAGCGGAGAAGGCGCGGCTGCAGCAGACCCGGGAAGCCGAGGATGCTCGTGCCCGGGAGGAGGCCGAAGGGCGAGCTGCCGCAGCCACGGCCGCCGCAATGGAGGAGGGGGAGGCCAAGCTCCGCCGCAAGACTCCCCCGGGAGGATCCCGAGTGGAGACCCTTCGAAAGCTTTTCGAAGGGGACGCCTCCTCCAAGATGGCGCTGGATCCGGAGGAGGTCGACACGGGCAGCAGTGGGAGCAGTGGCCCCACTGCCTACCGACGGAGGAAGGGTAAGGGGAAGACCCCCGAGAGGTCACGGAGACCAGCGGGCGGACACCCCCACGACTCCGACCCCTTCTTCACCGCCAGTGACGGGGATGAACGAGGCCGCCGACATTGCCGAGGAGTGGCTGGCGGAGGAGGCGGAGACTTCCCAATGGAGCCGGAGAGTGAGAGTGAGGATCTCCCTCCTCCCTACCGGAGCTCGGAGTCTTCCGCGTGCGGGACCGAGACGCCCAGGTGGGGCGACATGGACGAGGATGATGACATGGACTTCGACTACACGAAGAAGCCCCCATCCTCGGACCCACCGAGGCGACCCGGCGGAGGCCCACCGAAACCCCCTGGCGGAGGACCATCAGGACCCCCTGGAGGACGCCCACCAGGTGGACCCCCCTAAGGCGGACCTCCGGGAGGGGGAGGACCCCCTGGACCGGGCGGACCTGGCGGAGGCCCTCCTGGAGGACCCCCTGGGGACCTCGACGACCCACCAGGGAATGGTGACCCGGATGCCACCTCCGCAGGAGGGTCCAGTCCCTCGAGCGCGAGGTAGACACGGGCAAGGGCAAGATGACTCGCATCGCCAGGGTCGCCGCGGGCACACAGAAGGAGCTGGACATCGCCAAGACGGAGATGGTCAAGATCGCCAAAGTCGCCACCGCCGCCCAGAGGGAGCTGGACATCGCCAGGGGCGAGACCAGGCTGCTGAACAAGGTCATCAACGGCCTGCAGCAGAGGTTGCACGAGCTGGAAGGCCGTGGGAGCGTCGGCAGCGACCACCCACCCCTGGAGTCTGGCTCGTCGGAAGTCGGCTGGGGACCTGGACCAGGTCCGGGCAGACCTCGCGCCCCCGGCCGAGCCCCCAGGAGTCGCCCCAGCGCCAGTGCCCCCTCTCTCAGCGCCCCCTCTCACCACAGCGCAGGCCGCCGTAACGAGCGCGTGCCGCCCGGCAGTGGCAGTGAGGAGTGGCGTGATGAAGGGCTCAGGGCGGAGTACCACAACCACCGTGCTCCACCGCGGACGCCGGTACGCCTCCGACACCCCGCACCAGCCCCAGAGCCAATCCCAATGGTTGGCGGACGTTATGGTGGACTCAGGGATGAGGTCCCAGGAGGGGACGTGGAGTGGGACGTCGGCGGAGGTGAGGAAGACCTGGAGGAGTTCGGCATTACCCCGCCGCGTGGTGTACGACGGGAGGCCGCTGAACGCAGCCGCCGGCGCCGTGATGAGGACGCAGACATGGAAGGAGTACAGCGTGAACATCTAGGTTCAGCGTACATGGAAGAACCACGGCGTAGCCACGCGGATACCGTGGAGGAGATGGAACTGGCGGCCGTGGGAGTCCGTGGGGGACGCCGATGCGAACCTCGGTCGACCTCGCGGCCTGCGTTCATGGTCTCTAAGGCTGCGGATGCCGCCGTGTGGGAAGACCTGAAGGACATCAAGCCCCCCATGTATGATGGCAACCCCCTCAACCTCGACCGCTTCTTGGAGAAGCTGGACGATTTGGGGGTGACCGTCACTGAAGACCTGGATCCCGCAGATGCGGAGAGATATGTCTTCAAACGGTTCAGGTACCGCCTGCCGGAAGTGCTCCAAGAGCTATACTTCGTGGCGACCAAAGAGCAGAAAATCAAGACCCTCAAGGAAGCCAAGAAGTGGCTCAACGAGCAGGAGCGGGTGGACGCTCCGCAGGTGGCTGCCAAGCGGTGGAAGGCCATCAAGCTTGAGCATGATGGTCGGGAGATCCGCCTACAAAATTGGCGGGACTTCCGGGGGCAATACACCCTCTTCCGCCGCAACGTGGAGGACTGGAATGAGGGTGACGAGCAGGCTCGCCTGCTCTCCATGCTGCCGGAAGCATGGATCAAGAGAGTCACCAAGGAGGAAGCCAAGAGGGCCAAGTGCAACCACACGGTCAAGATGATGCTCCTCAAAGAGTATCATACGAACGTGGTGGCTTGGACAAGGAAGAACGTGGCCCGGGATGTCAAACGGCACTCCCAGCGGAACGACCTCCTCATCACCGTCACGAGCGATCGCGAGGGTACCGCGATGTGGCGCCTTGATGAGTGTGACGTGAGCGGCCAGACGATCCGTCTGCAGGCCAGCCCGGCGCGGATGAGTTGCGACGAGATCCTGGAGTGGGTTGGAGAGGAAGTACTCAAGGAGTACCGGAACCTCCACCACACCCGCGGGTTGAGGCCCGGCGACAGTGACGTCAACTACGTTGGCGAGGGGTCTGGCGGGGAAGCTGCCATGAACCCAACGGGAGCCGATGGCGATGAGGCTCTCGACGACGATGACGACGACGATGAGCCCGCCAAGATGGCCGTTTGTGCCTTCGTGGCCAACAACCTGAACGCGGGGAGCAACCGGGGAAGCTGAAAGCCCCTGCAGCAGGGTTGGAAGAAGAAGGAGAAGAAGGACCCCCGCCGCATTGGCAACCCTCCGCTGTCCTTTGGGGAGTTCATACGAGCTCACCCTCAGGGCTGTTTCGTGTGTTATGGGAGGAAGCAAGGCTTCAACCATGACCACCGGACATGCCCCATCCACCAGGCCAACACGGAGGCCTACAAGAAGGTGCACGGGTCGAAGAAGCGTGCACCCGCGGGTATCCGGGAGACCAAGGTGGAGGTCGACAAGGACAAGCTCTCCAAGCTGATGTCGGTGGGGACCGAGTTGGCCAAGGAGATCCAGGAGATCAAGAGGAACTGGGTCCCCAGGTCGGAAAACAAGAACAAGGAGAACAGAGAGAACGACAAGAACAAGGACAAGGACAAGAAGGGTAAGAAAGGGGGAAAGAAGAAGGGTGTCAACGAGGTTGATGCGGAGGAGAGTACCCCTACTACCACCACAACCGACGCCCCTTAGCGGAGCCCCTGCAGCCAAGGGCCCCAGCTAGGGCGGTCGCAGGATGGTGTCGTGGGAAGCGCCACACCATCCCAGTCGGGAGACGATAAGCACAAAGGGACTGCCGCGGGCGGAAGGCCCGGTCCGGCACCCAACGCGAAAGACAGTCGCGCTGGCGGGGTGAGGGCAAGTGCAGGCACGAACCCTTTCACCCGTCCATCCTTCGCGACCAAGAATGTATTTGATGTGCTTCAAGATCTATCCGAGAGTATCGGAGGATCACCCGGACCGCAGCTGGATGCTGCAGATGGGCAGCCTGAGCCCATTGTCCACGACCTGCACCAGTGGCTTGTTGAGCTTCTGGAACGGCCGGAGATCCTGAGCTTGCACGCCGTGCCCCGCGTTGGGCGTGAGCGGCAGTTGCACCTTAAGGTCCGTGCCTTATGCGGGGAAGTGGAGAAGGTCTTCGACGTGTTGGTCGACACGGGAGCTCAGGTCAGCTTGGTCAAGGCTGGCCTACTTCCGCCAGAGTGTTTGACCGACAGTCGGAAACCTGTCAGGCTGAAGGTGGCGAACGGCCAGTACATGGTGGGAGGCACGAAGGAAGCAGCCATTGGGCTGCAGTTCGTGAACCACCGTGAGCTGAGCCGCCCGGACCTCGGCAAGGAAATCCTCCTGCAAGGTGCCTTCTACGAGGCCGAGATGGACTGGGACATGATCGTTGGGTACGACTTCACACATAGGATTTTACGATGTCGCCAGATCCCAATATTCAGTTGCCGGACTACCGCTGAAACCGCCGCGGTCGCGATTTTCCCGCCGCCGCAAGCATTTTTGGCTCATTTTGCGAGATTTGTGCCAATTTTGTGCGCAGTTAAGCAGATTTAAAGAAAAGTTTATAGTGTTCTCAGCACTGTGTTTTGCCTCTCCTGCTGCTTGCTGTTGGTGTAGGGATTCCTGCTGCTTGTTGTTGGAGATGAAAAGCTTTTGTTTTGATGAAATACAGCCACTCCAAGTCACTCCAGGATAGCCCAAGCCAATAGTATGCAAAGAGAAGAAGATTCAGGATCAAAGCATGAAGGGCTGCAGTGTAAACAGTGAAAGATGATTGGATATTCACAGAAACTGCAACTCAGGTCACATATGAATGCATATTCACAAAGATAGCTGAAATGTTTTAGGAAAAGAGTTAGAAAACTGCCTCAGGATCACTCTCTCTCCATAGTGCCATTCTAGGAGATGTGCACTCTTTGTTTTGGGTCCCATATGTGCTGGTGGTATGGTATGTGGCGATGAGGTCACTGCCATGTCACATGGGATCTTCCTACTTAGCTAGGCTGACCAGGAATTGAACCCAGGACCTCTCAAAAAGAGGTGCCCAGCCCCCTAGGGTGCATACCACTAGGATAGCTAAGAATTCATGGAAAAACATAGATAAATTCATAGGCTCTACTTTAGGTATGTCAGTGCTCAGTCAACTCAGGAAAAGATGTTTTACTTCACATTGAAAGGGGATTAAGGGGTCCACTCCATATCCTGATTGGGTGTTTGGTTCCATAGGTCAAAATGTGTTATCACCACTTTTGGTTGGACCAATACTAAGATAAAAATGCATGGATGCTCAGTGCATCTCTAATACAACTAGAGTATGCCTCAAAGCAATGGAAAAGCACTTTTTCTTACTCCCCCCTTGTGCTGTGGTGGCCACCACTGTCGCATTTTAGGAAAAAGGGAATTTTTCTTGGCCTTTCCTTGGTTTCCACATCTACTTTAAAATACCTACAGTCTCCCTCACACTGAAAAATGGGCGCTCACCATGGCTGGCGTCCTTTTGCTGCTCTGATTGTATCATTTCCTCCAGAAGACTCAGCGCTCATGGCGCTGCCGGGGCTCCTGTGGCTTGGTTGGGTTCGATTGGGAGCATGCCAAACATGTGCATATGCACCCTCCCTCCAAGACGCAGCGTCGACACAACCCAAACGCAAGACACATTATACACACTCGCATGGGTTCTTGTAAACCTGCTGGCGACCTGTGACCTGTCTTAGGGCGAAGGGAGTCGAAAAAGAAATCAATTTGCCCCTTGGTGGGGTCTTGGTTCTGCTCAGTCTCTCCAGGCACCTGCGTTTCGGCCCGAACACGGCCTACTCAGCGAGGCTGCGCGTGGGTATCTGCAGAGGCAGGAATGGGAGATTCATGGACGAATCCACGCAAAAACGAAGCGACGACACCAAAATCCGTCAAATGACGGCCTAGAATTTTTCTGAAACGACACACCTGAGCAGAATCCAATTGTGCATCAGAAGCACATTTTTATAGAAATTATAGTCATCTCTGGATTTTTTAAATCCAGAAATTCGTACGCATAAAATGGCGGCGCGCAGGAGCGGCTCCTAGCGAAGCGCCGGAAAATGGAGAAATAATGGAATTATAAACGTATGTCTCACGTAGTCTTGAAAATGATGAGACACACATTAATAATTAACATACAGATTCCACCCACACTAATAGAAGCTTCAAAAATTCAAGAATTCGAAAATCAATTGAAAACACTTCAATGAATCAGGTATAAACTACAGGTATGCTCTTCTCTTATGCCGCATACACATTGCTCGTCTCGTGTCTCCGTGAACGAGCCTTGTAGCAGCGCTAACAAAGATAGAACGCGATAGAGGGATTGGTTAGAAAGATTGCAGATGATTAGCGGTCAGATCAGGGTGATTAGACATACACACAAGTGCATTGCAACGTTCTTCGCGTGCGCCCCTCACCTGCTCTCACCTTGCTTCACTTCCCAGCGGTAGGTAAGGTAGGTATGCCCAGGCGGGGCCACCCCCTGGTGGAGTCAAGATTGCGGCTGATATGGGCAGGTTTGCCCAAGTGGGACGTGCATGCTCGTGCATTCACACACGCATTAAAGGGTAGGCCACGCGGAGTGCGCACGGTAAACCTTGTTTAGGCTACCCAGGGGCTCCTCGGTACGTTCTTTAAGAGAACCTGAGGAGTCCCTTAACGCTTGCTTGCTTGACAAGGGTAGCTGCTTCTGCAGCGTGTTTGCGGACAGCGTATTATAGGTCACACTGAGAAGGGTATAATACCTGGAGTGTGGCTTGGTTCCTCCGCCGCAAACGCCCTTTCATTTGCCTTTGTTTTACAGGTGGGAAGGTAGGGTGATTGGTGCAGCAGCAGTTTTTTATGCCCTGCTAAACAAGGGCGCAGATCACACAAACAAGTAACTCCGCTCCGCCTGTGGCAGAGCAGGGAGTCCGACTTCATCGACATCTGCGCCTTGCACGCGAGAGCACTCCTTCCCTCCAAGCCCTAGCAGGGGAAACGCGTTGTGGCGTCCCCTGTCAGGCCACAGTTGCTTAGCAGCGCTGTGTTCTCTTGTCATTTCACAGGAGGGTCGCTAGGACCCACGACCTCTTTGCCTTCGCAACGCCCAGTAGAGTGTGCGTGTAGGAGTGGTAGTCCTGCGTGGGGGCTTGAGCCAGTTGCCCCAGAGCTCGCCCACCAGGATGGTGCCACTGTAGGGTGTGTAGGACCTGTAGTGCGTGTGTCACTGTGCCACCCGTTTCCTGCAATTTTAGCAGGGTTGGTGGGCTGTGGCAGTGGTTAGGTCAGTGTTTTGGCCACATAGCAAAACGGCGTTTTCATGCCTTCATAGCTTTTGGCCACCCCTCCCTGTAGTAGACAGATAGGTAGGGAAAACAATACCTGGATTAGCACGCTGGGTATTCCCCCAAGGTTTTGCGCCAGCACAGAAATTGGGCGCATAGGGGAGGGGAGACCCGGGGCGTACCCCGTGGCATCAATAAGCCAACCCTCCAGGTTTAGCAAGGGCGCAGACTTGGGTATAATTAGGACACCACTTCTGCGGCTTGCTCTCAGGACCTTAGGACTAGCACACTCACACATACGCTTTGGCAGGTAAGGGTAAGGTTCAGTCCCTAGCTTTAGTCTTGGAGGCAAGCGTCTCAGCGAGCCTCAGCAACTCACCAAGGTTGTTCTGGGACAAGTAGTCAACCAGAACTGAGTTTAGGCGTCCCTCAGGTAGAACAAATGCGGAGAAGGGCTCCCAGGTGGCCTCTTCGACTCCAAACCCTTCCCAGAGGGTGAGGAAGCGCCAACCCTGGCGATAGCGGTGGCGTAGGACAGACTTCACCAGGTAGAAGCCCTCCTTAGCCATCTCCTCGGCGTTCATGTCGGGGAGTTCACCTTCAACTTCCATAGGGCTGGCAGCCCCTTGGAGGTCCAGAGCGGCGATTTCCTCGTCGTTCAGCTCCCACTCCTCCCCACAGAGGTCTTCAGGATCATGGTAGCGCTTCAGGTGTTGAGCAGCGCACACCAGGGTCCCCCCTAGACGGGGAGAACACCGCACAGTGATACGGCGACCATCCACGGATAGGATCTTGTACGGCCCGAAGTATGGGTCATCGCTGGTAGAGCGTGGCCAGGCGGGTAGTCGACTGTGGTGCACCAGCACCCAGTCACCCTCTTGGTAGGAGGCCGGTACTCGGTGTTTGTTCTTCTTGTTCCACTGACGCTCCCTCACTCTCTGGAGCATAGCCTTGGCCTTGTCCACCTTCGCTTGTTGCTCTTGGACCCATTCACCCACAGAAGAATGGTGTCCTTTGGATAGGGGGCATGTAGGAACCAGGCCGGGCGCCCCATGAATAGCTCATGTGGCGAGTAGCCAGTAGCTGAACTCTCTTGGGAGTTCATCATCAAGGATATGACGGGGAGTAGTCTCACCCAGTCTCTGGTGCGTTCAGTTTTGCACCATATCCTGACGTTCTCCTTCAGGACGCGAATCTGTCGCTCACATAGGGGGTTGCTCGTGTGAGAGTAGGGAATCCCCGTAGACACCTCGACATTGAGGGATCTCAGGACCCTCTTGTACCAGCCAGTATCTGAGCGTACTCGTACGTCCTCATCGGAGTTGATCTCCTTGGGCGCCCCAAAGACACAAAACCACTCCTCCAGGAGTATCTTGATAGTCTCCTCTCCGGTAATGTGCTTGGTACATGGGAACACCCTGATAAACCTGGTCAACCCACAGGTTACCACGAGGGCGAAGTCATAGTTCCCGAACTTCGGCATCTCCGTGTAGTCCACGTATAGAACACTGTTAGCACAGTGAGGGATGGGCAGGGTCGAGTAGAGACCTCTGTCCCTGATATCCCCTGGTTTACAGGACCTGCACGGGCACTTGTCCACGATAGGCTGGAGTGTCTTCCGCAGTTGGTCGTCAGTCCACGTAGTGTGGAACCACTGCTTGAACAGCCTCAGGGTACGGTCAGCACCCACATGACCGCTGGACTCATGGGTCCACTTCAGCAGCGCTGGGACTCGGTCACTAGGCACCACGATGCGGTCCTCGTGCCAGAGGTAGCTCTTGTCCCGCTTCCACTGGTCTTGGTTGACCAGGAGGGGTTCAAGGCGTTTCTCCAGGCGCCGGTAGATATCCCCAAACTCCTGTAGGTACTCCGATTGTTGGAGTCCATCCAGGGGGCGTATCATGGTCATGTTCAGGTCCAGGTGTACGTCCATACGGCTGAAAGCCTCCTTAGCCAGCGCTTCAGACCGGGCACCAATCAGGGCGTCGAAGTTGTTGCGGCTGATGTAGTCGGCACACTCGTTCTTCACTCCCTGGATATGGTGTACCGTCAGCCGTTGTTGACTGAGGTAGGTCCACCAGCGTCGTAGCTTGGCCTTCTCAGGTGGGGGACCCTTCTGGAAACTACGGACCGGTTCTTGGTCGCACAGCCAGACCACAGGGTTACTCCCCAACAGTCGTGCTTGTGAAGATAGCACGAGCATACCCGCGAGCAATTCCTGCTCATAGGTGGAGTAGTTCCCCCTGGCCTGGTTCCACTTCCAGTTCCAGTGGCCCAGAGGTACTAGGACCCACTTGTCGTCAGGGTAGCTGTGCTTGAGGGTTCCGTCTCGTTTGAGACCTTCCGTCCCCCATTGGGAAATGGCCGAGTCGAACTCCTCCTTCTCTAGTGCTTGCCATTGGAACAACGTTCCACCACCGCCCACATTGCTGGCGTCGGTCACCAGGATAATCTCCCCTTGTGCCCTAGGCACGCCCAAGCACTTAGCGTTGGCTACCTTGTCTTTGAGCTCGTCAAACGCTTGTTGCTCTTGTGGGCCCCAGCGCCAAGTAGTACTCTTCTTGATCAAGTCCGTCAGAACGGCGCTGGTATAGGTGAAGTTCTTGATGTGGCGGCGATAGAAGTTGCACGCCCCAATGAAACTGCGTACATCATGAAGTCCTTTCTTGGGGTCTTCGTGTCGTACCTTGGCATCCATCAGGGGTTTGGCCTTAGAGGCCGCTGGGGTCCACCACCCATAGCCAATGTCAAACCCCAAGTACTGCATGGTCTCCTGCATGAATTCACACTTCTCCAGCTTGAGTCGAGTGTGGTTCTCCTGGCAAACCGCAAAGAACTCACCCAAGAGTATTAGGTGATCCTCCTGGGTATTGGTACCGAGGCATACATCGTCGATGTGAGCCTCCATCTGGGCACCACGGGATATGAGCTCCTGCACCTTAGGTCTCCTTCGTAGGATGGACAAGATCTTGTTCATCAGCTCTTGGAACAGAGCGGGTGCGTTAGCCACGCCAAATGGCATGACCTTCCACTTGAGTACCCTCCCCTGAGGGGTGATGAAGGGCAGTAGTTCCTGCGCGTTGGGCGTCAGGTCCACTTGCCAGAATCCACTTCCCTTGTCCATCTTGGTCTTGTAGCGACAGGAGGCTATCTTCTCCAGGGTAGACTCCATATTGGGAATGGACCCTGAGTGGTTCAGCGTCTTCTTGTTCAGCTCTCCGTAGTCCACTACTAGCCGTTTGGCTGTAGACCCAGGTTTAGCCACCAGGCAACAGGGGCTGCAGTGTAGGGGGTAGTCCCCATCCTTGTACTCCAGGACTAGGCCAGCGTCGATACATTCTTGTATCTGTCGCTCAATCTCGTCGGCCTGCTCTTTGGGAGCTGGATAGGGTCTCCTCCGGATCTTGTGACCCACGAACTCGGGTTTCAGCTTGAGGTCCATCTGTACCAGCTTGTCACATGAGGCTGGTGGGGGTAGTTCTCCGAACACCTCCAGATAGGTCCTTATAAGCTTCTGTACCCGCGGGTCCAATACCTTGATCTTGTCCTCCATGTCCTCGTCGGAGTGTAAGTTGCTTGCCCCTTGAATAGACGTCGGGAGGTGGTCCTGCACCGACTCTTCGCCCGCGGTAGCATCCTTCAGCTCTTGGTAGGCATATAGAAGGTCTTGCTCAACCATCTCCGGTGGACGATGGCAACATAGGCACGCTCGAGGGGGTTCACATACACATTCCTCGGAGAGGTTGTCCTCCTCTGGGGTCCTCACATGGGCACCCCATACGCTCTTCATGAGCTTGAGATCTACCTCCCTTTGCCAGGTGGTGATCTTCTGTTCGAGGTCCTCCTTCAGTTGGGATAGGTCTCCCATACGTCCTTGCTTCAGTGGCCATGAGCTGCGGGTAGGCTTCGCGTAGCATAGCTTTTTCGCCACCAACTTCCTCTTGGAATCCACATACTCCCTGAGCCTGGATCGAGGGTCCAGCTCCTCATCCACGGGGTCTTCCACCCTCATGGAGAGTAGGGGTTTTAGTGGGGCGACGTACTCGGCGTTCTCCACTTCCCCTACCGCGGTCTGCACGAAGAAGGCGTCGTGCTCAGTTTCGTCGTCTGAGTGGATAGAGCTAGGTAGCTCAGATAGTCCACACTCAGAGACTCCATCAGGTACAGGTACAAGGCAGGGAGAGTTGGGGGCGTTGGTGTCAGTCACGACGTACTCATCTCCTCCGGGTGTAGTTTCAACAGCATCTTGAGGTCGTAGGCGATCCTTCAAGTCACCCAAGGCGAGTCCATCGCTTTCACGTTGTATCGCCTGGACCAGAGTCGGGTCCAGGTCCTCCCAGGGAATGGAGGTAATGAAGCGGTAGTGGGGTGCCCAGCTTTTGGCTCCTTATTGCACGGATACTGTAGGGATTCTGTAGTTTGACGCTTTGCTTCGCTTCACTAGTTCCGTTGCTACGGCCCTTGAAGTTCCTGCAAAGTTTTTGTCGAAATCCCTGATTTTTCGCAAAATCTCTTGAGATTTGTCAAACTCGGAAAAGCCTCTTTTCTCCGGACGTGCAAGCGCCTCCAGTAGCGCACCAGCCCCACTCTTGGTCATCCTTCTAGGCACGGAGCGACACACGAGGAGCACTGAAAACACTTCGGCGTCCGTCGTTCCCACAGGGTTCTCCATGTCCATAGCTTGGCTTAAATCATCGTAGGACCCTTGCATGGTCCCATACATGACACAGTCTGGTGTCCTGTGCACAGAAAAGGGCAGAGTGTTTGGTCTCTGTGAAGCACAGATCCCACGCATGCCCGTAACTTATGCTACACCCTTGGATGAACCCGTCATAATTAAAATTAATGATCTGCAATAAAAATTTATTGTAAAATCACTGCCTTTTGGTGGTCTTTCATGCCTGAGCGTGAGCTGGCAATTATCGCCTGCGACAATCTGGCGCTTCGCGGCAGCGTTCGCGCTGCCTGTCCGCAGGCTCCAAAAGGTCTACGGAGTACCTAAGGTACATTCATCCATCCCAGGAAACACCCATTGAGTGGCCTGTTCTTGCGCAATCGTGGACAGCCCACGATTTCGCGTCACCCCTCTCCTTAAAAGGCTTGCTAGGCTGATGGTAGCTCTGCAAGCCCCACGCGTGGGTGTTTCCTGTGCATAGTATACACGCGCTGACGCCTCTGCGCGCCAGCAGTAAAAGGGTGGGTGCCCAACAAGAACGCTGGACCACTGATTGCACTCAGTGCCGCAGACATCTAAATGCTTGGGCCCCATCACATGGCAGATTAATAATAAAATTAATGCCGGCCCAGAAAATAAAAACGACACAGCGCGCTGGGGTCCCACGCTGGTCTCACTGGACTGGCCACTGAAGAGCGTCAGCGGCGCTCCCTGACTGGTATTTACGTACCAAACCCCTTCGCACACCATGCCTCAATGCGCTTGGCGCGTCCAAGCGCACGGGATCTGCCACGATGCTGTACTCGACGTTGTACAGCGAGGGTCTCTTTTGCCTCGATGCTGCAGGCTGCCTTGGTCTGCAGCGAGGGCTCCCATGGTGCTTCCGAGGTCAGCATTACTACAGAGAGCGCAGAACAGCTGCGTCACACGGGGGGAATCGCTGACGATCTTCACGAGCGACGGCTGGGTCTGGTGTCGTATGGACCCATTGGGCGGAGGGGTGCTGCGCAAGCCGGCGCATCAACGCACCTCCATACAGCCGAGCGCAGTTTTTGTCCTCGGGCGTTGCACTGCGGATCGCTGGGCGTCTCTGCCGCAGTGCCACTCACGTCACGCTACATGGGACCTGCTGCACGGTACGATGATTTTGAAGCGGTAGTGGGGTGCCCAGCTTTTGGCTCCTTATTGCACGGATACTGTAGGGATTCTGTAGTTTGACGCTTTGCTTCGCTTCACTAGTTCCGTTGCTACGGCCCTTGAAGTTCCTGCAAAGTTTTTGTCGAAATCCCTGATTTTTCGCAAAATCTCTTGAGATTTGTCAAACTCGGAAAAGCCTCTTTTCTCCGGACGTGCAAGCGCCTCCAGTAGCGCACCAGCCCCACTCTTGGTCATCCTTCTAGGCACGGAGCGACACACGAGGAGCACTGAAAACACTTCGGCGTCCGTCGTTCCCACAGGGTTCTCCATGTCCATAGCTTGGCTTAAATCATCGTAGGACCCTTGCATGGTCCCATACATGACACAGTCTGGTGTCCTGTGCACAGAAAAGGGCAGAGTGTTTGGTCTCTGTGAAGCACAGATCCCACGCATGCCCGTAACTTATCCTACACCCTTGGATGAACCCGTCATAATTAAAATTAATGATCTGCAATAAAAATTTATTGTAAAATCACTGCCTTTTGGTGGTCTTTCATGCCTGAGCGTGAGCTGGCAATTATCGCCTGCGACAATCTGGCGCTTCGCGGCAGCGTTCGCGCTGCCTGTCCGCAGGCTCCAAAAGGTCTACGGAGTACCTAAGGTACATTCATCCATCCGAGGAAACACCCATTGAGTGGCCTGTTCTTGCGCAATCGTGGACAGCCCACGATTTCGCGTCAGTAAGACCTCCGTCCACCACGCTTAGCATACTCCCCCATCCGGGCTTCCCAATGGGCGTCTTGCGTCCCAGAGGCACGTAGATGGCCTCATCAGGTAACCGCACAGAGCTGATAGTCAGCTTGTCAAGGAGGGTTCGCCAGTACTCGTTGCCCCCATGGGCTCCCCAATCGGGGGAACACAGGACCATACGGGAACGTTCCAAGGCCACCTTGGTCAGCACCTTCCCGAGTTCACTGAACCTGGGGTTCCCGTAGGCCATCCCGAAAGAGGGCCAGTAAAATTTGTAGCTGCAGTTCTTCCCCTTGCTGCAGTAAAGGCCCAGTACATGTTGCTTGTCGCTGGCGAACAACTCCACACTTAGGTCTTCTCGAGAGTAACCCAACTCCTTCAGACCTTGGTCTAGGACTTCCCCCAATAGTTGATAGTCCTCAGTTTTGGAGGCCGCCATCATGTTAGAGGGCTCCTCCTTCGATAGCCTCAGGCAACTCGAGGTATGTTCCGACTGCTCCAGTGGCACAGACTCTCTGCCACTGCCGTGGTCCACGTAGAGAAGGTAGGGCGCTTGCAGCGTCAGGGATTGTATCTGGGAGTGCTGCACGAAGAAGTCAGTCCCCAGTACACAGTCGAAGGCATCAGTGTCCATCACATAGAACCGATGGGCGATAGTCCTGGAGCCCATAGGTACCTCCACCTCACAGTCCCCGCAGCTGTGCACCACATGTCCATCCCCCATGCGTATAGCGGCGGTGGTCATGGTGTTCTTCAGGCTCCCACAAGGTAAAATTTTCTTGGCCACTATCGATATTGTGGCCCCAGTATCCAGTACCCCCAGGTATTCACATCCCCCTAGTCGGATACGTACCCAAAACACCACGTCTTGGGTGCCACCAGAGCGTCCCCGTCAGAACTCCGCTGGACAGGTCACCTCGAACCCCTTGTTCCGCAATTTGCGGGCCATCCTCATGAAACGGCTCCTCTTCTTAGCGTTGCCGTCATCACCACCTTCATGCTCACGCTTGGCTCCTTGTTCTTGCTGGGCCTGCGTTTGTGAGCGAGTGGTAGGTCCAGACTGCCCTCCAGAGGGCTCGGAGTTCCCCCCTGGATTAGGGTTGGGGTTGCCTCCGTTCTTGTCCTTGTTCTTGTTGTCGGGCTGGCGGTTAGCGCCTCCTCCTCGTCCACCTTGACCCTTGTCTTGACCACCTTGACCACGTCCTTTCGACTTGCCCTTGCCGGAGTCGTTGCCTTTGGCCTTGCCTCCACCTTTGCCTGAGCCTTTGCCAGGATCTTCCCCCTTAAGCTTCGCCGATAGGCGTTGCTTATGGTAGCACTCATCCTCGTAGTGCTTCCGCTTACCGCAGAATGCACACGTGATGGTGCAGCGGTAATGATCCGGCAGCTTCACTTTGGCGCCGGTGATCTTCTCCTGCTGCTTCCCCTGGACGACGAAGCAGTCTCGCTGCTCGCAGTCAGAGGCGTGCTGCAGGTGGCCCTGCTCATCTCTGGCATCACACCAGAATAGCTCCTTCACGTCCTCCATTAGACGGGCGTGGGCGTGTTTGGGGGTAGTCCCCTGCCCAGGTCGGGACCCTTGGTACCCTTTGCCTCCAGAACCTCCACCACCAGGACGGTAGTTGTTCAGGTGCAGGTCGCTCTCCTTCTCCAGCGCCATCTCCAGGAGCAGCACGCATAGATCCTCGTAGCGGAGGGATCTAGCCTTGCGCTCAGCCGTCAAACGGCACTCGTCCCATAGCTCTCGGGGGAGCTTGGCGCACAACCAGAACAGCAGGTCGTCGCTGCTGTAGGATCCGGGCGTAAGTCGTCCAGCCCAGTGATCCAGGTCAGCCAACAGCTCGGAGAGCCTGCCAGGTTTGGGGTTGTTGGGCAGCACGGGCAGGTTCTGGATCTCGGCCCTGATGGAGAGGTCGGTTTCGTAGGTTGGGTACTGCCTCTCCAGGGCAACCAACACATCGGCAAAGGTGGCGGAGTTAGTTACGATCTGCCTGACCTGCTTCTCCAGGTACTTGGTCTTGCAGCACTGCAGGAGCAGATCGCACTTCACTCGCCCACTCGCGTGGGTTTGGCCGGTCAGTCGTAGGAACCGGCCAAAGTTCTTAGTGAACTCGCTGAGGTCCTTGCCTGTGAACTCAGGCAGGTTGACCACTATCTTGGAGGTGGCAATAGCCTTCGCCTCCTGAGCTCGGCGTCCTTCAGGGCGTCGGGTCTTCTTCTTCTTCTTCTTCTTCTTCTTACCCTTGGGGTCCTCGGGGTCCTCGTCATCTGAGGGCGAAGAAGAATCCATCGACGGCGGCTCGTCATCCGAGGGGTCTCCGCCAAGATCACTAGAGCCATAAGGCTCTATGTCCACCATAGCCCTTAAGGCTGTCAGCCCCAGCTGGTCCAGCTCGGCCCTCGTCGAGTTCGTCACGTGGCTGTAGGGCGGCTGGGCCGTTCTCGGGACGAATGGACTTCTCGGTACTGCTGCAGGGGTCGGCATCGGTCGGCTCCTCAGGCTCCCCAGGGTATTTGTCAACCCCGCCGCCAGGTGGTTAGCCTGTACTCGGTGGGGTGACATTCCCACCGTCGTAGGTGACGCATGGGACGGGATCATCAGGGGCTCCAGCTTCTCACGGATTTCTTGTGTGAGGTCGCCCACGATTTTTGAAGTGGCTCCTCGGAGCACCTCGTTGATCTCCGACCGCGTCAGGGACCTGTTGGAGGATCTTCCCGATCCTCTACTCCTGCCACCCAGAGATTCGGCTCCTCTCCTCAACCCACTCAAGGGTGCATACCCAGGTGCATACCCAGGAGCATACCCAGGAACATCCACATAGGTTCCAGTGGCATGTAGTGGATGGGGATAATCAGCTGCATACCATCGCGGCGCAGCACTGGAAGCCACAGGCTCACTGGCAGTAGTTGCCTCATGGAGCGCAGTGGTAGGTGGGCCCATACCATAGGCGGGGTAGGGAGGCATGCCAGTAAAGCCTGTGCCCTCTGCCATAGGCAGGTTGGTTGTGGAAGTGGATGTTGCGGCGGCTGGGAGTGTGGTCGTTATGGGAGAGGGTGATGCGTGGAGGCCAGAAGCGCTTGGTGCGCCTTCGAAGGTAGGGATACTCGTCAGGTCTTGCCCTTGCTCCTCTCCTTCGTCTGCTCCGTCTCCAGCATCCTTCTCGCTCTCTCTCTTCCTTTTTGCAGGCTGCGCCACCACCTCCTCGACGGACAGGGCCCCGAAGGCCGTCTGGAGGCCATCCAGGGAGTCCTCCGCCGTATCCACTGGCCCATGTAAGGGCTCCGCTGAAGGTACAGCGCCAGGCGCCGGCCTTGCCGGTGCCTCAGGCGCTGGCGCTGTCTTCACGTCGGCGTCCACTCTTCCTGGATCCATCGTAATCCGCCCTTCTGCTTATATTTGCCTGCTCGGAGCACTGGTTGTACGGCGCGGGGTCGCTGCCGGTGCACAGAGACAGGCTGCCTCTTGCTACCAGAAAAGTTTATAGTGTTTTCAGCACTGTGTTTTGCCTCTCCTGCTGCTTGCTGTTGGTGTAGGGATTCCTGCTGCTTGTTTTTGGAGATGAAAAGCTTTTGTTTTGATGAAATACAGCCACTCCAAGTCACTCCAGGATAGCCCAAGCCAATAGTATGCAAAGGGAAGAGGATTCGGGATCAAAGCATGAAGGGCTGCAGTGTAAACAGTGAAAGATGATTGGATATTCACAGAAACTGCAACTCAGGTCACATATGAATGCATATTCACAAAGATAGCTGAAATGTTTTAGGAAAAGAGTTAGAAAACTGCCTCAGGATCACTCTCTCTCCATAGTGCCATCTTAGGAGATGTGCACTCTTTGTTTTGGGTCCCATATGTGCTGAGGTGGCATGGTATGTGGCGATGAGGTCACTGCCATGTCACATGGGATCTTCCTACTCAGCTAGGCTGACCAGGAATTGAACCCAGGACCTCTCAAAAAGAGGTGCCCAGCCCCCTAGGGTGCATACCACTAGGATAGCTAAGAATTCATGGAAAAAAATAGATAAATTCATAGGCTCTACTTTAGGTATGTCAGTGCTCAGTCAACTCAGGAAAAGATGTTTTACTTCACATTGAAAGGGGATTAAGGGGTCCACTCCATATCCTGATTGGGTGTTTGGTTCCATAGGTCAAAATGTGTTATCACCACTTTTGGTTGGACCAATACTAAGATAAAAAAGCATGGATGCTCAGTGCATCTCTAATACAACTAGAGTATGCCCCAAAGCAATGGAAAAGCACTTTTTCTTACTTTTAAGAAGCGCAATCTGCCAATCGCAATCATATCCTGCTCCTGTGATCAAATGACGGTCATCCCATCAGCCTTTAGGGAGATATTACCAAAATACCGCCTTTTCGGGACTTTTTTGGCACTTTTTCACGAAGAAAGTGGCATAAGTGGATTTCGGGGAGGTCTCATGAGATTACAAATGGGTCCAGGTTCTCCCTAAGATTAGTTTGGCCTTAGCAAACCACAATATTTGACCCTAAATGGTGGTGCATCAAGATAATTGAGTGGCGGGTGCCAAAATTGCCCCAAAACAGCCATATTTGCCCTTTTTAACTTGTAAATCTCGCATAAGTAGATTTAGGGGAGGTATCATGAGATTTCAAATTGCTCACCCTTGTTGCTAAGGTTAGTTTGGCCTTGGCAAAACACCATATGTGACCCTACATGCTCTTGAATCAAGATGTATCAACGGCCAAAAATGGTTGTTTTTTGGCCAAAAATTGATTTTTTTAGCTTCAGATAAGCAGTTGAAGACCCCTTCCCCCTATTTTGAGGGTGCTGGATGCTAACAAGAAGGTTGTAGGGGCACACAGATCACAAAAACGCAATTTACAGCATGCGTATGCACCAAAATGTGCCATTTTTCATGGAAAAACCCGGCAAAAAATGGCCGCTTTTTGGTGAAAAATTGTGTTTTTTGGCCTCAGCCAAGCAGTTGAAGACCTCCCCACCCCTATTTTGGGGGTGCTAGATGCAAAAAAGCATGTTGTTTGGGGACACAGATCGCCCTAACACAATTTACAGCATGCTAACTACTTGAATGGGTGTTTTTTTTCTGTTGCAGGTTTTGGGATTTTTGGACGTCATAAAATCCTATGTGCATGGTGGAGACGGACTCCGGCGTTCTCCCGGCCCAGGCCTCAATGACCCTGTACCAGGACGACCAGCTCTCGTGGCTTTCGTCACCTGAGCACCATGTGGTGTGCCAATGAATCCACCCCGAACGCAATCAGCTCTAAGTAGCCGCGCTGGGCATTGAGCCAACCGGGCCAGCAAACCAGGAGTACGGCGTAATGCCGGAAGTGGCGAGCCGAGTGGTCGCGGACCTCGGAGCTTCGGATCTGGCCCTGGATGCGTTCTCTTCAGGAACCTCCGCCCATCTTCGGGTTTGTGAGAAGTACTGGAGCGCCCAGGACTCTGCGTGGAAGAAGCACTGGGGTCCGCATCAGGGTTTGATGTGGATCCATTGCCCCCGATGGGACATTCCAAGGGCGGTAGCGAAGATTCGCAAGGACCGCTCCAAGGCAGTGCTGGTTGTTCCTATGGGATGCACCGAGGAGGAAAGCACCCGAGATTGGGTGGTCTCATTGACCAACATGACCTTAAACAAGGTCGTCCTACCGGCTGGAGAGAGTGTCTATCAGGACGCTAAGGGACAGCCCATGCCACCCGAGAGATGGCCAACGGAATTCCACTATGTGGATGGGGCCCTTGAACAGGCCGACACCACGGACTTCCTGTGTGTCAACCGCATCAGAGCGGAGCCTTGGCGGCAATGCTTTGCGGTTTCCCCTGTTGACATCGGAGAATCAGAGGACCCCCTCACTGAAGAGGAGTTGGATCTGGTTCAGGGGTATATGGATCAGCCCTTTCACGACTGGGGAAGCCAGCGTGAGGGCAAGGGCCAGGATAAAGCCTGGTGGGAAGTGGACTCGATCGTCTCTGGTTCCTATGATGGGGATACCTTCGTAAGGAGGGTACTGGACCACATGTCCAGCCAGGACGAGCCAATTGGGGGTAATCCACCACCTACGGCGACCTATTCCGAGGCAAGACCAGAGATGCCCCTTTGGGCCACCTGGGAAGACCACCTGAGCCGAAACCGAGCGGGGTCGCTACCCCTCAAGTAAGCTCAGTGGTCCAGGTGCCCGGAAAAGCCAAGGCGGAGTCCGATGATTGCCCCAAGATCCAGGCATTGAGGGCCAGGCTGAAGCAGAAGTATGGTGAAACCTTCTTCAGCGGAAAACCTGTGTTTCCCCCACCGGTGCGTGGACCGTATGGCGGTCCAAGATACGACTGAAGCAGGACCCCCGTGTGTATCCACACCGGGAGTTCGCCCTGAGAGGCGAGAGGAAGGAGGCCATGGAGAAGATCCTCCGTGACTTCATCGAGAGAGGCTGGCTTGAGCCGTGCCACTCCGAGTGGGCGTCTCCGTGCTTCGTCGTCCCCAAGAAGGTGGCCGGTGAGTGGCGGCTCGTGGTCGACTACCGCGGCCTAAACGCCCAAACGCAGCATGACAGCTATACGCTGCCCCTCATTGAGGACATGGTGCAAAAACAACACCGGCGGAGGATCTTCACGGTGATTGACCTGAAACATGGTTATCATCAGATGCCTCTCGCCGAGGAGTCCTGTGCCTGCACAGCCATGAGCACCCCACTTGGACCTCTCCAGTGAGAGGTGATGCCCATGGGCGTTACCAACGGCAATGGGCTTTTCAGCGGATGCTGGAGAACCTGCTTGAGCCGGTGCGTGACTGTGCGGACCCCTTCGTGGACGACGTGATCATCGCGTCTGGGGACCCCAGTATGAGCTACGAGGAGCTCCTGGAGGCACATGAGAGGGACGTCACTCGAGTGCTGGACCTTCTGGTTCGGCACAAACTCACGGGCAGCACTGACAAGGCCACCATTGCGGTAAGCGAGGTGGTCGTCGCTGGGTACGTAGTTGGGAACGGGCAGCGGAAGCCCATACCTGGCAAGCCGGCTGCAATCGAGCACTGGGAAAAGCCCAAAACGGTCTCTGAGCTACGGGCGTACTTGGGGTTCTGCAATTACTACTCGGGATATATCAAGATGTATGCCGAGTATGCAGCCCCCATGACGACCATGCTCAAGGGCAACCGAGAGGAGACCAAGAAGGGGTCCAAGAAAGCACTGGTCTGGAATGATGAGTCCGACCGTGCCTTTGAGGGGATGAAGCAGGCGCTGCTATCCGCAGTGGGTCTGCACCTCGTGGATCTTGACCGAGGACCCGGCCGGACAGGCCCGGCGAAGGCCTGCGTCCCGACGGGATTGAGGAGGACGAGGAGCCCAACGTGTACCCGTCGGGCGCCTCGATCAACGTCTCCTTGTGGGACGTGATCGAGAAGAACTTCCTGACGCGTTCCCGTGGGGGGCCGGCCACGGGAAGCTGCGGGACACGCGCAAGTGAGCAGGCAGGCAAAGCACTACGCTCACAGGGGCATCAATGCGCTCCTGTCATGTGACAAAGCGTTTCAGAATCCTTGCCACTCTGCAAAGAGGGAACAAAAGTATGTACAACAACACATCAGGATATGTACACATGGGGTTAAGACTGGACTGGGGTAAGGGCATTACAGGACAATAGACACTTTATCCTAACTTGTATCTCAATCCCAGGTCCGACCCTCTCAGTGGCTGGTGGGGGCGGGGGCTCAAACACAACCCATGCCCTGCTCAGTCCGGACCCTGAAACCCTGCCAATGGGGGAGGTGTCCTGCCCAGCCACAGGCGAGTTCCTGGGAACCAAGGGGCTCCAAGGCCAACCGACAGTCGCTCCCTATGCTCCCCTAACGGCAGGTCCCAACTCCTCTCTGAGCCAGAGATATGGCCCCGCCGTTATCCCCTAGGAGTTGGTAGCTGAAAATGGGCTGTTTCAGCCCAAACTGATATTAGCTTGAAAAACTCCAAAATTGACCATGCGTCCGGACCCGCCAGAGGTAGGGACGAGGCAACTGACCCCATGCATTTTGAGTACAAGCTCCCTGGAGCCCTCACCCAACCTGGTTCCCTCTGAGGTCCCGGCATCAGGGCAACACGGATGAGTCAAGTGGGGCCATGATGCCAAAATCACCAAAATTGGCGTCATTTCCACGCGTGGTTTGCCCGGCCAAGGTAAGGCCAATGGCTCACAGGGTAGGAGGCACGACCTAGGACTTTTATCTGAGTGTACAACTTGGATTTAGGTCCAGGCTCCCTATGGGCTTAGAGAAATGGGGCCGCCAATTGACCACACGGAAGGGGGAAATTGGGGTCCCAAAATGGGGTCATTTTGGCTGCTTGAAATGAGCCAAAATTCGGTGTGCTCCCAATAGTATATCTCCACGCCGGCTTGGAGATCCGATACATCATTCCATACGCGATCCACCGGGAGTCCAATGAAGACTCCCATGCCCTTGGCTGTCAAAGATCTTCATGCCACTCGGCGTGGTGACGATCCCAATCGGGTCCACAAATGTCAAAATTGCAAAATTGCCCACACTCACTTTGGGCTAGCGCCTGAACGAAGGTGGCTCCGCTTCGCCAACGTGGTGTGTGGACCATGGGGACCATTACCCATAACACCCATGTCATATATGGTCCATTGGTCCATGCGTCCGGCGTGCACGAGGGTTAGAACATGGTGCACGGCGGGCAGCAAAAGTGGAAAATTGCTCAAAATGGCCAAAAATGCGCACACTCATGGTTGGGGCATATGAGGCACATGCCCGACTCGGACCGGAGTGTGCCATAGGATTGGTATCAAGTCATATATGTCCAACATATCTTTTGGGCGTCGCCCAACTCCTCCGGTATTGGGAATGGCAGGGTCGCCAAGTGAGCCCATGATTTGGGATAGTCCCAAATCGCCAACATGGCGGCCACGGTATGCCAAGCCTAAGAGGAGTTATTCGCCGGGTCCAAGATATGTTGGGGACCGAAGTATGTACCCTCATAACATACTTGGGTCATGATGTCAATTGAGCGCAACGTTGAAATACACGGTCGCCACTTGACATCATGACGGGCCAAAAACGGCAAAATTGGTACAAAGACACACAAAAGTGCCTTGAAAGGCACACAATTATATTATAATATCTCCGGATTGGATCGTGCAATCAACTAATCCTTCTAAACACAATGACTTGACACCAATGACCTTCGATCCCACATATGTGCTCCACTTGGGGCGCCTTGAAAGGTTACGAACGCTACTTCCCAAGTGGGCACATGAAAATATGGAAAATTGCAAAACACACACCTTGCTCCCAACGCATCGCTTTGGGATCGCCACACAAGCTTCCCTTCACGAAGGTTAGGCTTGCAATTGATCGTGGGGAGTATGGAGAAGGGGCTTGCACAATATGAGGTCCATTGGCGGGCTTGTCTTGGAGCAATGGACCCGCCAAATGGGCACGCAACACCACACATGGCACATACCACATATTGCCCAAAAAGGCAGCTCCCACCACGATATGTCATGCCCCTCCAAGGGCATAACTTTGTGTCAATCGCTCATAGGAACTCAAGGAGAGTTCCTATGCAACACCAACACTTGCGCGCTACACTCGAAAGTTATCTTAACGCACGCAATGTCATGGCCAAAGAGTTATAACGCAAACTCTACCCTCTTGACCATGATCCATTACACTAGCGCGCACGTGTGGAAACGCAAGGCATATGATGCTTCCTAAATTACGTCGGGAGTATTGTGAATACATCCCACGTTTTCTTATTGTCATTCTTCGCAAACAACGCGAGATATGACCTTCACAAGTGGCCTCACGAATCAACTTTGTTTTGCCCATATCTTTAAGACAAATGGAGGGCAAGAGAAAAGGCAAGTTGATTTGCGCATAGGGAAGCACGTAGGTCCACTCGAAAGAGGTCAAATCAAGTGCGGCGATGTCGAAGTCGAAAATCCGATTTCGACATCCTGAAAAATTCGGATTAAGGTTGCGAGTATTAATTATGAAAATTGCGGAAGCATCCATGCAGTTCCTGGCGACTTTGGAGCCTTCGTGACGGATTTCGTTAAAATTTCCATTAATTACAGTTAAACTGGCGGTTACAGTAAAGTCGCGATCCAACCGCCAGCAGTCAAAACAGTGAGTATCAGAACGGAAGCGTAAAAATTGACGGAAACAATATGAAAATAAAACCCTGTTGATTCCTGATATTCTGATACACAAATCTCCGCTGGCGGTGCATCGGTTGCCGATGCGGGGCTTTACGGCACGGAATGGAGCGTCAACGGGCGTCTTCCCTTCCGTACATGGGGTTAGTGGACCGGAGACCTGTTGTATGCCGTAACCTGGCCATGGGGTTCTGGGTACCGCTTCACCCCCCTCCTGAGAGCAAACCCTGGGGGGGGCTCGATAACACCCAAGCACGGCAGCGGGTACCCAGGACCATCTCCTGAAAAGGGGGGGGGGTGTCACATCCTCACTTCAGTAAGCCACAGTAAGATAGGTATGATGCTGTATAAGCTCGTAGCACATGTATAGTATCAAGTATCAAGTCCCGGGTCCTGGCGGCGATTGTTCGGCATCCAAAGGACCTGTTAACCCATACCAGGCGCACCGGGTGCCGGCTGCTACGGTCACCACCACAGTGGCAGTGGCATACACGGCCAACATAGGCGACACACGACGACCGAGGTGGTCCCACAAGTCGAGAGCGACCACAAAGATCCATCAGGCTACCCCAAGCTTCCCAAGGCCCGCCGACTGGGGAGAGTCCCCACGGGTCCTTCCTCGGGCGCACCATGTCCATATCCATACGACGCGAGTCCAGAGTGCCATAGTCGAACTCCTTAAGAACCCCAGATCTGAAGGGAACTCCTCCTGAAGGGATCAGGCATCAAGGCCGTCTTTTCCCTCGCCCTACTGCCACGAAGGCCATACATGAGGGAGTCCTCATGCAGTGTGGGCGGAGGCGTCGACTCCTCAAACCACCAGTTTCCCAGGCAGACTGACCGAGGTCAGGAGCACCGGAGGCCGCCATCCGAATGCAAGTGCGTCTGCACGTCGGTAGGCTCACACTGGGACTGACAGTGGCGGACCGCTGGGAGTGTAGTCAGGCAACTGGGCTTCCCGCCTGGCGCCATCAGGATCTCCACACATCACAGCGAATAGGGCAACACGGTATCACGGGCACTCAAACAGTAGAATCTGTATTCGGGTACTGGTCCAGGCTGGACCAGGCTGTATGAACATGTACACGGCGACTCAAGGCGCCTTGGTATTCGATGCGTGAAAAACAGTCCACACTCCGGTGATGGGCTGAAGACAGCAACATACAGATGCACATATCCTGGAGGGCAGAAAAGCAAAGCAAGCAATAAGCTGGGTAAATAGGCGTGTAAACACACTCAGAACAGAGTGCCAAACCACGCCACGGTCAGGATAAGGCAAATGCAGGAGGGTGGACAGGATAACGCCTGAGTTCAGGCATATATAGTCTCGAGACACACGTCGACTGGTCTGGATTCCGCAAGTGCCATGGAACCAGACCACACACCAAAAATCGCAATGCCGATGACAGCGGCATCCGTTGCGCAACGTCGTATGGGCTTCAAGGCCCCAAGAGCTCAGAAAAATGAAGGTCAGTCGCCCTACCTGGTTTCCCAAGGATTCAGCAGGTGGGGAGTGACGAATAGAAATGAAGAGAGGGGCCATCCTCCTCTGGATTCAGCAGGGGGGGGGTATACGGCCACTCTGTCACCGAAAGATGGAAGAGAGCAAGCAAGTAAGGGACGATTCGTCGGCCTCACAAGCGCTCAAGACGCATCAGGGGAGAGCTCAGGGCGCTGATCAGGCACCCCTGGCTGCAATTGCCCGGGTGAGTGCTGCCAAGTCCGAAACATGGATCTTGGTCTTGTGCTTGCGGATGTACTCCATGAAGGGAGTATTGACCCGCGGCACGAACGAGGAGACGGGTTCCCAGGTGTCGTGGGACGGCCCATAGCCTCGCCAACGAACCTTGAATTCCAGACCTCCAGGTGCCGAGGCCTTCGGACGCTGAGCCAGGATCTTCTCGACAGTGTAGTCGTCCTGCTCAGCATAGTCGTTGTCCGAATCGGCCTCATGTTTGGCGTAGTCCAGGGACACATGTCGGCCACGGAGGTCGGGTTCCCGCACACGGAGTTGACTCTCGTGGCGCTCCCGGAACTGTCCGTGACCCACCTTGATGCGGTAGGTGTCCTCACCAATCCTGCGGACCACCTCGCCGGGCGTGAACCAGGTCTTGGTGCGGTGGGTGCCCATGGGGCGGGGTCTGATCACCCACACCGGGTCTCCTACCCTGAACTTCTGCGCTGTTGAGCTCGGGGCGGACTTCTGACGCTCAGCATGCTCCTTCTCGAGCTGCTGGCGGATGTCCCGCGCCGTTTGCTCTTGCCGCGCCAAGAATTCCTTGGCATCCATAGCCATGCCATCACCAGACAAGGGAAGTCCCCTACCCAGGGGGTCCCTGCCGAACAGAATCTGGTGCGGGGACAAACCGCCCGGAGTGGGGGTGTCATGATGGGCCTTCAGAGCAGGCCACATCTCCTCAAACCAGTTCCGACGTGGATTGGTGATGTGGATCTTGCGCAGCTTCTCGAACAGCTGCCGTCCAGCCACTTCAGCACGGCCGTTAGACCGGCTGAGATAGGCGACGCTCTTGGCATGACGTATCCCCATGAGGGAACACATAGCCTTGAACCAGCCACCAGTAAACTGGGGCCCTCGGTCACTGCAAATGGTGCGGGGGATGTCAAAGACGGTCAGCCAATGACGAATCATCATGACTGCCACCTCTCTGGCAAGCAACCCCTTTTTGCGTGCCGGAACGGCTACAACGTAGCCGCTGTGGCGGTCCACACAGAGAACCACACAGTCAAAGGTCTCCTTGCCAATGTGCAGTTCGGGCATGGAGAAGACGTCCATGGCCACGCTCTCCATGGGCTGGTCAGGAACCGGGGTCCATTGGGGTTCCCCCTTGACGTTCCGGTTGTCGGGATTGCAGGCCTGACAGACCGAGCAACCCTTCCTGACCTTCTTGATGGCGGTGTAGAGAACGATATGGTCGATCTCGAACCGACGCTGCATGTCAAGAGCTTGCTTCTTGACCCCTGGGTGCAGCATGTGGTGGTGCCAAGCTTCACACAGCTCGAGCACCCGGGACTCTGGTACTAGCAGCTTACCATTCCGGTAGAGCTTGCCATCTTCCTCAGTCAGCCCCTTTGGCCACTTCTGCCCGTCGTCAGGGTCGGTCACAGCCCTATACTCGGCCGCAAAGGCCTCAGACTTGGCGTAATCGTCGGTCCAGTCGTCCTGGAGGCAAGACTTCGGGAAGAGGTGCTTGTCGGACTCGGCTCCCTCAGGGGCGAGTACTCTGACCGCTCTGCTCACCCTCGACGCGAGGGGGGCATCCGCAGCCATGACGACGAAGCATTTAGCACCCTCCTCCTCCGTCAGGCGCTCCATTTCAATGATCCTCTTGGCTTCAGTGGTCTCAGCCTCATCGCCATGGGCAGAGATGTCCTGCATGCCCTTGCTGGCGGGATAGGCCCACCTACTGAGACAGTCCGCCACGGTGTTATCCTTTCCAGGAATATAAACAACCGTAAGGTCGAACTTGGCCAAGGTCTCATGCCATCTTGCCCGTCGGGAGGCAGGACCTGAGGGGGTGTCCACGTGCTCCTTGTGCCACGACTGCAGACTCTGATGGTCGGTGCAGACGGTGACGGGATGGAGGGCTATGTACCCAGCCCATTTCCTGAGAGCCATGACGATGGCATACGCCTCCTTTTCACGGGGCGTCCACGTCCGTCTCTGGCCTTCCGCCAGGACTCGGCTCCAGAAGGCCACGGGCACGTGCCTCCCGTCGTCAAGCACTTGCTCCAACACAGCGCCAATGGCGTAGTCGGAAGCGTCGGTGCGAAGGACGAACCCTCGGTCGGGATCCACGAGGTGCAGACCCACTGCGGATAGCAGCGCCTGCTTCATCCCCTCAGAGGCACGGTCGGACTCAACTGTCCAGACCAACGCCTTCTTGGACCCCTTTTTGGTCTCCTCTCGGTTGCCCTTGAGCATGGTCGTCATGGGGGCTGCATACTCGGCATACATCTTGATATACCCCGAGTAGTAATTGCAGAACCCCAGATACGCCCGTAGCTCAGAGACCGTTTTGGGCTTTTCCCAGTGCTCAATTGCAGCCACCTTGCCAGGTATGGGCTTTCGCTGCCCGTTCCCGACTACGTGGCCAGCAAAGACCACCTCGCTTACCGCAATGGTGGCCTTGTCACTGCTGCCCGTGAGTTTGTGCCGAACCAGAAGGTCCAGCACTCGAGTGACGTCCCTCTCATGTGCCTCCAGGAGCTCCTCGTAGCTCATGCTGGGGTCCCCGGACGCGATGATCACGTCGTCCACGAAGGGGTCCGCACAGTCACGCACCGGCTCAAGCAGGTTCTCCAGCATCCGCTGAAAAGCCGCATTGCCGTTGGTAACGCCCATGGGCATCACCTTCCACTGGAGAGGTCCAAGTGGGGTGCTCATGGCTGTGCAGGCACGGTACTCCTCGGCGAGAGGCATCTGATGATAACCATGTTTCAGGTCAATCACCGTGAAGATCCTCCGCCGGTGTTGCTTTTGCAGCATGTCCTCAATGAGGAGCAGCGTATAGCTGTCATGCTGCGTTTGGGCGTTCAGGCCGCAGTAGTCGACCACAAGCCGCCACTCACCGGCAACCTTCTTGGGGACGACGAAGCAAGGAGAGGCCCATTCGGAGTGGCACGGCTCGAGCCAGCCTCTCTGGATGAAGTCACGGAGGATCTTTTCCATGGCCTCCTTCCTCTCGCCCCTCAGGGCAAACTCCCGGTGCCGGTACACACGGGGGTCCTGCTTCAGTCGTATCTTGGCCTCGCCATACGGTCCACGCACCGGTGGGGGAAACACAGGCTTACCGCTGAAGAAGGTGTCACCATACTTCTGCTTCAGCCTGGCCCTCAACGCCTGGATCTTGGGGCAGTCATCGGACTCCGCCTTGGCTTTTCCGGGCACTTGAACCACGGAGCTTACTTGAGGGGTAGCGACCCCGCTCGCTTTCGGCTCAGGTGGTCTTCCCAGGTGGCCCAAAGGGCCATCTCTGGTCTTGCCTCGGAACAGATCGCCGTAGGTGGGTGGGTTACCGCCAGGCGGCTCGTCTTGGCTGGACATGTGATCCAGCACCCTCTGTACGAAGGTATTCCCGTCATAGGAACCGGAGACGATTGAGTCCACTTCCCACCAGGCTTTGTCCTGGCCCTTGCCCTCACGCTGGTGTCCCCAGTCGTGAAAGGGCTGATCCATATACCCCTGAACCAGATCCCACTCCTCTTCAGTGAGGGGGTCTTCCGAATCCGATTCCTCGATGTCAACAGGGGGAACCGCAAAGCATTGCCGCCATGGCTCTGCTACGATGCGGTTGACACACACGAAGTCCGTGGTGTCGGCCTGATCAAGGCCCCCATCCACATAGTGGAATTCTGTTGGCCATCTCTGGGGCGGCATGGGCTGTCCCTTAGCGTCCTGATAGACACTCTCTCCAGCCGGTAGGACGACCTTGTTTAAGGTCATGTTGGTCAACGAGGCTACCCAATGTCGGGTACTTTCCTCCTCGGTGCATCCCATAGGAACAACCAGCACTGCCTTGGAGCGGTCCTTGCGAATCTTCGCTATCGCTCTTGGAATGTCCCAGCGGGGGCAATGGATCCACATCAATCCTTGATGCGGACCCCAGTGCTTCTTCCACGCGGAGTCCTGGGCGCTCCAGTACTTCTCACATACCCGCAGATGGGCGGAGGTTCCTGAAGAGAACGCATCCAGGGCCAGATCCGATGCTCCCAAGTCCGCGACAACTCGGCTCGCCACTTCCGGCCTTACGCCGTACTCCTGGTTTGCAGGACCAGTTGGCTCAGTGTCGAGCGCGGCCACTTCGAGCTGATTGCGTTCGGGGTGGATCCATTGGCATTCCACATGGTGCTCAGGTGACGAAAGCCACGAGAGTTGGTCGTCCTGGTACAGGGTCATGGAGGCCTGGGCCGGGAGGACGCCGGAGTCCGTCTCCATCATGAAGTCGTACCCGACGATCATGTCCCAGTCCATTTCGGCCTCGTAGAAGCGACCGTGCAGGAAGATTTCCTTGCCGAGGTCTGGGCGGCTCAGCTCACGATGGTTCACGAACTGCAGCCCGATGGCCGCTTCCTTCGTGCCTCCCACCATGTACTGACCGTTCGCCACCTTCAGCCTGACAGGCTTCCGACTGTCGGTCAGACACTCTGGTGGAAGTAGGCCAGCCTTGACCAATCTGACTTGAGCTCCCGTGTCGACCAACACGTCGAAAACCTTTTCCACTTCCCCGCATAGGGCACGGACCTTAGGATGCAACTGCCGCTCGCGACCGACACGGCGCACGGCGTGCAAACTCAGGATCTCCGGCCGTTCCAGAAGCTCCACAAGCGACTGGTGCAGGTCGTGGACAATGGGCTCAGGCTGCCCGTCTGCAGCATCCAGCTGCGGTCCGGGTGATCCTCCGATACTCTCGGATAGATCCTGTAGTACATCAAACACATTCTTGGTCGCGAAGGACGGACGGGTGCAAGGGTTCGTGCCTTCACTTGCCCTCACCCCGCCTCCGCGACTGGGCGCCGGACCGGGCCTTCCGCCCGCGGCAGTCCCCTTGTGCTTATCGACTCCCGACTGGGATGGTTCGGCGCTTCCCACGTCACCATCCTGCGACCGCCCTAGCTGGGGCCCTTGGCTGCAGGGGCTCCGCTAGGGGGCGTCGGTTGTGGAAGAGGGGGTGTTCTCCTCGGCCTCAACGTCGTTGACGCCCTTCTTCCTTCCCCCCTTACCTCCTCCTTTACCCTTCTTGTCCTTGTCCTTGTTCTGGTCATTCTGGTTGTTCTCCTTGTTCTTGTTGTCCGACCTGGGGACCCAGTTCCGCTTGATCTCCTGGATCTCCTTGGCCAACTCGGTCCCCACCGACGACATCAGCTTGGCTAGCTCGTCCTTGTCGACCTCCATCTTGGCTTCCCGGATACCCGCGGGCGCACGCTTCTTCGACCCGTGCGCCTTCTTGTAAGCGTCCGTGTCGGCCTTGTGGATGGGGCATGTTCGGTGGTCATGGTTGAAGCCTCGCTTCCTCCCATAACACACGAAACAGCCCTGAGGGTGAGCTCGTATGAACTCCCCAAAGGACAGCGGAGGGTCGCCAATACGGCGAGGGTCCCTCTTCTCCTGCTTCCTCCAACCTTGCTGCAGGGGCTTCCAGTTTCCCGGCTTGCTCCCCGCGTTCAGGTTCTTGGCCACGAAGGCACACACGGCCACTTCGGCGAGCTCATCGTCGTCGTCATCGTCGACGAGAGTCTCATCGCCGCCGGCTCCCGCTGGGTCCATGGCAGCTTTCCCGCCAGGTCCCTCGCCAACGTAGTTGACGTCGCGGTCGCCGGGCCTCAACCCGCGGGTGTGGTGGAGGTTTCGGTACTCCTTGAGTACTTCCTCGCCAACCCACTCCAGGATCTCGTCGCAGCTCATCCGCGCCGGGATGGGCTGCAGACGGATGGTCTGGCCGCTCAACTCACACTCGTCAAGGCGCCACATCGCGGTACCCTCGCGATCGCCCGAGACGGTGATGAGAAGAGCGTTCCGCAGGGAGTGCCGTTTGACATCCCGGGCCACGTTCTTCTTCGCCCAAGCCACCACGTTCGTATGATACTCTTTGGGGAGCATCATCTTGACCGTGTGGTTGGACTTGGCCCGCTTGGATTCCTCCTTGGTGACCCTCTTGATCCATGCTTCCGGCAGCATGGAGAGCAGGCGAGCCTGCTCGTCACCCTCGTTCCAATCCTCCACGTTGCGGCGGAAGAGGGTGTATTTCCCTCGGAAGTCTCGCCACTCTCGTAGGCGGATCTCCCGTCCATCATGCTCAACCTTGATGGACTTCCAGCGCTTGGCCGCCACCTGCGGAGCGTCCACCCGCTCCTGCTCGTTGAGCCACTTCTTGGCTTCCTTGAGGGTCTTGATTTTCCCCTCCTTGGTCGCCATGAAGTATAGCTCTCCGAGCACTTCCGGCAGGCGGTACCTGAACCGTTTGAAGACATACTTCTCCGCATCAGCGGGAGGCAGGTCTTCAGTGACGGTCAGCCCCCAATCGTCCAGCTTCTCCAAGAAGCGGTCGAGGTTGAGGGGGTTGCCGTCGTACATGGGGGGCTTGATGTCCTTCAAGTCTTCCCACAGGGCGGCATCCGCGGCCTTAGAGACCATGAACGCCGGCCGCGAGGTCGACCGAGGTTCCCATCGGCCTCGCCCACGGACTCCCACGGCTGCCACGTCCATCTCCTCCATGGAACCCCTGTGGCTACGCTGCGGTTCCTCCACGTACGCTGAACCAAAATGTTCACGCCGTACTGCATCCATGTACGCATCCTCATCACGGCGCCGGCGGCTGCGTTCAGCGGCCTCCCGTCGTACACCACGCGGCGGGCTGATGTCGAACTCCCCCAGGTCCAGGTCCAGGTCCTCACCTTCGCCGACATCCCAGTCCACGTCTCCTCTGGGGACCTCATCCCTGAGTCCACCATAACGTCCTCCAGCCGTTGGGATTGGCACCGGGGCTGGTGCCGGGCGTTGGGGGCGTACAGGCTTCCGCGGTGGAGCACGGCGGTTGCGGTACTCCGCGCTGAGCCACTCATCACGCCATTCCTCACTGCCACTGCCGGGCGGCACGCGCTCGTTGCGGCGGCCCGCGCTGCGGTGAGAGGGGGCGGTGAGAGAGGGGGCACTGGTGCTGGGGCGACTCCTGGGGGCTCCGCCGGGGGCGTGGGGTCTGCCTGGACCTGGTCCGGGTCCCCAGCCGTCGTCCGACGAGCCAGACTCCAGGGGTGGGTGGTCGCTGCCGACGCTCCCACGGGCTTCCAGCGCATCCAGCCTCTCCTGCAGGCCGCTGACGACGTTGGTCAGCGACTTGGTCTCGGCCCTGGCGATGTCCAGCTCCTTCTGCGCGCGCGCGGCGACCCCGGAGATGCGAGCCATCTCGACCTTGCCCGTGTCTACCTCGCACTCGAGGGAAAAGACCCTCCTGCGGAGGTAGACAATCCACCGCCAGGTGGTATCCGGGTCGCCGTTCCCTGGTGGGTCGTCGGGGTCCCCAGGGGGTCCTCCAGGAGGGCCTCTGCCGGGTCCGCCCGGTCCAGGGGGTCCTCCCCCGCCCGGTGGTCCGCCTCCAGGGGGTCCACTCGGTGGGCGTCCTCCAGGGGGTCCTGATGGTCCTCCGCCAGGGGATCCCGGTGGGTCTCCGCCGGGTCGCCTCGGTGGGTCCGAGGATGGGCGCTTCCTCGTGATGCCGAAGTCCATGTCGTCATCCTCGCCCATGTCGCCCCACCTGGGCGTCTCGGTCTCGGAGGACTCCGAGCTCCGGTAGGGAGGAGGGAGATCCTCATCCTCACCTTCCGGTCCCATGGGGACGTCTCCGCCGCCTCCGCCCGTCCAAGCCACCACTTGGCGATGTCGACGGTCTCGTTCATCCCCGTCACTGGCGGTGAAGAAGGGGTCACTGTCGTGGGGCTGCCCACCCGCTGGCCTCCGCGGCCTCTCGGGGGTCTTCCCCTTGCCCTTCCTCCGTCGACGGGCGGTGGTGCCACTGCTCCCACTGCTGCCCGTGTCGGCCTCATCCAGCGCCATCCTGGAGGAGGCGTCCCCTTCGAAAAGCTTTCGAAGGGTCTCCACTCGTGATGCTCCCGGGGGAGTCTCGCGGCGGAGTTTGGCCTCTGCCTCCTCCATTGCGGCGGCGGTGGCTGCGGCAGCTCGCGCTTCGGCTTCCTCCCGAGCACGAGCCGCCTCGGCTTCCCGGGCCTGCTGCAGCCGCGCCTTCTGCGCTTCCAACGCTGCCAGCTCCGCCTCCGTCTTGGCCTTCTCCTCAGCGACCTTCCGTCGCGCGGCCTCGATGGCTTCCTTCTTGGCGGCGTCCTCCTGGGCCTTAGCCGTCGCTTCGGCGTGGGCCCTTTCCTCCGCCTCCTTCTTTGCCCTCTCTTGGGCAAGCGCCTCTTCCAGCGCCTTCACCTCCGCCTCCTTGCAGGCAATGGCCTCCTGCGTCAGGCGGGCTTCCTCGTCGGCTGCCGCCAACTCACCGTTGACCTGGGCGGTTGCTGCCCGATGGGCGGCTACGGCCGTGAGTCCGGCCGCAATGGCCGCCACGGTCTGGGCGTGGATGGCCATGCCATGCGCCCACTCCGCAGCCTCCTCCTGGGCGATGCCAGCGGCGCCCTCGGCGGCAGCGCTGTACTGCCTGGCCCGTTGCCGGGCAACCCGACGGTTGCAGGGCACCCCACAGGCGCGCTCACAGGCGCGCGCCACGTCCCTTTCGGGAGCGACGCTGCTGCTGGAGCTGGCCTGGTCGGCCGGCATCCTCCCGCGGTGGGCCGACTCCACGTCGCTGCTGGGGCCTGCTGGGGCCTGCCGGGCCCTCAGGAGCAGCGGACGGGGCTTGGCCTGGGTCTGCTTGGCGACTTGGATGTAGTCGCCAAGGGTGGTGGAGCCGGGGTGGTGACCACCATTGGCCCGTTGGGGACTGGGGGCTGGGGTTCCGCCCTTGGCGCCTTGGGCGGCTTCGGCGGCCAGGGACTCCTGGTACTCCCGCCACCTCCGGTCCCTCTTCTTGTCCCCGGCGGACCGCTTCTCCTTCCCCGGAGACGCGCTGCTGCTGCCCTGCAGCCTGCGCTCGCTCCCCGGTTCCGGGAAGTTCTTCTCGATCACGTCCCACAAGGAGACGTTGATCGAGGCGCCCGACGGGTACACGTTGGGCTCCTCGTCCTCCTCAATCCCGTCGGGACGCAGGCCTTCGCCGGGCCTGTCCGGCCGGGTCCACGTCCTCCAGCGCCTCTGCTGGTGGCGGTACTCGTACCCTTCCGCCCGCAGCCAGTCCTCCACGGCCTGCAGGCGGTCGGGGGCGATGTCCGTGCGGAGCTCGAAGCTCCTGGGCATGCCGCCTTCGCACTGGGGGTGGCTGTGGCGGTAGTGCTGGTCCCAAACCAACTCACGCAGCAGGCGTGCTGCATGGGGGTGGGGCCGCGGCCACGTCCTGCCCGCTTCCTGCCAATTCACCATGGCAGCGGGGGCGTAGTTGGTCTTGAGGTCCTTGGTATGCACTCGTTCAACTCAACGAACTGGTGGTGGTTGTTGAGGCGGGTGCTGCAGCACTGGGCTGGATGTGCGGCTGGTGCTGGTCAGCCGGTGGTTGTGGAGGTGGTTGACGCGGCCTTGCTGGTCGGCCGATGGGACTCCGGGTCGGCCGATGGGGCTGATGCAGGAGTCCTGGTCTGTGCACCTCTTTCACGGTTGCTGCGCGGTCAGGGCGATGCTCTGGACGGCGCTGCGGGCTCCGTGACGAACTCGGCGCTGTCGCTGAGTGGCGCTGCGAGCCGCTGCGCTGCGCTGCGAGACGCTGCGCTGCGCTGCGAGCTGCGAGCTGCGCCGCGCTGCTCGGGGTTGGTGGCCCCGAGTGGCACGCGAGGGTTGGGTAACCCCGCGGCGGTGAAACGCTTTTGACGCGTTCCCGTGGGGGGCCGGCCACGGGACGCTGCGGGACACGCGCAAGTGAGCAGGCAGGCAAAGCACTACGCTCACAGGGGCATCAATGCGCTCATGTCATGTGACAAAGCGTTTCAGAAACCTTGCCACTCTGCAAAGAGGGAACGAAAGTATGTACAACAACACATCAGGATATGTACACATGGGGTTAAGACTGGACTGGGGTAAGGGCATTACAGGACAATAGACACTCTATCCTAACTTGTATCTCAATCCCAGGTCCGACCCTCTCAGTGGCTGGTGGGGGCGGGGGCTCAAACACAACCCATGCCCTGCTCAGTCCGGACCCTGAAACCCTGCCAATGGGGGAGGTGTCCCGCCCAGCCACAGGCGAGTTCCTGCGAACCAAGGAGCTCCAAGGCCAACCGACGGTGGCTCCCTATGCTCCCCTAACGGCAGGTCCCAACTCCACTCTGAGCCAGAGATATGGCCCCGCCGTTATCCCCTAGGAGTTGGTAGCTGAGAATGGGCTGTTTCAGCCCAAACTGATATTAGCTTGAAAAACTCCAAATCTGACCATTCGTCCGGACCCTCCAGAGGTAGGGACGAGACAACTGACCCCATGCCCTTCGAGTACAAGCTCCTTGGAGCCCTCACCCAACCTGGTTCCCTCTGAGGTCCCGGCATCAGGGCAACACGGATGAGTCAAGTGGGGCCATGATGCCAAAATCACCAAAATTGGCGTCATCTCCACGCGTGGCCCGCCCGGCCAAGGTAAGGCCAATGGCTCACAGGGTAGGAGGCACGACCTAGGACCTTTATCTGAGTGTACAACTTGGATTTAGGTCCCGGCTCCTTATGGGCTTAGAGAAATGGGGCCGCCAATTGACCACACGGAAGGGGGAAATTGGGGTCCCAAAATGGGGTCATTTTGGCTGCTTGAAATGAGCCAAAATTCGGTGTGCTCCCAATAGTATATCTCCACGCCGGCTTGGAGATCGGATAGGCCATCCCATACGCGATTTACCGGGAGTCCAATGAAGACTCCCATGCCCTTGGCTGTCAAAGATCTCCATGCCACTCGGCGTGGTGACGATCCCAATTGGGTCCACAAATGTCAAAATTGCAAAATTGCCCACACTCACTTTGGGCTAGCGCCTTAACGAAGGTGGCTCCGCTTGGCCCACGTGGTGTGTGGACCATGGGGACCATTACCCATAACACCCATGTCATATATGGTCCATTGGTCCATGCGTCCGGCGTGCACGAGGGTTAGAACATGGTGCACGGCGGGCAGCAAAAGTGGAAAATTGCTCAAAATGGCCAAAAATGCGCACACTCATGGTTGGGGCATATGAGGCACATGCCCGACTCGGACCGGAGTGTGCCATAGGATTGGTATCAAGTCATATATGTCCAACATATCTTTTGGGCGTCGCCCAACTCCTCCGGTATTGGGAATGGCAGGGTCGCCAAGTGAGCCCATGATTTGGGATAGTCCCAAATTGCCAACATGGCGGCCACGGTATGCCAAGCCTAGGAGGAGTTATTCGCCGGGTCCAAGATATGTTGGGGACCGAAGTATGTACCCTCATAACATACTTGGGTCATGATGTCAATTGAGCGCAACGTTGAAATACACGGTCGCCACTTGACATCATGACGGGCCAAAAACGGCAAAATTGGTACAAAGACACACAAAAGTGCCTTGAAAGGCACACAATTATATTATAATATCTCCGGATTGGATCGTGCAATCAACTAATCCTTCTAAACACAATGACTTGACACCAATGACCTTCGATCCCACATATGTGCTCCACTTGGGGCGCCTTGAAAGGTTACGAACGCTACTTCCCAAGTGGGCACATGAAAATATGGAAAATTGCAAAACACACACCTTGCTCCCAACGCATCGCTTTGGGATCACCACACAAGCTTCCCTTCACGAAGGTTAGGCTTGCAATTGATCGTGGGGAGTATGGAGGAGGGGCTTGCACAATACGAGGTCCATTGGCGGGCTTGTCTTGGAGCAATGGACCCGCCAAATGGGCACGCAACACCACACATGGCACATACCACATATTGCCCAAAAAGGCAGCTCCCACCACGATATGTCATGCCCCTCCAAGGGCATAACTTTGTGTCAATCGCTCATAGGAACTCAAGGAGAGTTCCTATGCAACACCAACACTTGCGCGCTACACTCGAAAGTTATCTTAACGCACGCAATGTCATGGCCAAAGAGTTATAACGCAAACTCTACCCTCTTGACCATGATCCATTACACTAGCGCGCACGTGTGGAAACGCAAGGCATATGATGCTTCCTAAATTACGTCGGGAGTATTGTGAATACATCCCACTTTTTCTTATTGTCATTCTTCGCAAACAACGCGAGATATGACCTTCACAAGTGGCCTCACGAATCAACTTTGTTTTGCCCATATCTTTAAGACAAATGGAGGGCAAGAGAAAAGGCAAGTTGATTCGTGCATAGGGAAGCACGTAGGTCCACTCGAAAGAGGTCAAATCAAGTGCGGGGATGTCGAAGTCGAAAATCCGATTTCGACATCCTGAAAAATTCGGATTAAGGTTGCGAGTATTAATTATGAAAATTGCGGAAGCATCCATGCAGTTCCTGGCGACTTTGGAGCCTTCGTGACGGATTGCGTTAAAATTTCCATTAATTACAGTTAAACTGGCGGTTACGGTAAAGTCGCGATCCAACCGCCAGCAGTCAAAACAGTGAGTATCAGAACGGAAGCGTAAAAATTGACGGAAACAATATGAAAATAAAACCCTGTTGATTCCTGATATTCTGATACACAAATCTCCGCTGGCGGTGCATCGGTTGCCGATGCGGGGCTTTACGGCACGGAATGGAGCGTCAACGGGCGTCTTCCCTTCCGTACATGGGGTTAGTGGACCGGAGACCTGTTGTATGCCGTAACCTGGCCATGGGGTTCTGGGTACCGCTTCAGTTCGTCCTGCGCACCGACGCTTCCGACTACGCCGTTGGCGCTGTGTTGGAACAAGTGCTTGACGATCAGAGGCACGTGCCTGTGGCCTTCTGGAGCCGAGTCCTGGCGGAAGGCCAGAGACGGACGTGGACGCCCCGAGAAAAGGAGGCGTATGCCATCGTCATGGCTCTCAGGAAATGGGCTGGGTACATAGCCCTCCATCCCGTCACCGTCTGCACCAACCATCAGAGTCTGCAGTCGTGGCACAAAGAGCACGTGGACACCCCCTCAGGTCCCGCCTCCCGACGGGCAAGATGGCATGAGACCTTGGCCAAGTTCGACCTCACGGTTGTGTATGATCCTGGCAAGGACAACACCTGTAACCGCTGCATAGTGGTTGATCTTTGTTGTAACTGCGAAGCCTGTAGCCTTGATGCCCCAGGGGTCGTAACGCCCGACACTGCCCCTGATATCTCCGAACCCACGTAACCCTCTTCAGACCCATATCCAGCCTCTGGGAGCGACATATGCGAAGCACTTGTAAGTCCTTTGAACTCCATGGTGGAATATGAAGAGTACGAAAACCCGGTCTACAAAAATGGAGCAGACATAGAATCTCAATGCGCATTCATCGCACATAACGACACAACGTGAAATCATTGGAAATGATTTAAATACATCCGATTGGGAAATCACGAAAGACAAATGCGACTCGACGCGCGCTCACAGGCGACATCTGGCGGCGAACGGAAAACATGAAATGAAGCGGAAAATTTACTGCACTAATGTACATCTGAGAATCATTGAAATTCTGATCACATCAGTGTATAATTGAGTGCTGTCACTGCTGCCGTTACACTCCCCCTCTGAAAACATACGCCAGTATGTCAGGCTGGGTCAAGTGAAGTGAACGAAACGGCGAAAGTGACCAAAAACCGACTAATCTAAGGCAAAATGAGTGAAATTGAGCTGAATTGAGCAAAATTGTGCTGAGATCTGTGCTTCGCGATGGCCATCGACTTGAATGAAACGCATAGGTACCTCAGGGCACACAGAAAAAGCTTCGTTCAAGCTCGAAAATTCGAAAATTGAAAGTCTGAGTGAAGAATGTACATGATGATCCATAATCCATGATTCATGATGAAATCAGGATCTGACATCCCACTGCCAGAAAACAGAAAACGAGCGTCGCCATGTCGTCAAGCGTCAAAAAAATAGGGTATCCCCTCATGGAGTCCAAGATAAGTGAAACTGGCTGGTGTCATTTGCAGTCATGAGACCAGATGCCAGATTATGGTACAAAATGTGCCTGAATTGAGACCAAAATCAGTGAATGGCACACGGATTGAGGGTGGCGAAATCTGCAACAAGCCAATACAGGTCCAATTCATTGTCGATAGACTCTGTGTGTTGTGTTGAACGGAAATCCAATTCCCATTCATAGCCATTCCAGGGCAAATCCTCATGATGATGATGAATCCCATGATGGAAATCCAATCATTTAAAGTAATGATAGCCAAGAAAACCCAGTGGGGTATCCCCACACTGTAAGTATTGTTCCCAGGGCTTCATGTTTAATCCAGTATGAGCCAGAATGGGTAATTGATTCGTTATAGTCCCAGAATGTATAAGCATCCAACGCCTGGTACTGGGAATGTGCCAAAATTGAGCTGATTCTGAGGGGGATTCCAACACAATCCACAGATGAACAGCGAGTCGACACAAGTAAGAACACCATCGTTGTCACTTGGTCTATATAAGCCCTTTGACAGTGGTCGTTTGGAAAAGAAACAAACTGTCTCAATGTAAGAGCTGATGGAAATGACATTCTCAGCAGATCCGTCAAACACATGAAATTAATCAGACTCAGTCATGTGCCAGAATCTCTGTAATGAGCACGAACTCGAACGAGTCCTTCCCAAGGCGAGTAGAGGGGCCCAGCCGACAGCAAAAGGCGACAGTGTCGTCGTGGTTGAGGATAAAGGCCTTTCGGATCTTCGGATTGGAATCATCTACAATGAAGCACATGATTCACATGATGACCATGATGAGAATGATGGATGGAATGACCAGGATGACCCCAGAATGTCCCATCATCTGTCCATCGAACCACATAGACGATGCATCAGGACTGTATTGTCCCCATGCCAAGGGTATGTGTGGACCGTAAACTTTTTGGAGAGTTTCGGCGATTCAAATTCTGATCAGATCTTGTCTGGAATGGATGATGCCACGATTGGAGCTTCTTCTTGTGCTTGTAAGTCTTCCTTGGTGACACAATCCTTGATCAGCGAGAGCTCTTTGTCAATCTCAGGGTGTTTCTTCAGGAACTTGATGAAAGTGTCCGTATACCCATGGATAAAACTTGAAGCTGGCTCCCATTTGTCCTCCTCTGGACCGAATCCTTTCCATCTGCACAGAAAGTACCACTTGTTCCGAGCATTCTTCTTGTAATCAAGAATCTTCTCCAACTCGAAACTGCTTGTGACCATCTTCCTGTCGCTCAGGTACTTCGAAGTCCAATAGAGAGGCTTGAACCTTCCTTTGGGGCAGGGTACTTCGGCCTTCAAACGATCTCGATGTACTTCTTGATGCCTGTCTGGCTCAATCTGAATGTTGAATGTAGTCTCACTTAGTTGACCACTGACTTGGAATGGGCCATCCCACAAAGGTAACAATTTGTTGTCGTCCTTGAGGGTCTCATCTGACTTACGAAGCCAAACTTGCTGGCCTTTCTCGAAGGGTTTTCCTTGCGTTCTTGACTTATTTTTGAAATTCAACCAATCTGCTTGACTTTCCACTCTGGCTTGGATCCACTTGGACTCTAGATCCTTGATCCTCTCAAACCATTTCGAGGCGTCGTAGCACTGCCTTGGATGATACATCACTGGTCCTGGACCCATCTTCTCACGACCAAAAACAAGCTCATTCGGACTTAATCCAGTGTAATTCTTGGTACGATGGTATCTTCTCAAGACACAGTAAATTGTCTCCAACCAATTGTAGTCTTTTTCAGTCGCCAGGAATTTTCTCAGAATGCTGATAAGAATTCTTCCAGCGCGTTCAGCAGGGAGAGCTCGATGGTCGTAGAACGGGCACGAAGCTGATGAACTCCCAATAGAGCACACATGTTCTCCCACCAAGTCCCAATGAACTCCTTCCCACTGTCCTTCAGAATTTCACTGGGTACATCCCAGTTACTCATCCACTGACTTGCAGTCCACTTGGCAGCCATTTCAGAGGTGAGATGCTTCGTGTTGCAAGGGAGGACCTGGATGTAGCCACTGTGGCGGTCTTGAATTAACAAAACCCCATCGATAGGCTTCCTCGTGTAGAGACATTCCTCTTGGATATGTCCCAACTCAAAGACCTCCGCCGTCACCTTGTCGAACAACCTCTCAGGAATTGGTAATCCCTTCAGTAGTCCTTCTGCCTTTTGATTCCTGGGGATGGTCGCCTGACATTGCTTGCATCCTTTGGCAACTCGTTCACAGGCACTCTTGAGGTCCCGTGTGTACACTCTGTGTCGTAGCTCCTGCTCCAGAACACGAGAATGTGTGTGGGCTGTCTCATTCCGATGCCAATGTTTGACATATTGGTCAATCAGACAATCAGGAACACAAATCCGTCCTTGCCAAAATAACTTGTCGCCTTGAATTTTGAAATCAGACGTCTCTTCAGAGTCGTAAGGCTTGTCTGCTTTCAACTTGTGGTATACAGACCCAAGGAACCTGTCATCCTTGTACATCTTCGTCCGATCCACATAGAGGAAGGAAGTTTCCTTGTCCTTTTGTTGTGGAGGGAGTGTGGATTTCGCTTTGGATCTCGTCGTAGGAAACACATTCAGGAGTGGCAGCGACGACTCAGAGTCAGAGTTAACTCCTGCAGTCTGATCTGCCTTGGTAATCTCCTTGCATCTGACCAAATCCACCTTCATCCGATTTTTAATCGAACATTGGAGAAAATGTTTCTTGATCAGTGCTTGTTCCTCCTTGTCGAACTCGATCACTTCAGCTTTATCCGTCGCTGTCCCATGAAAACTCACTTCAGAGTAAGCCTCTGAGGCTGGGTAGGCCCAGCGACTCAGGGCGTCCGCCACTGTATTGTAGCGACCCGGAATGTAAGTCACATGGAGGTCAAATCTGCTGAGAGTTTCATGCCAACGGCCTCTTCTCAGAGCTGGTCCACCAGGGGTATCCACATGTTCTGTCCTCCAGCTCTCCAGTGACTTCCGGTCAGTCAGTACCTCAACGCGATGGCCCAAGATCCAACCTTCATAACGCCGTAAGGCACAAAGGATTGCGTAGGCTTCTTGTTCCCTTGGACTCCAATTTCGCTGCCTTGTTGTAAGCTTGCGAGACCAGAAAGCCAGAGGATGATGGTGACCTTCGTCATCGACTTGTTCGATCGTAGCACCAATGGCGTAACGACTGGCGTCTGTACCAATATAAAAAGGTCTCCCATCCAACCACGGAGTCTTTAATGTAACCACATTCGCCAGTGCTTCCTTGAGACCAGTAAAAGCCTCTTCACATTCTGGCGTCCACTTGAGCTTGACTTGAGATCCCTTCTTTCCTTCTATTTTGCCAACCTTGAGTAACTCTGTCAATGGACCAGAGAACTTGGCGTAAAGAGGAAGGAACTCGTGGTAGTAATCGCAGCAGCCTAAATAGGCACGAAGCTGCGTGATGGTTTTAGGCCTTTCCCAGAGCTGCAGGGCAGCCATTTTTCCTGGGGCTGGTCTTCTTGTCCCATCTTCCAAGACAGAGCCACAAAATTCCACCGATTGGAGGAACAGCTTGCCCTTCTTGGGTCCACACACGAGCTTCTCTTGTCGAAGGACTTCGAGAACTTTTCGAACTTGTTCTTCGTGCAACTTCAGGCACTCATCAAAGTTTTTTCCCAACGGCGTGGCAATCAGAAGGTCGTCAATGTAGATGCTGCAGAATTCTTGTAACCCCAGAGACTTGTGCTTCTGAAATAAAATAGTCTCCATCATCTTCTGGAACATCAACGGCGCATTCTTCAGACCCATCGGCAGTACAGTCCACTGGACAGTGCCACAGGGTGTGCACATTGCCGTCAAATGCCTATCCTCCTTTCGAAGGGGCATCTGATGAAAGCCATGGCGCAAATCCAACATAGTAAAGAGCTTGCCTTTGGCTCTCGCGGCGATCTCCTTCTCGATTAAAGGAAGAGGATGCGCGTCTGGTACTGTGGCGGCGTTCAGCGCTCTCCCATCCACGACTAGACGCCAAGCATCTATGCTGGATTGGTCAGCAGGTGGGGGTTTTGGCACAGTAAATGGTGCTGAACACCACTCAGAACTCATGCAGCCCTCCAACCAACCGAACTCATAGAGATTGCGCTCAATAATCTTTCGCAGGGCATCTGCTTTGGTGCCGTGGAGATAGAATGGACGTTGTTTGTGCACCTTTGAGCCTTCGATTATGTCAATCTTGGCTTCCCCATTTTCAGATCGAATTGGGGGGTTTTTCCACAACTTCCCACTCAGCACGTCATCTTGATAATCTTCGAACACTGCGTCCCTTCTTGCAGATATCTTGTCTCCGTCGACCTGATTCCCACATTTAATCACCGACATTATGTCCACCAATTTGCGAATTGTTGGTCGTGGTCTCATGTTCTTGGCCACTTCATTCCAAACTTCGTCGTCGCATTGTTGGCAGATGAAGCTCACCTGAGCTCGCTCCTCCGTGGGATCCCACCAATGAAAGGGGTCCAGGAATGTCTTGAAGGGATGGTCGGACGGATTCAGCTTCATTCCTGTCAATTCAGGCGAGATTCTTGGAGATTTGTTATCATTCTTGCTTGAAATCTTGACATTTTTGGCTTGATTCTTGTCTGATGCAGACGAATTGTAATGGATGGGGGCGTTCTCTTGAGGGACGCCGATTGTCCTTCCCTCCTTCCGCGACGATACGTCGGGATTCCGCTCCCGATCGTCTTCATCCACCTCAATTTCGTCGATTCTTGAGGAATTTGAAATGACCTCTTCTGTTCCCATTTCACTGTCATCTTGCCAATAATCTGCCAGATTCCCGTCAACTAAGCACGCCAACGTGCTCCACGAACGCTGTGGCAAAGGCTTGCCATTGTCTTCGCAATACAGCTTCACTCCTTTGTGAGGTAGCTCGACAATGTCGATTGAAATGTCCATAATGTCCTTGAACCACTCTTGTCTTGGCCAATTGGGGACAATTAAAATCGCCTTTGCGCCGGATTGCTTCAGCTTCTGCACTACACGAGGGAAAACGTCGAAGGGCGGGTTGATCCAAAGAGGTTCAGACCAGTCCTCACTCCAGGCATCGTCGTAGAACTTCGGAAATCTTTTATTCGTCTTGTTTGCAAAGGCGTCAACTTGAGGACGAAAATTGTGGTTCCTTTCGAAATAATCCACCAGAATGTCCCGCCATTTGTCGACTACACGATAGCAAACTGACTTCCATTTCTTGCAGTTCAATGATTCCACCTTTCCTTCGTCGAATTCTTCTTGATTCCTTGTTCATTCCTGCCCATCTTGCTGAAAATGCAGCTTATTTCGCTCCTTGAATTGGTGGATACTCTTGGTATATGAATGCAGATAATACAGGTCAGACGGGTCGCTGGTCGACGGATCCTGGAGGAAGCATGTCCTGTGTCCCGTGGGCGACACACGGTGAGCGTGAAGCCAAGTTTGACCCAAGAATAAATCATACTTTATGCTGGCTTCATAGAATTTTCCAGAAAACCATTCCTCCGTGACCGTCTCTTCCACGCTCCACACAGATTGTTTCACCAATCTGACCGCCAATTCAGCCTCTCTGTCGCCACCGTCAAGGCGATGTCCGCTGACTCCCTCCAGCTGGACAGGTGTCGAGGACATCTTCGTCTCATCCTCCTGCAGAAAGCCTTTCCTCACCAGATTGACCTCTGAACCATTGTCAATCAGACATCTGGCAAGGTTAACCTTACCATCCGTCGATCTGACCTGGATCCAGCAGACAAACTGGCGCTGCTTGCCTCGCCGGACAGCGCTGAGGACCCAGGCAGGGTACAGGAGGCCAGAGGAGCGCGCTAGCCGGTCCCAGCAGCGTCCATCCATCGCCCCAACTACCCTGATCGGTTTTGTCTCCTGCCACTCAACCCCAGTGTTGGGATTTGGGTCAAGTTGGCTTCCCTATTGCCATTCTTCTTCTTCGTTCGGCTGTACGTCCTGTACTTGTCCTTCGTCAACCCATTCTTCTCCTGCTTCGACGGCATTCACTCCTTTTCCACGTCCACGACCACCAAATGACTTTCCACCACCACCTTTCTTACCTCCTTGGCCTTTGTTGTTGGAGGTGTTGGAATTTGGGTTGGATTCGTTGGATCTGCCCTTGCCTCGACCTCCAGTATCCTTGTTGTTGCCGAAGGTCTTGTTCGCTGGCGTCTCCGCGTACAGGGGGTTGCCATTCACCTTGGAATCATCTTGATTCCCGGACTTTCCTTGGCCTTTGCCACCTTTTTCACCAGATTTTCCACCAGACTTTCCACCAGCATCGGTCCATCTTGAGCCACTTGGATCTCCGCCTTGCTGCGAGTAATCTTTTGGTGTCCAGTCTCTGTTCTTTCCTTTGGACTGCCCTTTACCCTTTCCCCTTCCATGCTGGTCAGCATCTCGTGCTCCATCCTGCTGGGGATTTTTGGGAGAATTTCCCTTTCCATCCATTTTGGACTGAATTGTCTTGAGATCTGAGGGCGTCCATCTGTGATCTGCGGTCGTGTGAGTCGCGGCTCGACGTTCTTTCCCAAGGGCAATGCACACAGAGCATCCCTTCTCACCAACGGCGTTGACCTTGCCTCCGAAGCCATGTGCATCCTGGGACTTCTGGCGTTCTAAGTTTGTATACTTTTCAAGTTGGTCCCAGATCTGCTCGACTCCATACGAGAAGATCCACGGTCGCACCTTCAAAACTGTTCCCTTATACTTCACTTTTCCATCCACCATGCTGCAGAAAAAGTCCGACTGTTCAGAATCGTGGAAACCAACTCTCCATCTGCCCTCACGAATAGTGATGTCTTTCAATCCAGTAGCACTGATAGAGTGTAGCAACTCACGAACTGCCATTTTTCCCATAGTCTCTGGCAATCCTCGGACTTCAACCCAGTTGCCCAGGACCTTTTGGTCCGCCTGAGAGTCCCTGATCTTCTGCTTGGTCTCTGGCGTGAGCTTGCTCAGGAGGATCTTCTTCATTTCTCCTTCAGAAAGTCCTTCTCCAGAATTCTCCGCCTCTTGCACCAAAAACTCCCAATCTTGTCTTGCTATTTGGATTTCTTCCAGAAATAATTTCTTGATCGCCCTGAAGTTCTCCAAACGGTTCCTGTAATGATCTTCAGGAAGTCGAGAGCCCTTCTTCTTGAGACTTCGGTACAGCTCTTCATAAGTCAGGGGATCTCCTTGATTCTGCCTTTCCACATAAAGATTGTATGTACTCTCTCTGAGTTTGCCAGTCAAACAGTCCATCAACCCAAGGATCCAGAGTTCCTTGTCCAGTTTCTCCGTCTGCAGCCACACCATGAACTGCCTCTCGAAGGACGCCCAGTAATTTGGGTGCCCTGAAAACTTCGGCTGCTTCATTACTGACCCTCGAAGCCTCATGTGCAACAGGTTCAGCAAGTGGTTCAGGTTGAAATTTGTGGCTGTGCCAACCGGATTGACGAACACTGGGTTGACTGCGGCGCCTCCCATTGCCTGTGCTTGCGCAATTGCGGCCGCCAGCAACGCAGGTCCGCAGGAGGGCAAAGCAAACACAAACAGCACCGCAAAACGACAGCAGAGCACGACAGCACGGCACCACACGACAGCACAGCACCACAGCACACAACACAGGGAAGCAGGGCACCACAGCCAGCACAACAAGGCACCGCAGCGCACAGAGGGGAGAAGACAGGGAACGCACGGCACGAGGAAAAGAGCAGCAGAGCACGCAGACACCACCACCGGGCAAAAAACAGCACAGCCAACCAACAGCACAACACAGCACAGCACGACAGCCGGCAGAAGGGCAAAGCAAGCCCCAACAGCACCGCAAAACGACAGCAGAGCACAACAGCACAGCACCACGCGACAGCACAGCACCACAGAACAGGACACAGGAAAGCAGGGCACCACAGCAAACCACACCGACCACAGGGAAGCAGACCACGTGGCCAGACAGGGACACCAACACCGAAACACGCCACCAGCAAACAACCGTGGGCCAACAGACCCAGCACCGCACCACGGCACACCACAGGAAACAGCACAACACACAGCAGCGCACTACAGCGCCAGGCGCCAGCAACAGCACGCACCACACGAACAGCACAACGCGAGCGCACCAGCACAGCGAAGCACAGCACCGCACAGAGCGGAGAGCACAGGGAACGCACGGCACAGCACCCCGGGACACACAGAGCACAAAGCAGAGCGGCGAACAACAGCACGCACCACCGCGCCACGACAAAACACACACAGCACAGAGCACACAGCGCGGGGGAACACCGCAAAACACAGCGCCGCAGAGCACAGGGCCCCAGGGCGACGGGCAGCGCCAGAGGGCACGGCGCAACAAGCAGCGGCACCACACGAGCGCAACACAGCACACGACAGCACAACACCGGGCGACACAACGCGCAGCAGCGCGGCGCAGCGCCGCACCCAGGGACGCACAGCACAACACGGCACACAGCACCGAGCGGCAGCGACGAAAACCGCGAGAAACAAAGGGGGGGGGGGGGGCAGCAACCACCAAGGAGCAGCCAACAGCCAGGGCGGAAAGCACGAAAGAGGGACAAGCGCACGGAGAGCCGAGAAGCGGCGGGCCAACAAAGCAAACAACGCAAGCGCCGAGGCCCAGGGCACCCGGGGCCGGAAACCAGAGAAAGCCGGAGACAACGGGGGCGCAAGGAGAGAGAAGAACGAGGGGAAAAAAAAAAAAAAACACCCAGGCACCAAGCAGGAGCGACAAAAACCGCGGGACACAAAAGGGGAGGGGGGCGGGTGAGCAACCACCAACGAGCAGCCAAAGGCCAAGCAGGAGACACAAACCAGGCGCGAGCGCACGGAGAGCCAGGCAGCGGGAGGCGGAAAAAAAAAAAAAAAAAAAAACAAAGCGCCAGGGCAACGAGGAACAGCAACAGCAGCGAAAGAGAGGGGGACAACCCCAGCCCGGAGGGGGCCAAGCAAAGCAGAAAGACGAAGCGGCCACAGGAAAAGGTGAGGCGCACCAGAACGCGCCCGGGAGGCCGGCCCGCCCGACCCGGCCAAGCAGAGCACGCACACGAACACACACGCACACCGGAACCCTGACAGCCCGCTCCAGAGGACGGGCGGCCGGGGGAGGGACAGCGCCTGACACCAGGCGCCCCTCACAACGGTGGAAGGCACCCCCCCCCGGGGACGCCCTTCCGCCACCCCCGATGCGAGCAACGCCGTCCCGCAAGGGCGCACGCCGTGGGGCCGGTGCGGGGTCCACACGCCCGCATCGACCGCACCCGGGACACACGGGTTGCGGAACCCTGGCTGCCCGCTCCAGAGGACGGGCGGTCGGGGGAGGGACAGCGCCTGACACCAGGCGCCCCTCACAGCGGTGGAAGGCACCCCCCCCGGGGACGCCCCTCCGCCACCCCCACAGCGAGCAACGCCGGCCCGCAAGGGCGCACGCTGTGGGGCCGGTGCTGGGTCCACACGCCCGCATCGACCGCACCCGGGACACACGGGTCGCGGAACCCTGGCTGCCCGCTCCAGAGGACGGGCGGCCGGGGGAGGGACAGCGCCTGACACCAGGCGCCCCTCACAGCGGTGGAAGGCACCCCCCCCGGGGACGCCCCTCCGCCACCCCCACAGCGAGCAACGCCGGCCCGCAAGGGCGCACGCTGTGGGGCCGGTGCTGGGTCCACACGCCCGCATCGACCGCACCCGGGACACACGGGTCGCGGAACCCTGGCTGCCCGCTCCGGAGGACGGGCGGTCGGGGGAGGGACAGCGCCTGGCACCAGGCGCCCCTCACAACGGCGGAAGGCACCCCCCCCCGGGGACGCCCCTCCGCCACCCCCACAGCGAACAACGCCGGCCCGCAAGGGCGCACGCTGTGGGGCCGGTGCTGGGTCCACACGCCCGCATCGACCGCACCCGGGACACACGGGTCGCGGAACCCTGGCTGCTGGCTCCAGAGGACGGGCGGCCGGGGGAGGGACAGCGCCTGACACCAGGCGCCCCTCACAACGGTGGAAGGCACCCCCCCCGGGGGCGCCCTTCCGCCACCCCCACAGCGAGCAACGCCGGCCCGCAAGGGCGCACGCTGGGGGGCCGGTGCTGGGTTCACACGCCCGCATCGACCGCACCCGGGACACACGGGTCGCGGAACCCCGGCCGCCCGCTCCAGAGGACGGGCGGTCGGGGGAGGGACAGCGCCTGACACCAGGCGCTCCTCACCACACGGTGGAAGGCACCCCACCCGGGGACGCCCTTCCGCCACCCCCACAGCGAGCAACGCCGGCCCGCAAGGGCGCACGCTGTGGGGCCGGTGCTGGGTCCACACGCCCGCATCGACCGCACCCGGGACACACGGGTCGCGGAACCCTGGCTGCCCGCTCCAGAGGACGGGCGGCCGGGGGAGGGACAGCGCCTGACACCAGGCGCCCCTCACAACGGTGGAAGGCACCCCCCCCGGGGACGCCCTTCCGCCACCCCCACAGCGAGCAATGCCGGCCCGCAAGGGCGCACGCTGGGGGGCCGGTGCTGGGTCCACACGCCCGCATCGACCGCACCCGGGACACACGGGTCGCGGAACCCTGGCAGCCCGCTCCAGAGAACGGGCGGCCGGGGGAGGGACAGCGCCTGACACCAGGCGCCCCCCACAACGGTGGAAAGCACCCCCCCCGGGGACGTCCTTCCGCCACCCCCACAGCGAGCAACGCCGGCCCGCAAGGGCGCACGCTGTGGGGCTGGTGCTGGGTCCACACGCCCGCATCGACCGCACCCGGGACACACGGGTCGCGGAACCCTGGCTGCGCGCTCCAGAGGACGGGCGGCCGAGGGAGGGACAGCGCCTGACACCAGGCGCCCCTCACAACGGTGGAAGGCACCCCCCCAGGGACGCCCTTCCGCCACACCCACAGCGAGCAACGCCGGCCCGCAAGGACGCGCGCTGTGGGGCCGGTGCAGAGACCCCACGCCCGCACCGACCGCACCCGGGACACGCGGGACGCGGAACCCTGGCTGCCCGCTGCAGAGGACGGGCGGCCAGGGGCCGCCGCCCTCACAACCCCAAGCCAAGTAGGGGGGAACCGGGACCGGACCGCCCCCCCCCAAGCACGCCAGACGGAGCACGGGACCGGGGCAGGACACGCGGAGGGGCACGGACCACGTGGAACGGCCCTACCAGCGCCCAGTACCGGGACCACGCGAGATGCGCGCGCCACACCACCCAGCGGGGGGGGGAGCGGACACCGCGAGAGCGCGAGCGCACACACACGAAAAGGACACGCGGGGACTACCGGAAGGGCAACCGAACCGAGCGCGCTGAACGCACAGACCGCATGGAATGGCGTACCAGCGAGCGAGGGTAAGGGACACCCGGACGGGACGGCCCGCCACACGCAGCGCGGAACACGCGGGGCGGGAAGGGGGAAACAGGAGAGACACAACACCAGGTACCGACCGAACCCCCCCCGAACCGGCCGCGAGCGCCGCGCACACACAGACGGGACACTGCACCCGCCAAGGCAGTAGTGGCGCACAGCCTCACGCCCCAACCCCTAGGCTAGGCAGCCTCCGCGCCAGCCGAAGGGGGTCCCACTGGCGACAAGCCAGTAGCATGGGCCTGGCGGCGCCGGCGCCCCGGGCGACCACCCATTAGGGGGGCGACGCAGTGGGTAAGCGCCCGCAGCCACGGCTGCGAATTGATGCACTGACCGAGGAGTGGCGAAACGGGGACGCCGGGGAAGGACGGGGCTCCGAGCTCTGTGAACCCGGGGGACTCCGCCACCAGGCAGGAGGTGCGTCTTGGAGGGCCCCCCACTAGGACCCGGTGGGGAGGATATCACCTGGCCCGACCAGGTGGCCCCCCGGGGCCGAAAGGCGTCTAGTACCCGCAAAATCAAACCTCAAACCTCAAACCTCATTGCCTGTGCTTGCGCAATTGCGGCCGCCAGCAACGCCTGGTCCACAGTAGGCTGCACGAACGGCGTTGGTTGAGCTTGATGCAGCCTCATCTCCTTCAATTTCTTCTGCTTTTCTTTAATTTTTGCTTCGTTTTCTTTCTGCTGCCGGTCCTTCTTCTTCAGGGCCATTGATCTCTCCTTCACAGTGGTCCTTGCTTCTCCATCAATATCAGCAACAGTACCCACGGACAGTACAGACCTCTCCGACGAAGATTCTCCTCCTTCGGTACCCAGATTGAACCCAATAGGACTTCCCAATCCAGTAGGGGGGATACCAGAAATTCCAGTAAAAGCTGGATGGTGGCCAGTAAAAGCCTGGGGTGCTGGAGAATGTGGAACGCCGTAAGGCGTGGATGCAGGTGCAGCTGAGGAGGTAGGTGCTGGGTGGCTTGCCATTGTAGGCGCTGGTCCAGTGAGCCCAGTAGTGCTCAGATTTTGTACCAGATCTGTAAGCTTCTCCAGCTTCTGCTCCATCTCCTTCCACTTGCTGTCATCATCCCTCTTTTTCTCCTTGGCGGCCTTCTTCAGCTCCTTCACCCTGTTCTCCAGCGACGAAATCTGCCTTCGACAGGAGCAGTCCTTGGCGCACTCACCACAGGAAGGGCATCTCGTCCCCTTTCCTTTCCTTCTCACCTCGTCGACCCAAGTGTCAAAACTGGAGGTGGAGCTGGGGAGTTTGGACAGTTGCTCCCTGGAGAGGTGCGAATGTGTCGAATCACACCTCATTTCGTCGACCTCGTCGTCGTTCCGACCCCAGGCGCCCAACGGACCAGCGTGCGGATGCACATTCTGGCGTCTCTCCTCGGCAATGATGGCCATCTGCACCATCACGGCGGCCTGGTGGTCGAACTGGTCCATCAGCTCTTCCCAGTCCTCTTGCTCCTGCAATGTGGCGTCAAATCTCGACCGGCCGCTGTCCCTGAGGAAGTGGCACGACGCCCGGAACCAGTCCCTCAGGCGGCCACGGTAGCTCGCCTCTGCCAGCAGCCAATTCTGCTGGTGCAGGAATTCCTCATTCCACATCTGCTGGAAGTGGTTTTCCCAGTAATCACCACTAATTCCAGTATCAGACTGCTCTCCTTCGCTGCTGCTGTCTTCAAGATCAGGTAGCGCGTGAGAGGAGGAACCAGATTAACTCGAGGAGGGAGATTCTCGACCGGGTTTAAGGTTGGGTGGGGCGTTCACACAACAATCAGCACAGGTATGAACTCAAGGCCAATGCCTATGGCCACAGTAAGGGCACTCTGATGGTTGATCTTCAGTTCGCTGGGGAGATGCTACGAATGTCACCTCAGGGGGAACGCGCAGTGACTCTCTACGAGTGATAGCCCCGCTAAAGTCTGATGATCTCAGAGTGTCCGTGGAGATTCCAGAAGCAGAGTCATGATTTCCTCTGCTACCATGTAACCGCTGCATAGTGGTTGATCTTTGTTGTAACTGCGAAGCCTGTAGCCTTGATGCCCCAGGGGTCGTAACGCCCGACACTGCCCCTGATATCTCCGAACCCACATAACCCTCTTCAGACCCATATCCAGCCTCTGGGAGCGACATATGCGAAGCACTTGTAAGTCCTCTGAACTCCATGGTGGAATATGAAGAGTACAAAAACCCGGTCTACAAAAATGGAGCAGACATAGAATCTCAATGCGCATTCATCGCACATAACGACACAACGTGAAATCATTCGAAATAATTTAAATAAATCCGATTGGGAAATCACGAAAGACAAATGCGACTCGACGCGCGCTCACAGGCGACATCTGGCGGCGAACGGAAAACATGAAATGAAGCGGAAAATTTACTGCACTAATGTACATCTGAGAATCATTGAAATTCTGATCACATCAGTGTATAATTGAGTGCTGTCACTGCTGCCGTTACAACACCCTGGCGGACTGTCTCAGTAGGTGGGCCTATCCCGCCAGCAAGGGCATGACAGACGTGTCTGCCCATGGCGATGAGGCTGAGACCGCTGAGGCCAAGAGGATCATAGAAATGGAGCGCCTGATGGAGGAGGAGGGTGTTAAATGCTTCGTCGTCATGGCTGCGGATGCCCCCCTCGGAACGAGGATGGGCAGAGCGGTCAGAGTACTCGCCCCTGATGGAGCTGAGTCTGACAAGCACCTCTTCCCTGAATCTTGCCTCCAGGACGACTGGACCGACGACTACGCCAAGTCTGAGGCCTTTGAGGCCCAATATAGGGCTGTGACCGACCCTGATGACGGGCAGAAGTGGCCAAAGGGGCTGACTGAGGAAGATGGCAAGCTCTACCGGAATGGTAAGCTGCTGGTCTGAGAGTCCCGAGTGCTCAAGCTATGTGAGGCTTGGCACCACCACATGATGCACCCAGGGGTCAAGAAGCAAGCCCTGGACATGCAGCGCCGGTTTGAGATCGACCAGATCGGTCTCTACAGTGCCATCAAGAAGGTCAGGAAGGGTTGCTCGGTCTGTCAGGCCTGCAATCCCGATAACCGGAACGTCGAGGGGGAAGCCCAATGGACTCCGGTGCCTGACAAGCCCGTGGAGAGCGTGGCCATGAACGTCTTCTCCATGCCCGAAGTTCACATCGGCAAGGAGACCTTGGACTGTGTGGTCCTTTGTGTGGATCCCCACAGCGGCTACGTAGTAGCCGTTCCGGCACGCAAAAAGGGGTTGCTTGCCAAGGAAGTGGCAGTCATGATGATTCGTCATTGGCTGACCGTCTTTGACGTCCCCCGCACCATTTGCAGTGGCCGAGGGCCCCAGTTTATTGGTGGCTGGTTCAAGGCTATGTGTTCCCTCATGGGAATACGTCATGCCAAGAGCGTCGCCTATCTCAGCCGGTCTAACGGCCGCGCTGAAGTGGCTGGACGGCAGCTGTTCGAGAATCTGCGCAAGATTCACATCACCAATCCACGTCGGAACTGGTTTGAGGAGATGTGGCCCGCTCTGAAGGCCCATCATGACACCCCCACTCCGGGTGGCTTGTCCCCTCACCAGATTCTGTTCGGCAGGGACCCCCTTGGTCGGGGACTTCCCTTGTCTGGTGATGGTATGGCCATGGACGCCAAGGAATTCTTTGCGCGGCAAGAGGCAACGGCGCGGGACATCCGCCAGCAGCTCGAGAAGGAGCATGCTGAGCGTCAGAAGTCCGCCCCGAGCTCGACAGCGCAAAGGTTCAGGGTGGGAGACCCGGTGTGGGTGATCAGACCCCGCCCTATGGGCACCCACCGCACCAAAACCTGGTTCACACCCGGAGAGGTGGTCCGCAGGATTGGTGAGGACACCTACCGCATCAAGGTGGGTCAGGGACAGTTCGGGGAGCGCCACGAGAGTCAACTCCGTGTGCGGGAACCCGAACACCGTGGCCAACATGTGTCCCTGGACTACGCCGCACATGAGGCTGATTCGGACGACGACTATGCTGAGCAGGACGACTATACCGTCGAGAAGATCCTGGCCCAGCTTCCGAACGCCTCGGCACCCGGAGGCCTGGAGTTCAAGGTTCGTTGGCGAGGCTATGGGCCGTCCCACGACACCTGGGAACCCGTCTCCTCGTTCGTGCCGCGGATTAACACCCCCTTCATGGACTACATCCGCAAGCACAAAATGAAGATCCATGTCTCGGACTTGGCAGCACTCACCCGGGCGATTGCAGCCAGGGGCGCCTGATCACCGCCCTGAGCTCTCCCCTGATGCATTTTGAGCGCTTGTTAGGTCGACGGATGGTCCCTCACTTGCTTGCTCTCTTCCATCTTCCGGTGACCTGCCATCAGAGTGGCCACATGTCCCCCCCTGCTGAATCCAGGGGAGGATGGCCCCTCTCTTCCACTTCTATTCGTCATTCCCCGCCTGCTGAATCCTTGGGAAACCAGGCAGGAGACTGACCTTGACATTTTCTAAGCTCTTAGGGCCTTGAAGCCCATACGACGTTGCGCAACGGATGCTGCTGTCATCGGCATTGCGATTTTTGGTTGTGTGGTCTGGTCCCATGGCACTTGCCGGATCCAGACCAGTCTACGTGTGTCTGCAGACTATATATGGCCTGAACTCAGGCGTTTTCCTGTCCACCCTCCTGCATATGCCTTATCCTAACCGGGGCGTGGTTTGGCGCTCTATCCAGAGTGTGTTTACACGCCTATTACCCCGCTTATTGCTTATTTTCCTGCCCCCCAGGATATGTGCATCTGTATGTTGCGTATTATCAGCCCATGAGCGCCTATGGACTGTTTTTTCCCCCGAGGGGATGCGAATCGGAATACGCAGGCGCCTTGAGTCGCCTTGTACATGCTCTTACATAAGGTCCAGCCTGGACCAGTACCTAAGTACAGATTCTTCTGTGTGAGTGCCCGTGATACCGTGTGCCCTAGTGGCTGTGATGTGCTGAGATCCTGATGGCGCCAGGCGGGAAGCCCAGTTGCCTGACTACACTCCCAGCGGTCCGCCACTGTCAGTCCCAGTGTGAGCCTACCGACTCGCAGACGCACTCGCAGTCGGGTGGCGACCTCCGGTGTCCTGACCTCGGTCAGTCTGCCTGGGAAACTGGTGGTTTGAGGAGTCGACGCCTCCGCCCAGACTGCATGGGGACTCCCTCATGCATGGCCTTCGTGGTAATGGGGCGAGGGAAAAGACGGCCTTGATGCCCGATCCCTTATGGAGGAGCTCGTTCGACTTCACCACTCTGGACTCGCGTCGTGGATATGGACATGGTGCGCCCAAGGAAGGACCCGTGGGGACTCTCCCCCAGACTGCGGCCTTGAGAAGCCTGGGGTAGCGTAATGGTTCTTCGTGGTCCCTTTCGACCTGTGGGACCACCTCGGTCGTCGTGTGAGGCCCATGTTGGCCGTGTATGCCACTGCCACTGTCGTAGTGACCGTCGCAGCCGGCACCCGGTGCGCCTGGTATGGGTTATTGAGTCCTTTGGATGCCGAACAATCGCCGCCAGGACCCGGGACTTAATACTTCATACTATACTTGCGGTTACTAACAGCTACAGCACCGTACCTGTTTTACTGTGGGATTGTACTGGGCAGCCTAACCCGCAAATCGGCCTGAAGTGAGGATATGACACCCCCCCCTTCTAGGTATGGTCCTGGGTACCCGCTGCCATGCTTGGGTGTTATCAAGCCCCCCCCAAGGTTTGCTCTAAGGAGGGGGGTGAAGCGGTACCCAGAACCTATGGCCCGTGGCCCGGAGGCCTGTGAGCCGTCACACCCGTGCGGAAGCCGTTGACACCGGCTGTCAGCGGGATATCCCTGTTCTCTAATCCGCGGGATCTGGAATCCGATCCTTAACCATTAAATCAATGTAGAATTACCATAACTTTATTGTCTTGGGCGCTTTTCGGTCAGAAATCGGTGAAATACCCGATTTCTACCGCGATTTCTTATTGTCGTGAAATCGCCGCCAGACGTCGCCCGTTCCGTGCACTGCATTAGATAATTCTGTAAAGCGATCTTTCTTGAAGTTAAGACTGAAACAGTCTTCGAGTGATCCGCAATTTTCTCCTTGATAGAACGCATCGCGTCCCAGATTTTTCCCAGAAAATCTGGGCGGCCGAAGGCGCTTTGAACCCAACAAGGGTTACGAGCGTTCAAGCGCCCAAGGGCGAACTAACGTGCCTCATAGGCACTGTACGTGCCTCATAGGCACTGTGTATGAGGTTTTGCCCCACATGGTCATAGAATGAGGCCAAAGGATCCCAACTCCATAGGCCCAAAGGGTTATTTATTTTGAGTGTTCTCCAAGAAGTGCGCTTTTTCACGTACTTGGCGTCCAAGTACGTGTAGAAGTATGTTGAGTTGGCATTTGCCCCACCCATGCTTGCCTCTACATCCGGGGCATATCACTTGTCTTCCCCGGATAGTACATATATGATCTCCATATATATATTGGCAATATATTTTGCGTGCATGCTAAAATTCGGCTTTCCGAAGGGAGGTCGATTTTCGACCAAAGCACTTGCATGCGTGTTAAGGGACCAAAGTTACTCTAGAATATAGGCATACTTTGATTCTAGGCCACTAGGTTGGGTGTAGAAGGCGAGGGTAGGGTTGTATGCCATATTTGGTGTGATATCACGTGCCCATTTGGCGGGTGCACCATTCCAAGACTAACCCGCCAATGGACCCCATATCGCACGAGGCCCTTCATTGTACTCCCAACCAACACTCGCAAGCCTAACCTTCGTGAAGGGACGCTTGTGGAGCGCTCCCGAAGCGGTGCGTTGCGAGCAAGGTGTGTTTTTTGCAATATTCCATTTTTGCATGTGCCCACTTGGGAGGCAGCGCGCGCGACCTTCCAAAGCGCCCCAAGTGGAGCACATATGTGGAATCGAAGGTCATTGGTGTCGAGTCATTGTGTTTAGAAGGATTGGTCGATTACTCAATCCAAGCCGAAGATATTATAATATATTTGTGTAGTTTTCAAGGCTCTTTTGCGTGTTTTTTCGCCAACTTTGCTGTTTTTTTCCCGTCATGATGTCAAGTGGCGACCGTGTATCTCAACGTTGCGCTCAATTGACATCATGACCCAAGTATGTAATGAGGATACATACTTCGGTGCCCAACATATCTTAAACCCGGCGAATAACTCCTCTTGGGCTTGGCATACCGTGGCCGCCATGTTGGCAATTTCGGACGACCCCAAATCATGGGCTCACTTGGCGACCCTGCAATTCCCAAAAAACGGAGGGGTTTGGGCGACGCCCAAAAGATATGTTGGACGCACATGACTTGATACCAATCCTATGGCACACTCCGGTCCAAGTCGGGCATGTGCCTCATTTGCCCCAACCATGAGTGTGCGCATTTTCGGCCATTTTGAGCAAATTTCCACATTTTCTGCCCGCCGTGCACCATGTTCAGCCCCCTCGTGCACGCCGGACGCATGGACCAATGGACCATATATGACATGGGTGTTATGGATATTGGTCATCATGATTCGCACACCACGTGGGCGAGGCGGAGCAACCTTCGTTAAGGTGCTAGCCCAAGGTGAGTGTGGACAATTTTGCCATTTTGGCATTTGTGGACCCAATTGGGATTGTCAACACGCCGAGTGGCATGGAGATCTTTGAGAGCCAAGTGCATGGCAGTCTTTGTTGGACTCCTGGTGAATGGCGTATGGAATGGCAAATCCGATCTCCAAGCCGGCGTGGAGATATACTATTGGGAGCACACCGAATTTTGGCTCATTTTGAGCAGCCAAAATGACCCCCTTTTGGGACGCCAATTTCAGCCCCCCGTGTGGTCAATTGGCGGCCCCATATCTCTATGCCCACAGAAAGCCCGGACCTAATTTCAGGTTGTGCACTAAGATGTAGATCCTAGGTCCTGCCTCCTATCCTGTGAGCCATTGGCCTTGGCCTGGCCGGGCGAGCCACGCGTGGGAATGACGCCAATTTTGGTGATTTTGGCATCATGACCCCACTTGACGAACCCGTGGTGCCCTGATGCCGGGATCTCAGAGGGAACCAGGTTGGGTGAGGGCTCCAGGGAGTTCGTATTCGAAGGGCATAGGGTCAGTTGCCTCGTCCCTACCTCTGGCGGGTCCGGACCAGAGGTCAGTTTTGGAGTTTTTCGAGCCAATATCAGTCCGGGCTGAAAGAGCCCATTTTCAGCTACCAACTCCTGGGGGATAATGGCGGGGCCATATCTCTGGCTCAGAGTGGAGTTGGGACCTGCCTCTAAGGGAGCATCGGGAGCCATTGTCAGTTGGCCATGGAGCACCTTGGTTCCCAGGAACTCGCCTGTGGCTGGGCGGGACACCTCCCCTATTGGCAGGGTTTCAGGGTCCGGACTGGGCAGGGCATGGGTTGTGTTTGAGCCCCCGCCCCTACCAGCCACTGAGAGGGACGGACCTGGGATTGGGATATGAGTTGGGACTGAGTGTCTATTGTCCTGTGATGCCCTTACTCCAGTCCAGTCTTAAGCCCATGTGTACATATCCTGATGTGTTGCTGTACATACTTTTGTTCCCTTGTCTCAGAGTGGCAAGGATCCTGAAACGCTTTGTCACATGACACGAGCGTAATGATGCCCTTGTGAGCGCAGTGCTTTGCCTGCCTGCTTGCCTGTGCGTGTCAGCCGCAGCGTCCCGTGGCCAGGCCCCCCACAGGAACGCGCCCCGTGGACGGGCAGGACCAGCCCAGGATCTACACCATCCGTGACCATACCCTCGAAGTCCTGATGCCCCCGGATGTGCTAGAGTTGCATGCCGTGAGAGTCGTCCATACACCGCATGGTGACGAGCGGCAGTTGCACTTGAAGGTGCGTGTACGGTGCGGACAAGAGGAATTGGTGGTGGAAGTTTTGGTGGATACGGGTGCCCAGGTGAGCCTGGTCCGGAGAGGGTTGTTCAAGGAGGAATCCCTGCAGCCCAGCTGTAGACCGGTACGCCTGAAGGTTGCCAATGGAGAGATTATGGGTGGTGGCACCCATGAGGCCACTATCAGTATGGAATTCTGGGAGCATGAGCGCTTGAACCGCCCAGATTTGGCGAAGAGAAGCACTCTATCCGGGAACTTCTATGTGGCCGACATTAGAGATTGGGATATGATCATGGGGTATGACTTCATGGTGGGAAACGCCATTGGAGCCCTTCCCCATCGTGCAACGCTGGTCTGGGAGGATGATGAATGCCTTACATGGCTGTCCACGGACTATGCATGCGGATCATCCCAATGGAATGCTGAGGAAGAGGATCGGATCGTCCAAGCGGTGCAAGCTGTGGGTGCCAAGTCCAGAGGAGACCGCGGAGTTCAGCTCACGGAGTATGGAATGGCGCCGCAGGTGTATGCCAGGATGATTCAGACGCTGGGAGCCGAAGCGCCCGAGACGGACATCTTCGCTTCCCGGGATGCCCCACTTTTGAGGAAGTGTAGGAGGCATTGGCATCGAGGAGACTCAGCCTGGCACAGACATTGGGGTTTGAAGGAGTGGGGGCCCATGTATTGGCATGGCTCCCTGGAAAATACCAGACGTACGGTGGAGAAGATCATCGCGGATAGGGCGAAGGGGATCCTGGTCATAACCGGCATAGGATCCACCCCATGTCCGCTGGCAGGTCTCAAGTCGACGCTGGATTCCATCACCCCGAACGAGATGTCATTCGGGCCAAAGGAGGAGTTGTTCATCGACGCCAAGGGCTTATCAATGCCCTCCCTGGGTCAAGCGTGGGGTACCAAGGCTTTCTTGGTGGATGGGGCGCAAGCTCAGCCCACGGGTGATGAAGCATTCATCCGTAGGGCTGAGGCGGTGCCCATGAGGGTCATGCTTGAGTTCAAGGAGGGGACGGATCAGCCAATGGATGGCATTGACGTCCTGTCCCACGCAGAGATCGACCACGTCGTCAACTACATGCGGACGGGGATGCAGGACCGTGTGGCAGCCAAGAAGGGGCGAGCCATGGTCACATCTCCGCATTGGTGGGATGACAAGATGTTGGTCACCGGCAAGTACGAGAAGGATGAGTTCGTGGCGAGGGTCATGCATCACATCGCGGACCAATATGATGGTCCGGTTGGGTCGGACCCGCCGACGTGGGATTTTCCAAGAATGGGGGCCGGTAGCGACAAGAACTCGGCTGATGCCGCATATTTCCGAAGATTATCGGTGGGATTCGCACCCCACGACGATGAAGACGGCATATTGGACGAGGAGAAGTCGGACTCAGACCCGGAAGAGGCCTATACCGCAGTGCGGTTGGTTGTAACGATACCGAATCAAGCGGCTGAAGAGGCCCAGGAGAACCCGAAGGTCGCCGAGCTGAAGGAGAGGCTGATAAATGCCTATCTGCGGCTATTCAGTGGCGTCGCCAACAGGAACCCTCCAGATCGTGGGAGGTTTGGCACAGCGAGGATCAAGCTGAAGCCGAACCCCAAGATCTATCGTCATCGGGAGTACCAACTTCACGGCGATCCGGCCGAGGCCATGAAGAAGTTGTTGGCCGAGTTTATTGAGCGGGGCTGGATCGAACCCTCCGATAGTGAGTGGGCAAGTCCAGCCTTTATCGTGCCGGAGAACGAGAAGGGCGAGTGGAGGTTGGTGGTTGATTACAGGGGTTTGAACGAGCAAACCGAGCACGACTCGTAGTCGCTTCCTCTGATCGACACCATCCTCCAAAAACAACAAAAAAAGCGGATCTTCACAGTGTTAGACCTGAAACACGGCTATCACCAGATGCCGCTACACCCGGACTCCAGGCCCTGCACAGCGATGTCGACGCCGCTGGGGCCCATGCAGTGGAAAGTGGTGCCCATGGGCGCCCAGAATGGCAACGCCGCTTTCCAGCGCATGATGGAGGACCTGCTCGGTCCTGTCAGGGACTGTGCCGACCCCTTTGTGGATAACATCATCATCGGGTCCGGCACGGAAGACATGACTGAGGACGAGCTCATCGAAGCGCATGAGAAGGATCTGCGCCGAGTGCTCAGCGAGCTGGACAAGCACAACATGGTGTGCAAGCCAACCAAAGCTTCACTCTTTGTGAGGGAAGTGGAGTTTGCGGGTCACGTGGTTGGTCACGGGCAACGCCGTCCCATGCCTGGGAAGCTGGCGTCCCTGCACAACTGGGAGAAGCCCCAGACCGTCAGCGAACTCCGATCCTTCATGGGGTTCTGCAACTACTATTCGGGCTATGTCCGGATGTATGCGGATGCTATCGGGCCCGCTGCACAAGATGCTGCAGGTGGGCAAGTTCGATGGCCGGAAGGGGAGCAAGAAGAAGCTTGCCTGGACCCCTGAGGCCAAAGATGCGTTCAGCCGCCTGAAGGAGCGTCTCCTGAGGCAGCTGGGGCTATTCCTGGTGGACCCAAACAAGGGATTCGTACTACGGACGGACGCCTCGGACTATGCTGTAGGGGCAGTCCTCGAGCAGGTACAGGATGACGGGTCACACGTACCCGTGGCGTTTTGGAGTCGGATCCTGGCCGAGGGCCAACGTCGAACCTGGACCGCGAGGGAGAAGGAGACGTACGCCATTGTTGGTGCGCTCAGGAAGTGGTCTGGCCACATCGGATTACAACCGGTCCTGGTTTGCACAGACCATCAGTCCTTACAGAGCTGGCACAAGGAGCACGTCGACACCCCCTCGGGACCGGCGGCAAGGAGGGCCCGGTGGCACGAGACGTTTGCCAAGTTCGACCTCAGCGTCGTGTGTGTCCCGGGGAAGGACAACACTGTGGCAGATTGCCTCAGTCGATGGGCCTACCCCGCGGGCAAGGCATGGATGGACATATCCAGCCATGGGGACGCCGAGGAGACCGAGGAGGCCAAGCGCATCATCGAGATGGAGAAGACCATGGAGCAAGAGGGGGTCAAGTGCTTTGTGGTGATGGCAAACCGTACAGACCTGGCCAAGTTCCGGTGCGCCCGAGTCCAAGCTATTCGAGAGGAAACCCTCGAGCAATGGATGGTGGCCCCTGTAGAGCTAGTCAGGTTGGTGCTGACAGAAGACTGGTCGGATGACTATGCGGCATTCGACCACTGGAGCAGGTACTGGAATGCCGTGAGCGCCCCGTCGGACGACGAATGGTCTGAGGGCTTGACCGAGGATGGGGATAAATTATTCCTCAGGGACAAGCTATTGGTCCCTGAGAACCGAATGGAGGAGCTCATTGACCACTGGCATAACGCCCAGCTCATGCAGCCTGGTCGGGACAAGATGCAGCAGGACCTGGAGTGGCGTTTCAAGTTCCCACGGGGGTACTACACCATCGTGGACAAGTACTGCAGCGACTGCGCCGTGTGTCGGGCCACGAAGAGCCCCAACCACTCCACGGCTGGCAACCCGGTGTATACGGCTATACCGGAGGCCCCTATGCGGTCCGTGGCCATGGATGTGTTCGCCATGCCGGAGGTCACTGTGGAAGGAGAGACCTATGACTGTGTCATCCTGGCGGTGGATAGGCACAGCGGGTATATCGTGGCGGTCCCTGGCAAGAAGTCCAAGAAAAAGGACAAGAAGGACAAGGATGGAGTGGGTCTGCAGGCCAAGACCGTCGCTAATGCCATGATCAGGCATTGGCTGACAATTTTTGATGTCCCAGCTGTCATCTGCAGCGATCAGGGCAGTCAATTTGTGGGGACGTGGTTCAAGACGATGTGCAAGCACATGGGGATTCGGCACGCCAAGACCGTGGCGTACCAGAGCGGTCGAAAGGCCGGGCTGAGGTGGCCGGGCGGCAGATGTTCGAAACGTTCCGCCAGCTGCACATTGACGAACCGAGCCGGAACTGGTATAATTTGCTGTGGAGAGTACTCTAAAGAAGGTCCCTACCAGGACCGGCCCCTGCTGTACCCCTTCCACCATTTCCTGTCACTCCTATGGTCTTGCTTCTCACCAGGTTCTGCATGATGTTGCCCTATCCTGCACAATTTCCCACAAAAAAATAGTAAAATGTGGCTCCTTCACACAAATCCTGATCCCTTGCAATAACCAATCCCAAGTACAATAACCAAATCCAGATAATCCACACTGAGGGCTTCCAAGGGTGTTTGAAGTCCCGCGTTGACACTCAACAGCTCCTTTCAACACGCCGATCGTCTCACGGTGCACACGGAGACATGGCTGTTGGGCATGTACATAGAATTGCACCAAAAGAGAAGCCCTGAAATTCGCATATGAACACATATCAAGCATAATTGGGGAAAGATGGAAACATACACAATCACAGCCATAGACCCCTCATTCCGTGGACTCAGGACCTTCCCTTGACTCACCAACATGATGCCCTGAACCAAGTCAAATAAGATGGCTAAATGCCATGTGTCAAAAGTCACTACACAAACCCCAAAAATGTGTTCCCTCCCAAGCCTCTAAATCCTAGCCCAATAGGGGAGGTGGCGTGTCATGGCCTAGAGTGGCACTCAGGACCATGCCCTACCCTGACATAACTTTGGTTCGACTTGGAGGCGATTGGGCTTGGAGAATTGCCCCATGAAGATGACCTCACAACATAGCAAAATTAGGCAAATCACACCATAGTGCCCAAAATTCAATTATATACTCAAAAATGCATACAGCAAATATTCAAATGCTTCATGCATGTGTCAAACCGGAAAGTAATATACAAGGGTGATAGAGACCAAAGGACCATGCCCAAAAAAATCGCAACATTGGCTCCTAAACCTCTCCGGATATACACATATCATGCTTCACAAGTCAACTCACGAATTTGGGACCTAAATTTGTGAGGCCTCGTGTGCCCCGCCAAAGTGACCACGTGATCCGGCATATGGTGAGGTGCAACACGGAAGCATATGCCAACATATAAGCAACATACCATAGTTCACGGATCTCTAGGCACTTTACTGTTAGCCAACCAGTTGAGCACATAAAATACAAGAATTAGCATAAAATGAGATGCAAAAACATGCAAATATTGCCAAATTCAAGAGAATCACAATAGTATATAACTTCGCTCACCCATGGTATCAACATATGGTTCAAAACACAACTGCTTGAGACCATTCACAAATAATCCCCCCACTTGGATTTCCAAATGGACGCATAGGGACACCTTCAAACCTCCTCCCAACATGCGCCATGAAAATGGGAAAATTGGTAGTGGCGCTTGTGGGTCGCTTCGTAAGCCTTCCCACATGCACTATATGTGCGATAGACCTGGTCCAGCGCCATGGAGCTCACCATTGGGACATGGGCGAAGCTCTTGCCCCGTATGACTCCACATATCTTCCTACAAACGGAGATATATAACATGGGCGTGAGCATAGCGAAGCACATACCATGCATATAACACATACCCTCAAAAAGTGGCTCCCACCATGGTATGCCATGCCCCTCGATGGACATAACTTCACGTTAAAAATACGTAGGAACCCAAGGAAAGTTTCTATGCAACTCCAACACTCGTGCGGTACACTCGAAAGTCGCATTAAAATATTCGGTTGCACGGTCCAAGAGTTATATATCACTTTCTACCCTCTTGACCATTATCCCTTGCTACACCAGGCATGTGTACGCATTAAAGGCGTTTGACGCTTCCTAAATTAAGTTGAGACCAAGGCAATTCTAGCCCATATCTCAAAATTGTAACTCCTCGCCGTGAGCTGGAGATATGATTCTTCAAAGTGGCCTCACGAAGTAATTTTGTCTCGCCTATATCTCCAAGAAAAATGAAGGAGACAACAAAAGGAAGGTTGATTCGTGATCGGGGAAAAATGTAGGACCACTCGAATTTCATCATATCCAGTGCGGCGACCTCGAAGTCAAAAATCGGATTCTGAATGTCTGAAAAAATCGGATTAATTTTGCTAGTGTATAACATGAAAATTGCGGAAGCAACAAACCTTTTTCCGATGAAATCTGACCCTCCATCGGGGCTTCCGCCAAAATATCTGGAAAAAACAGTTAACCAATCGGTTACCGCAAAATCGCGAGCCAACTGACAGTCGCCGATACATTGACAATCAGAACGGATAGCTGAAAAATTACAGAAACATTATGATAAAAAAACCCTCTTGATTCCTGACATTTCGATACATAAATCTCAGCCGGCGGCGCCTCGGTATTGAATATGGCCGCTCATAGCTGGAATGGCCAAGCCTATCACACTATCACATCAGGTTAGGTCAGGTGGATGGGAGAGTATGATATCAGCCAATGGCGGCTTGCCGGCACATAGATACACACCCCAAGTGACCCAAAGATGGCCACGGGGGTCCGAACCGGCTTCACCCCCCTTCTCAGAGCGTTGTATCCGCTCGGAAGTCATTGAAGAGAGGACGGGAGGACCCCAATGGGCTCCAACCCCCCCCCCCATGTCCCAAGGACACATGGAGGCCCCACATACAGCGTAGGCGTCCCCCATGCCCCAAGGGAGGGGTGAGGACACTCATAATCGGGGCCCTCCGCCATATCCGGTCTCCTCTTGATCTACAACATGGAACAAGGGGATCAAAGATAGAGAAACGTCGTCGGTCAACCTAAATACGGATACCACAATGAAATATATATGTGGAGACAGAGTGAAGCAGGTATATGGCCAATCAAGGTCCAAAAATCCCCAGATGAACGCCCTCACCCGTCTCCCAATCACAAAGACAAACATAAATGCCAAGGAGGATCCATTACGGTGCTACTGCAGCCACCAAATGGACCAACACGTCCTTGACGTCCAAAGAGATGTTTTTCCTCCTTAGATACTCCATCCAGACCGTGGTATACCTCGGCACAAAGCTGCTCAGAGGCTCCCACGAATCCCTGGATGCGGCGAATCCCTTCCAACGGACTTTATAAAGCCTCCCCCCAGGCGTGCCCGGGTCCGGCTTGTCCGTCAGGATCCTCTCGGCGGTGAAGTCGTCGTCCTCACCCTCGTCGTCCGAGTCCACATCGCCGGCCGTGAACTCGAAGGTGACGGGACGTCCGCTGGGGTCTGGTGCTCGGAGACGAAGCTAGGTATGGTCACAAACTGCGTACACATCCTGCCCGACCCTCCGCACGATTACCCCCGGCACATACCAAGACGCCTGCCGATGCCTGGACAGGACATCCTTGTGGTGCCGCTCCACCCATACGGTGTCTTGGAGAGCATATTTCTGGACTTTTCCCTGATTGAAGTACTTGGCCCTCTTCTCATGCTCGTCCTGAAGTGCTTTGCACACCTTGGCCGCCGTGTCGTCCGCCTCAGCCATCATAGCGTTCGCCTCCCGGGCCACTTTGCCATGGTTCAACCACGGGAGAGTGCGTGACACTCGATCCCGTAGGAACAGGATACGATGGGGCGACAGTCCAGTGGGCCCCAGAAGGTCATGGTACTCCTGGAGTACTCTCCACAGCGAATTATACCAGTTCCGGCTCGGTTCGTCAATGTGCAGCTGGCGGAACTTTTCGAACATCTGCCGCCCGGCCACCTCAGCTCGGCCATTCGACCGGCTGTGGTACGCCACGGTCTTGGCGTGCCGAATCCCCATGTGCTTGCACATCGTCTTGAACCACGTCCCCACAAATTGACTGCCCCGATCGCTGCAGATGACAGCTGGGAAATCAAAAATCGTCAGCCAATGCCTGATCATGGCATTAGCGACGGTCTTGGCCTGCAGATCCAGTCCATGCTTGTCCTTCTTGTCCTTCTTCTTGGACTTCTTGCCAGGGACCGCCACGATATACCCGCTGTGCCTATCCACCGCCAGGATGACAAAGTCGTAGGTCTCTCCTTCCACGGTGACCTCCGGCATGGCGAATACATCCATGGCCACGGACCGCATAGGGGCCTCCGGTATAGCCGTATACACCGGGTTGCCAGCCGTGGAGTGGTTGGGGCTCTTCGTGGCCCGACACACGGCGCAGTCGCTGCAGTACTTGTCCACGATGGCGTAGTAACCCGTTGGGAACTTGAAGCGCCACTCCAGGTCCTGCTGCATCTTGTCCCGACCCGGATGCATGAGCTGGGCGTTATGCCAGTGGTCAATAAGCGCTTCCATTCGGTTCTCAGGGACCAATAGCTTGTCCTTGAGGAACAGTTTATCCCCATCCTCGGTCAAGCCCTCACGCCATTCGTCGTCCGACGGGGCGCTCACGGCATTCCAGTACCTGCTCCAGTGGTCGGATGCCGCATAGTCATCGGACCAGTCTTCTGTCAGCACCGACCTGACTAGCTCTACGGGGGCCACCATCCATTGCTCGAGGGTTTTCATCTCGAATAGCTTGGACTCGGGCGCCCCGGAACTTGGCCAGGTCTGTACGGTTTGCCATCACCACAAAGCACTTGACCCCCTCTTGCTCCATGGTCTTCTCCATCTGAATGATGCGCTTGGCCTCCTCGGTCCTCTCTGCGTCCCCATGGCTGGATATGTCCATCCACGCCTTGCCCGCGGGGTGGGCCCATCCACTGAGGCAACCTGCCACAGTGTTGTCCTTCCCCGGGACATACACGACGCTGAGGTCGAACTTGGCGAACGTCTCGTGCCACCGGGCCCTCCTTGCCGCCGGTCCCAAGGGGGTGTCGACGTGCTCCTTGTGCCAGCTCTGTAAGGACTGATGGTCCGTACAAACCACCACCGGTTGCAATCCGATGTGGCCAGACCACTTCCTGAGCGCACAAACAATGGCGTACGTCTCCTTCTCCCTCGCGGTCCAGGTTCGACGTTGGCCCTAGGCCAGGATCCGACTCCAAAACGCCACGGGTACGTGCGACCCGTCATCCTGTACCTGCTCGAGGACTGCCCCTACAGCATAGTCCGAGGCGTCCGTCCGTAGTACGAATCCCTTGTTTGGGTCCACCAGGAATAGCCCCAGCTGCCTCAGGAGTCGCTCCTTCAGGCGGCTGAACGCATGTTCGGCCTCAGGGGTCCAGGCAAGCTTCTTCTTGCTCCACTTCCGGCCATCGAACTTGCCCACCTGCAGCATTCTGCAGCGGCCCCGACAGTTCTGCATACATTCGGACATAGCCCGAATAGTAGTTGCAGAACCCCATGAAGGATCGGAGTTCGCTGACGGTCTGGGGCTTCTCCCAGTGGTGCAGGGACGCCAGCTTCCCAGGCATGGGACGGCGTTGCCCGTGACCAACCACGTGACCCGCAAACTCCACTTCCCTCACAAAGAGTGAAGCTTTGGTGGGCTTGCACACCATGTTGTGCTTGTCCAGCTCGCTGAGCACTCGGCGCAGATCCTTCTCATGCCCTTCGATGAGCTCGTCCTCCGTCATGTCTTCCGTGCCGGACCCGATGATGATGTCATCCACAAAGGGGTCGGCACAGTCCCTGACAGGACCGAGCAGGTCCTCCATCATGCGCTGGAAAGCGGCGTTGCCATTCTTGGCGCCCATAGGCACCACTTTCCACTGCATGGGCCCCAGCGGCGTCGACATCGCTGTGCAGGGCCTGGAGTCCGGGTGTAGCGGCATCTGGTGATAGCCGTGTTTCAGGTCTAACACCGTGAAGATCCGCTTTTTTTGTTGTTTTCCAGGATGGTGTCGATCAGAGGGAGGGAGTACGAGTCGTGCTCGGTTTGCTCGTTCAAACCCCTGTAATCAACCACCAACCTCCACTCGCCCTTCTCTTTCTTGGGCACGATAAAGGCTGGGCTGGCCCACTCACTGTCGGAGGGTTCGATCCAGCCCCGCTCAATAAACTCGGCCAACAACTTCTTCATGGCCTCGGCCCGATCGCCCTGAAGTTGGTACTCCCGATGACGATAGATCTTGGGGTTCGGCTTCAGCTTGATTCTTGCTGTGCCAAACCTCCCACGATCTGGAGGGTTCTTGTTGGCGACGCCACTGAATAGCCGCGGATAGGCATTTATCAGCCTCTCCTTCAGCTCGGCGACCTTCGGGTTCTCCTGGGCCTCTTCAGCCGCTTGCTTCGGTATCGATACAACCCACCGCACTGCGGTATAGGCCTCTTCCGGGTCTGAGTCCGACTTCTCCTCGTCCGATATGCCGTCTTCATCGTCCTGGGGCATGCTTCCCACCGATAATCTTCGGAAATTTGCGGCATCGGCCGAGTTCTTCTTAGGCGGCTCAAGTTGCATGGTCCAAAACGAAGGAAAAGGTAGGAAAATGACATGTTTCCAAAGGCATCGAAAAATAGTTGTTTTGCTGGATATTAGAAAAGCGTCGCAAACAAGTATGGCGGATTAAATATTTCTATAAGAATGATGTGTCCCATGGGCGAGACAGGGAAAGGTATTGTTTGGTGACCATTCTTTGCGCGAGGCCTCGCGCAAAGACGTTCATTTGTGTCAGATTAACGTGATACAGCACGACGCATTAGGCAGGTTGTCGAAAAATGGAACCCTGTCGTATTTATACACGTTACTCAGTACCATTATCAGGATTGCGTGATAGAGGTAGATCTATTAACGAATAAAATGCAACAATGGTGTACCCAAGAATCTGGAAAAGTATAAATGTTCCGGAACAAACTGCAGTTTCAAGCGCGAGGCCTCGCGCATGGAACGGCGCATGAAAAACATTAAAGTTTCGGTGATCATTGCGCGAGGCCTCGCGCAACGGAGGTCACAAGCGTTCATAAAAACCAAAATTGGACAGATCCACCAACTACACAGTGTGTACGTTCCCTTGATGCGGCGCTGCTGCATGGGAGCCCATACAGGTCCCGCCGGCATCTCCGGTTTTCATACTGTGGTCACCGCTGACTTCACTGCCCAACAGCGATGGAAGCGCGCCGCAACTGGGTACCAAAATCAGGATTAACTAGTGAAATGTGGGATCACCAGACAGTTACAGGTAACCGAAAATGGTGCATGCGACAAGCGAATCACAGAATAATCGGTCGCGCGAAAACTGAGTGACAGGTTGATGTTTGAAATCAAGAAAGTTTTTCAAACAGCGATTTTTACGCAGATACAGTTACGCAATTATTCTTCACAGCAACAATGCCCCTGCGAAAAGAGGTGGACCTTGAGAAGACAGTGGCCGCAGCATCCGGAGTTTTCCGCGATGTCTGCTCAGAGGAACCGCCGTACCACACGGCAGAAGAACTGTGGGAAGGGCTAAAACAGGGGGACGACGGCGCGCGATTGTTGTTTGTGTTTTTTCTGCGTCTGCGCAAAAATGAACGGACGCGTTGCAGCGTTGAAAAGGCGATTGCGGCAGAAGGGAAGAGATGGGTTGGTGTTTTGATAGAGGAGGCCTGGCGCCTCTATTTGCTGATGCGCCACCGCGCAGTTCCATACCAGGGAAAACCAAAGTCAGTTGTTGCGGTAGAGGGAAGTAGGGCGCAGCGTCGCATTTTAGCAAGGTCAGGTCTGGCGCGATACAGCGCACCTTCGTTGAAGGAGAAGGCCGCAGTCAGGTTACAGACTACATGGGACAAAATTTACCAACAGTGGGTTGTGTTGTGGATGGACAACTGGTACAACAAACAGTTTACCACAAATCCCAACAAGAACGACAAAAGCCTGAACGCAACAGCGTTGGCTGTGTTGCTACTCAAGGATGCACCGCGCTACTGGCATGGTCATCCTAGCCTGGAAGACCTTGGACGGCGTGTTCCTATTGTTGCACGCATGCTAGGAAACACCGAGGGAACGTTCGCACGTATCCTGCACGATCTAGGATTTGCAAGCACGCGACCTGTTGTGCGAAACATCAGGGCACCGCTTGACATTATTCGCCCTGTACCAGCCAAGAGACCACATTGGCGACCCCTTTGTCTAAGCAAAGAAAAGGTAAGCGGCAACCTATCGCTTCTTAACCTACTGCAATTTACTAGGGACTTGGCGCAGCACAGCCGACCAGTTGTCCCTGTCTTATGTGATGAGAACATTTGTAAGATGATGTACGGTGAAAAAACAACGGGTTGGAACGTCCGGCTTTTTTTGCGTTCACACCCTATATTATATGGTTTCTGGCACGCGTACAAATTTTGCGTTACACAAACGTTTCGCTCATTTTGGCCGATTGTGACTTTTTTCCGTAAGGGTTTGTTGCGCAGCGGTGACACAGTCCCCTGTTTTCCCAAGCTGATCACAATGGAGATAACTGTTGGTGCACTGCTGTTGGGTATGGGCCCCCACATACGGCGCCTTAACCGAAAATGTCGTTCCCTTGAGCTGGAACGTCCTGCAAATCGGCGAAGTCGCCTTCGTTACGCTGTGTGTAAGGCCATGCAGGTTCTGTTAACACAATACTGTCCCATGTTACTGTACCTTGGACACCTCATTAGGCAGTGCAATTCGGCTGGGGAGACGGCCAACACGGGTTTTTTTGCTTCTGAGGGATTGCAGATTGTTATGTGTCTGTTAGACCGTTTGAACATGGGGGACACACTTTTAAAATACGAACGCACTGTTGCAACTGCGCTATTGTGCCACACTGCGTGGCACACAGCCATGCCTGGACAGGCTTTTGCCGAGGAATTTTGCGAAAGTCTGCTTTCCAGCCTTGTGACAAAGAAGGGCCAGAACAGAGGTGCAGTAACCATTGAAGATGTTGACGATCTGTATCAGCTCATCACTATCCGCAAAGAAGGTCACAGGGTGAACGTCTGTAAAATCCCCAATTCCTTTGTCAATTCCGTGTGTCAGCGTTTAACTGCTTACTTGAACGCAGAGCGTGTATATGTGCCTTGGGTTAGGTGTTGTGCTGAGCCTACTTGTGCAATTCAGGCGCATTGGCCGCGCAGGGGTGTACCTAACCTTCCACCGTCTTTTCTAATTCCAAAGGGTTCTAACCACTACAAACAAGTCCTTGTGTCTGTGTTGTTGGTGCTAACGCAGCAGGGGCCACTTAAGGCTGGTTTCAAGCGAAAACTGTCGGAGCTGATCCCCCAACGCAGTGTGTTGGAGGAACAGAGAGAGGCCGACACGCTGCGAAACGTTCGGAGAAGATTGGAGAACATGCAGTGATGCGCGAGGCCTCGCGCAAACAGCATGAAACAACAGGTTAGTACACCCCCTCTCTTGCGCGAGGCCTCGCGCAAGGTTGTCAGTCAAAAACAGTGGCGTGCCCCTTCAGTTTTGCATTCTCAACCATACTGTACTTGTATTCGCTAAAAGCACCCCACATATGCATTATCGACGACGATTTTACCCATTTTTAATATTATGTTTCCTTCAATACAGGCTTTCTTCTTATCGCAGAATGGCAAGCCACGCCCAAAAAACAGCCGAGGAACGAGAAGATACCGACTATGACCCTGGGACCTCAGGATCGGAGGCTGGAACACCAAAGAAGGGGCGTAAGAAGAAGGAAACACCGGATCCTGGCTTAACCTTGGGTACTGACATCGAGGACCACCTGAAGCCGGACGGGAGGCAGGTGGAGGTTGAGCTGGACAACGTGAGAATCGACCAGGAGAAGACGAAGGGGCAGATCAGACGGAGAGATGCGAAGTTACTGCAGAAGCGTATTGAGTCACTCGAAGCAGCACCGCCAACAGGCCCATTACACGTCGTTCTCAGGGAAGATAATAGTATGTTACCAACCGACTTTTCGCTCTTCTCGTTGCGCGAGCCCTCGCGCAAAGACGTGTCTCATATTTGCAGATGGCGATTATTGGTGTGTATCTGGACAGCACAGCGTGGAAGCAGTTGCGAAGATTCGGGAGAAGCGACGCACCGCGTGTCTGGATCTGCAGCAGTGGCATACTACATGCATCGCCGATATTCTAAAGCCTACGACACCGTGGGCCTTCCGTGCAAAGCTGGCGGGACAAGCACAAGGAAGCGCACAAGACGTTGAGCCAATTCCGCTGTATGAGGCAGCAGATAACCTCATTCGATGTGTTGAAGATCAGCGGCGGCGAGGCCTACCTGACACGTACAGCAATCTCAAGATCGCCATTGTGGATGCTTTGCAGATGAGTGCCCTGGTTCCAACCGCTGAACTGAAGCAACCTGGTCAATTCGTATGTTCATTGATTGTTGTTTCGGCGCTCTTCGTTGCGCGAGGCCTCGCGCATAACGTTGTCACTTTCAGGACAAAACGTATAAATTGTGGAAAGATTTTATGACGTTTGCCTACTATGCTGGTCCGGAAGCTGTGAAAGGTCTGCAGAAGTTCCACGACAAAGGGGAGAAAGTCACGAAGAACGCGCTGAAGAAACTGGACGGGATCCTGTTGCCGGAGTTCTACAACAAAGTGGCAGAAGTGATGCAGGAAGAAAAAACAACCCTTAAATCCTTGCAGAATTCGTTTGACGACATCATCTTTGAGCAGTGGGTCTCAATGCATCTGGACCACCCGCACAACGGCCAGTACGTTCGACCTGAGAAAGGTGTGTACCATCGACGCGACTTGGGTTCCATTTCTGCATCAGTGCGCCGCACTTTCTCCATTTCTGTTCTTTAGCCAAAGACATGCGGACCCGCAAAGAGGTTGCTGCACTTGGAAGGTCTGCCCTGAAGGTGACTCTTGGTACATGGGGCTATTGGCGTGAGTCTGAAGGCAAAGGTCGCGGTCCATGGCCGGCATGGAAATCCATGATTCGCGCACCACTGTGGCAGGTGGCAGAGAAAGGCAAACCCGCCCCCCTGAAAATCCTCAACGTCCAAAAACTCCTGGGTCAAGAGCCTACCAAGAGCCGTGTGGTCCCCCCCACCTGCTGGCGTTACTGGTGACTTCAAGACGGTGGAACAGCAGGATCCATCATTGTCGCAAACTATCACAGTTAAGGCGACCCGAATTGCAGCGTTGAACCACGAACCCCCGAAGCGGTTCATGGAGATTGACAAGAACCTGATTATCATCAACGGCGACATATTTGAACATCTTGCTCCTGAGACGATGTGCCCAGCCTGGCTGTATGAAGAGATGGCGCGTGCCGATACCCTTATCTGCGGCTCCAAAACTGTTGCTGAGAACATGTTCAACGTGCTGGAAACGGAAACAGAGAGGCGTCTCAACGATGATTTCAACGCGCCGCGCATTGGCCACATGTTGCTTATTCCCATCTTCAGTTGGCCAGTAAAACCGAAGCCTGCAGGGGATCTTACAACGTTTGACGTTCGCTGGTTGCTGATTGCGTCACCGGATAGCTGGTCGAGAAAGGTATAATTCCCTCATTACGTCCGCTCTTTGCGCGAGGCCTCGCGCAATAACTTCCCCCTCATTGCAGATTCCGAATTATCTGACGTTTGGACCTCCTCAAGTAGAGGAGATGGATCCTGGTGAATTTGGGGGTCACCTTCCGATAACGACGGTTATGTGGTATTTCGACACTCACCTCTTTCACCTGAAGCAGGATAAGACCTTCAAGCCTGCGTTTGTGTTCATTGATCATCAGCCGGATCTGGTGTGCAAGATCGCGTCCGTCGAGCTGGATTCTCGCATGTACCTTCTTGGTGTTACCTCCGACAATCTCTCCGATTGGGTCAACAGGGTGCAGACTCAGTTGAACCATGTATTGACACAAGAGTCGAAACTGCACGCGTCTGGTGATTGGGACCAGCAAGCCAACTGGGCAAACCGTGGTATTCCCCTATGGGCTTGCGATGACAAGGTGGGTTATGAGGCGTTGTCGCTGAAGGAGGAAGAGACTGTTGAGAAAGGTCAAGCTGCAGAAGCACTGGCCCCTGCAAAGCGGAAGTCTACTGGTGGGGAACCAGCCCCCAAGAAGAAGAAGACTGCCTCCAAGCCTCAGGCAGCGAAGTCAGTTACCGGTGCAGAATCCGACGAGAGCGATGGGGATGAAGAGGAGGAGAGCAAGGAAGAAGAGGAGGAGGAAGCGCAGGTCTCCCAGGGCAAGGCAGCGAAGAAAGTGGCAGCGAAGCCGAGGTCCGAGGAAACCGGGGCCCGAGCTCCATTCAAGCAGCCAGGCCGTCAGTCCCAACCAAGAAGCGCGCCCGCAAAGCGACCTCCTAAGGGTAACACGTCCGTTGCTAAGGCTATGGGTTCTAAGATGCAAACTGTTCCGAAGAAAGAGTAATTTCTTCGCTTGTTCTGATATATTATACGCGAGGGCTCGCACTATGCATTCCTCTTCGACGACCTTTATGCTGTCACCTTGTGCCGCACATTTTTCTCTGTGATGCATTTTATTGCGCTGTTGTGTTGGTGTTTGCGCGAGGCCTCGCGCAAAGAAGTGGTACCAAAAAATGCTTCTTGTAGTGCTGCGTGCAACATGGTTTTCGAAAACTGGTTTTCCAAAATATTGAAAGCTCACGGGTGTTTTTATTGCAAAGCATAAATGGTAGAGGAAACAAAAAGTCGTGGTTTTCCCAAAAAAGAAGTTCATTTGTTGGAAATAAATCTTTTTCCCGGGCAGTCGGTTTTGTTGAAAATAAAGGAAAATGGACCAGTTAATTGCTTTTCACGGGATTTTTGGTTCTTGCGTTTTACGTCCCCCCCAAAAAGACTTTTTTTTCGCAGTGCCGTGCAGAGGCAGTTTTGGGCGCATTTTGACCATGCAACTTGAGCCGCCTAAGTTCTTGTCGCTACCGGCCCCCATTCTTGGAAAATCCCACGTCGGCGGGTCCGACCCAACAGGACCATCATATTGGTCCGCGATGTGATCCATGACCCTCGCCATGAACTCATCCTTCTCGTACTTGCCGGTGACCAACATCTTGTCATCCCCCCAATGCGGAGATGTGACCATGGCCCGCCCCTTCTTGGCTGCCACACGGTCGTGCATTGCAATACCCTGGGCATCAGACCCACACACCAATGTGACAGCCCCCCCTTTAGAACAGAATCCAGTGGGGTAAAAGAGTCAGAAACAGGAAACAGAAGCGCAAACAGACAGAGCGCGCGCACTTTGACAGGAGTCACGCGCACGGAGACAGCACAGAGATTGCGTTGCAGTTCCACAGGATAATATTGCATGCAGGACACGCCTGAAAGATTACATTTTTATTATGGAGTGTCATGTATATTTTTCGGCATGCATAGTTTAGGTTGTTGTCGGCAGGCCCTGCGGTATTTTGTTGTGCAGGTATGCTAAATGAACACTCTGTTCATTTATTGTAATCATGAATGACGCTCATCGTGCTCGCGTTGTGGGATACTCAGGAAGGAGTTTGGAAGGATGAAGGAACTTTTGGGAAGTTGATTTTGAAAAACTAAGAGAACTCACGGAGAAAGAGCCAGAACCCAAATATACCCCAACGGTATATTAACATTCATTTAGCTTCGAAAAGGACGCGGGCGGACGCAGAATGAGTGATCATGGCATAGCCGAGAGCATCCATCAGGATGCGTGCACTGTCGCCAAGAAGGATGCCTGCACTTTTGCCAAGAAGGATGCATGCCCTGTTGCCAAGAAGGATGCGTGCACTGTTGCCAAGAAGGATGCGTGCACTGCTGTCAAGAAGGATGTGCGTGCTGCGGACAAGGAGGATTTTGCGGTGACGGCCCAGAAGAAGAAGAAAGAGCCGCCGGAGTACGTGGACGTTGAAGACAGCCTACAGGAGGCCATTGTGGAGATGCTGATTGCGAGAAAGGCGCAAGCACGGGTGCGCACTGTTCAAGGACAACCGGTAACGGCAGCAGGACAGGAGTTTATGGCCATCTCGGACAGACGCCAGCAAATGTTGGAAGAGCGCGACAAGTTCTTCCAGGATAATCCACGCACACAAGCGTGCTGCCAATATGACTGCAGGCAGCGCACGAGGTATCACAGTGACATTGCGTTCGTGCATGGAGGTGTGCTGAGGTGCATGGTGACACGAGTGGCGTTGATTATACCCGAAGATAAGGGGTCAGCCAGCAGTGGCCAGCAGAAGACAAGGAGACTGGCAACGCTGGAGGAATTGAAGAGCAAACAAGATCGCCGACGAGAGTGGTATGAGTGGCACGGGAAAAACAAGCCGCACCTGGCGGCACATGTCTTTCGTCAGTTCGAATGGGAACAGCGCCAACTCGAGGCTTGGGAGAAGGAGAAAGACAAACAAATGAAGGAACCGCAGAGGAGCGCCGGTGAACACCAAGAACGTGACAGGCCAACGGCGCACACGTCCCTGTTCAACGAGGTGACAGGAAGCCCCTGTTCAGGCCATGAACAACAAGCGCGACGCCCCTGGCAGGGAAGAACGAATGTGGAGCGGGTCGAACGCGTGGGAGTTCGTGACGCGGCCACTGTGGACAATCGACCAGTATCCAGAGGGCGAAAGGATCGAGGAGTGCGCCCAACGAAGGCAGAACGACAGCGACGAAGACTACAAGAGAGGAGTTCCTAAGGAACTAAACGTGGTAATGATGCATCCCCTGTGCAGCTTATTTATTCCAACTTACACGGCTATGTCGGCTTGTGCTGACAGTTTTGTTCTCTTTCTTTGCGTTTTCTACAATGTTAACATACACCGAGTGGGGAGCCAGATGGCAGGCCACATAACCACGCGGTTATATGATTTTTGCTTGCTCAGGAAGGTCAGATGGCTTGCCACGGCGCCTGAGCCGGCAAGAGGGGTTAGGACACATACACATGCTGGACAGAATTGCCACAGAGGGGGGTGGGAAGCCCCCTTTCCTTGGGCAGGCCCTCGCCACGGTTTTTATTGGTGCGGACCAGATGGGGCAGGGGATTGCCAAAACAGCCCTGGGATCGTACAAGCATCAACCCCTGGGCTGGGAAATGGGAATGTGGCTGCAGAGGCCGTTCCATTTTTTTTACGCCGGAGAGACCCGAGAAGGGGCAAGTAACGTCGGTAGAAGACACAAGCCCAGGGTCACGGCAAGCAGCGCTTGGGTTTCCCCTTGGTGTCAAGGGAGGGCAGAATTCCCCTCCAGGATCCCACGAGAGGGTAAGGCCAGAACCCAGGACAGCGCACTGTGTGCACAGCATGGCGATCAGCCACCAGGGAAGATTTAATTCCACACCAACAGGGGACTTCACAGCTCAATTTTTTTTACACTTACGACAAGACATAACTCTTGCTGACAGGGACGCCCCCCGCCCCTCCCCACAGTGAAGAAGCAGATGGCATGCCACGGCACTGCTGACGGGAGTGGTGCTGCACAGCACTGGAGATGGTGGGTCCAGTACGGACCTTAAAGTGAACAATGAGAGCAAAAAAAAGCACTGGAGATGGTGACCAGAGACCCAACCGCATGCATGTATGAGATAGTCCAGGCATTACTGGACCTTATACCCAGCTTTGCGCCAGGTTTTACTGCTTTGTCTGCGGCGGAAAACACTAAAGCAGCCCAGGCACCACGGAACACTGCACGTTCTGCAGAGTGCCTTGCACTATGCCCATTACCTTGTTGTTGTAGTCTTTTTCACCAAGTCGCATGTCAAGCAACAGCAATACCCGTACCAAAATTCAGGACACACTGGGTTCAGTATATCAGCATGAATGGCAGTGCACTACAGTTTCTTCTGAAAGGCAGGGCTCATCTTTTGCTGTGTACTGCTGGTTCGTGCAAGGGTGCTGTTTGCAGTCTGTCCGTTGTAGGTATTTCTGGATTTGATTTTTTTGTGTGTTTTTTTTTGTGTTTTCGTTTTGTCAGCAACTACAAAATTGCTGACCGTCGCGAGATTTGTGCAGGTGGCCCATGCTACGATTTTTGGGACCACAACGTAGTAGATACCATGTCAATAGTAAACAGTAGAGAGAGGACCCACCTCAGTGGGGTAGTTTACAGGGACATAAGGCCCATGAAGGACCACAAGGAGTTTGGGGTTGGTAAGGTAAGTGTGACAGATGCCAGGGTATCAGTTTTGGTTTCAAACATTTCAGGGGTCTACTGGTGGTGCCCCCATGAAACGTTTTGGGAGGGGAGTGCAATACCCTGGGCATCAGACCCACACACCAATGTGACAGCCCCCCCTTTAGAACAGAATCCAGTGGGGTAAAAGAGTCAGAAACAGGAAACAGAAGCGCACACAGACAGAGCGCGCGCACTTTGACAGGAAGCACGCGCACGGAGACAGCACAGAGATTGCGTTGCAGTTTCACAGGATAATATCGCATGCAGGACACGCCTGGAAGATTACATTTTTATTATGGAGTGTCATGTATATTTTTCGGCATGCATAGTTTAGGTTGTTGTTGGCAGGCCCTGCAGTATTTTGTTGTGCAGGCATGCTAAATGAACACTCTGTTCATTTATTGTAATCATGAATGACGCTCATCGTGCTCGCGTTGTGGGATACTCAGGAAGGAGTTTGGAAGGATGAAGGAACTTTTGGGAAGTTTTTTTTGAAAAACTAAGAGAACTCACGGAGAAAGAGCCAGAGCCCAAATATACCCCAACAGTTTATTAATCCCCATCCGCATGTAGTTGACGACGTGGTCGATCTCGGCGTGGGACGGGACATCAATGCCATCCACTGGCTGATCCGTCCCCTCCTTGGGCTCAAACATGACCCGCATGGGCACCGCCTCCACCCTACGGATGAATGCTTCATCACCCGTGGGCTGGGCTTGCGCCCCATCCACCAGGAAAGCCTTGGTACCCCACGCTTGACCCGGGGAGGGCATTGATAAGCCCATGGCGTCGATGAACAGCTCCTCCTCTGGCCCGAATGACATCTCGTTCAAGGTGATGGCATCCAGCGTCGACTTGAGACCTGCCAGCGGACATGGGGTGGATCCTATGCCGGTTATGACCAGGATCCCCGTCGCCCTATCTGCGACGATCTCCTCCACCGTACGTCTGGTATTTTCGAGGGAGCCATGCCAATACATGGGCCCCCACTCCTTCAAACCCCAATGCCTGTGCCAGGCTATGTCTCCTCGATGCCAATGCCTCCTACACTTCCTCAAAAGTGGGGCATCCCGGGAAGCGAAGATGTCCGTCTCGGGCGCTTTGGCTCCCAGCGTCTGAATCATCCTGGCATACACCTGCGGCGCCATTCCATACTCCGTGAGCTGAACTCCGCGGTCTCCTCTGGACTTGGCACCCACAGCTTGCACCGCTTGGACGATCCGATCCTCTTCCTCAGCATTCCATTGGGATGATCCGCATGCATAGTCCGTGGACAGCCATGTATGGCATTCATCATCCTCCCGGACCAGCGTTGCACGATGTGGAAGGGCTCCAATGGCGTTTCCCACCATGAAGTCATACCCCATGATCATATCCCAATCTGTAATGTCGGCCACATAGAGGTTCCCGGATAGAGTGCTTCTCTTCGCCAAATCTGGGCGGTTCAAGCGCTCATGCTCCCAGAATTCCATACTGATAGTGGCCTCATGGGTGCCACGACCCATAATCTCCCCATTGGCCACCTTCAGGTGTACCGGTCTACAGCTGGGCTGCAGGGATTCCTCCTTGAACAACCCTCTCCGGACCAGGCTCACCTGGGCACCCGTATCCACGAAAACATCCACCACCAATTCCTCTTGTCCGCACCGAACACGCACCTTCAAGTGCGACTGCCGCTCGTCACCATGCGGTGTATGGACGACTCTCACGGCATGCAACTCTAGCACATCCGGGTGCATCAGGACTTCGAGGGTATGGTCACGGATGGTGTACATCTTGGGCTGGTCCTGCCCGTCCACGGGGCTCTCCGTGGTCGCTCCTTCTTTCTTGCCACGTCCCTTGCCCACATACACATCCCTTGGCAGGGCGCTCCAGGGGTTGGGAGCCGCAAAACTCAGTGGTATTGGCTCTTCTGGAGCCTTCTTTGACACCCGATGTGCCTTCGCTTTTTCTCGGATTCCACTGATTTTCGGAGGAGAGACCTCCGAGGTCCCACTCCCGTGGGGGCTCCTCTAGACGTGGCCTGCCGCAGCTCCCTCCTGCTGCGATCTGCTCAGACTTTGTCCACCACGTTGCTGGGCTCTGAGTTCCTCCAATGTCCTCAATATGTCCTTAGCAACCTCCTCGATCGACCTCACGCGTCGGTCTGGGCCGGGTCCTCCACCATAGCCTTTTCCTCCGCCTTTCCCTTGGCCCTTTCCTTGGCCTTTTCCACCGTCTCCGCCCTTTGCCTTCCAATCGGCAATTCGTTGCTCCTTGGGCTTTTTGTCGGGATGGGCGGCGAAGTAGGTCTTCTTGTCCTCCTCATATACTGTCATACGACACAGAGTAAAGATCGCTAGTGCGATCGCCTGTGTCGCGCATGTGTAGCATAGGCCAGATCAGAATAAAGTAGGCATATCAGAAAGCATAATTTAGGTATGTATTTTACATTCAAAATGTTTGTACAGATTGACGGGATGATATTAACTTTTGGTTATTGTTCTTGAGTGCTTCGCAGACGTTAGAAGGAGATAGATCAAAATGAAGGATTTCGACAAGGATGATCAAAATCAAACCAAGGACAAGACCATTACAATCCCGTCAATCGAAAAAGAGGTCTTGCTTATGCTGTGCGTGCTTGCTGCGACGTTGGACGAGTACGGCGCCAAGGATCCACATCGGCGCCAAGGGCAATTGCACAGCGCCTACAGCGCTGTGAGCGGCTGCGCTGTACAAGCCGCCATGAGCAGAACCAGGACGGCGCTGATGGGAGCGCTGCCAGAAGGAATGAGGTGCTGACGGCGCCTTCATCAACGACTGCGCCGTGCAGACCGCCACGAGCAGAAGTAGGGCGCTGATAGGAGCGCCGCCAGAAGGAGTTGACGGCTCCTTCATCAATAACGGCACTTTGTTGGGCGCCAGGAGGGTGAAACAGCGCGATGGTCACCGCCGTCAGCAGGAATGGGGCGCCTACAGCGCGTTGGTCACCGCCGTCAGCAGGAATGGGGCGCCTACAGCGCCTTGGTTAGCGCCAGGTCTGGTGAGACAGCCCCTTGACAGCCCCTTCACAGCGCCGTCGTAAGGAGTGGGGAGTCCACGTTGCTTTGGACCGCGGTGGCGCCGGTGGCACTTTCTGAGAAGGCGCCCGTGGACTTTGACAAGGGACAGCAGAGAGTGACAGTAGGTAAATTTTGGTGTTGGCTGCTTTCCAGCCTTTTAATTTGCGTCGTGTTGCATTTTGTGTCGTTTGCTTCGTTCGCTTCAGCGACCGTTGTCACTGTATTATTCAATTTTGACACTGCTTTGCGTTTTCTGTGCCACTCCTGCTTTGCAGGTGCAGAGCATCGCAAGCGTGTCACGGGAGCAGCAGCACGAGAGCAGTGGGATGCGGGTATGGTGAGCAACAACGCACACATTTCAGGTGTGGCGACTGTTGCATGCCTGCTTTGTCTTCACCCTGTTTCGCTTCTTCGTCACGGGTTTATTTTTTGGTACTGCTCTGTGATTCTGTGTGTGTGTGTTTGTGCAGAGGTGGAACAAGAGCAACACAAGGCAACACGAAAGGTGAGCACACGCGGACACGTCCTGTTTACAGGTGTGTTGTGTGTTGCATGCCTGCTGTGTGATCGCTTCGTTTGTTTGTGTCTCTGTCGCCCTGGCTTTTGTGCTCCTGCCTTTGCAGGGTGACCAGCCAAGAATCCAGGATTCAAATGAGTTGAATGTACATTTTGGGTATGTGCTCCGTGTGCAGTGAGTGAGGTTTTCACCCTTCAGTGTGTTTGTATATGCATACGTATAGACAAGCTTGCCTTCCTTTTCCTGTTTTGGCAGTTTTTGCCAATCTTTCTCATCTCAGTGTTTTTGTGTCTTTTTGGGGCTTGTTTGTTTGGTTGCAGTTGCGTTCCTTCGCCTTCGGCGGACACGCACGACCCAGTTTGGGTGCTTCTGCTTCCTCTTTGTTTCTTTCATTTTCTATTTGTGTTGTTGGTGGTCGCTACTTCTACTTTTTCTCTTTTTAGCCGGTGAGCGGCAGTTTGTTGTTTGGTTGGTCCTGTGCTTAGCGAGCACTCATTTAGGTAGGACAGTAACCCCCACTGTAGGCATAGTGAATCCCGCCCGAGGCGCCTTATAAGTCTCGTAGGCCTTTGAGCGCCTTCTTAAGCCCTTTATTTTTCCTAGTCCTTGCCTTGGGTTTGTACGGCAGGACACCCCACCTTGAGTTGATAGGCGATTCTTTTTCTGGGGGTGGCGCCTACTCGGGTCGGGCGGGTGATTTGCCACGGCCTGTGTTTGCCTGCGGGGGCGTAGGTGGACAGGAGTGTTACCGCTGCCTCGGGCAGCTTGACAGTTTTATTTTTCTGTGTAGGCTCTCTGAATATTTTTTCCACATGACCCGTGATTGGAGTGTATGTCTTTTAATTCCTCTTGTTTTTGTGTGTTGCCCAGTCTTTTTTCTTCCAGTCTGTTTCTTAGTTTGGATTCTTTTCTTTGATGTATTTTTGTGTTGTGTTTGAAGTGTTTTTTTTCATTCTTTTCAAGTATGGTTGGTGTGAGCATTTGTGCGTGCGTGCGGGGTGTCAATGCGCTGACGCAATTTGCTTGAATTCAGCCTGTTTAGTTTTTATTATCTATTACAGAAATACAGTTACGCGTTACAGAACAGGATATAATGATAGAAATTTTTCAGGTTGAATGTCAGTGGTTTCGTTTGCGTTTTTATACATCGTGCGCATTAGCATAGTTGTCGTTTGCGTGTTTGTAGTTTCTAACCTCTTGGTGTCTGTTGTGCAGGTCAGGAGGTGAGCAGTGCAAGGGAAGTGGGTATCAGCAGTGTTGGATAAAGATTGATTTCAGGTATGACTGACGATTGACATGTCGTCGTTTTTTTTATATGATATGCATGTTCAGTTCCTCTTTGTCTTTGCAGCGCCAGCAAGTGGATATCAATGAAGGGTCCTGAATTCGGGGCAGTACGGAAGCCTAATCAGGTGCAGGTTAATGGGTTTTGTAGAGTATTTCAGGTTTTTCTTTTTGCACTGCACGACTGAGATCAACAACGGAACCACCAGTCCACTTGCTGTGTATGCTGCAGGGCAGGCAGAGATTTTGTACATTAGCTAACCTTTTCAGGCAGGCAGAACATTGTTACAGATTTTCTGACAGCCCCTTTTTTTTTCCAGAGGACTTTTGAGGCTGCATTGCCTGCTTAGCCATTGCTGCAGGCAGTTTCTGTTTGTAGGCGGGTTAGTATTGTATGTTGCAGTGTAGTCCAGGCCCACAGTTCCACCCCCACCCCCACGCTAACTAGTATGTAGGGCTGCAGTGTACTTCAGTCCTGCAGCACGCCACAGTAAAAACTTTTTTTGGTGTGTGTTTGACTTTTTTGTTTGACACCCTGCTCTGGGCTGTCTACAGCAGCTCAGCCCCCCCCCCCCCCCACACACTAGTGTAAAGATCTGAGTGTCTATTTTCCTTAGTCAGCCATTTGCTGAGGTAGACCCAAGCAAATAGCTTGGGAAGGGAGTGTAATAGGACACAGAGTAAAGATCCCTAGTGCGATCGCGTGTGTCGCGCATGCGTAGCATAGGCCAGATCAGAATAAAGTAGGCATATCAGAAAGCATAATTTAGGTATGTATTTTACATTCAAAATGTTTGTACAGATTGACGGGATGATGTTAAGTTTTGGTTATTGTTCTTGAGTGCTTCGCAGACGTTAGAAGGAGATAGATCAAAATGAAGGATTTCGACAAGGCTGATCAAAATCAAACCAAGGACAAGACCATTACAATACCTTGCAATGCCGGTGGTCATGTGCATGGTTGTTCTCCTTGCCGTAGCAGACCCAGCAACCATCGTGCTGTGATCTGTACTCGCGGAACGAGAGCGGCGGGTTCCCGATCCTCCGCGGTTCCTTGCGGTTCTTGGTCCTCCGGTCCAGGCGGTTCCACCTGGACCTGTCCTGCCCATTCTCCTTCATATTGTGCGCTACGAACGCGAAGAAGTGGGCTTCTTCATGATCCTCTCGGGTGGTCGCGTTCCAGAGATCTTGGCCGCTTCCACTCCCTTCCTCCGCGGTGCTGACCGTGTCCCCCTGGACATCTCGGTGTTGGCGATCTTCCCGATGACCTCGATGTCCATAGCCCTGTTGATCCTGCACGTGGGCCTCGTTCTTGGCGTTGAGCTTCAGCTCCACCGTGATGTACTTCACAATCTCGTCCGGGCTCATGCGGGCGAAGATGACCTGCATCCCCAGCGGCTCTCCGCGCCTCCACTCCACGTTGTTGAGGCGCATCAGCCTTTGCCCCATGGTGTCGCCGAATACCTCCACGTAGACGGCGTTCTTCAACCCCAACACTCGGCTGGGCTCGCCAAGGTTTCGCCGGAAAAACTCCATTATTCGGGCGTGGGTGTCCTCCGCTGCCATGATCCGTACGGCCACGCGCTTCTTTGCTCTCTTCTTCTCCTTATCCTCCACTCTTCTCTTCCAGTGCCCGGGGAGGACGTCCTTCAGCAGGTGGCCGATCTTGCTGGCCTCATTCCAGTCCTCCACCAGCTTGAGGCTTCTTCGGTACTTGCGGATGTACCGATTCCATTCCCGGACCCTCAACTCCCCGCGCTCCAGCGGCAGCGGAATGGACCACAAATCCTCCAACTTCTGGTTGGGGGCGTCCACTCGCTCCTCGTCCTCCAGCCACTGGAGGCAGGCTTGCTCCGTCTGGATCACTCCCTCGTGGATCTGATCCCTGAGCTCCTCCTTCAGGTCTGCACCAGCCTGTGTGGGAATGTCCGACACACCCACTTGTCCCTTGGCGCTCCCTTCATCTCGCCGACGACCTCTTCAGCGAAGTCCTCCCAATCCAGGATGAAGTCATCCAGGTTGGAGGGGTTTCCATCGTAATAGGGGATTTTGATTCCCCTGAGGTCGTCAATCCTGATGGCGTCTCCGACGTCCGCAGCCACCACTCCACCGAGACGGATACCACCTGTGGCCGGGGGGTGTGAGTACACTCCTCGTACATCCCTCTCCTCCATGGAGTGCGGTCCAGTTGGGCCTGAACCCATGGGGTTTGGGATGCGGGAAGGACTTGCTCCACCGGCTGTCCATATCCCCGTAGTGGGGTCCTTCACCCACAGGTTTCCGCCTGGATGGCCTCAACCATGACCGTCGGCCCTTCCCATGGTTAGCCCCTGCATGGTCTGGTGTTGGATCTCCTCTTCCGCATAAACTGCATGGGCACTCGTAGTGGTCGGTGGATCCTGGGCGGCATGGGACATCTGTACCGTCAGGCTCCTCGGGTCCCTGATTGCGTGCTCTTCCCGCATGGACCCAGCCGGTGCCGTATGCTCCCCGAGCATTATGGATTCGCTGAACATGGGAACAAACGGCAGCGCCCGGGTCAACACGCGGAGGCGCGTAAGGTGCCTCTGCAGGGCCGCCCATGGGTTTCTCCATGGCGCCCCTGAGGGTTTTAACCCGCTCCACCAGCTGTGCTGCTGCCGGCTTTGCCAGGAGCTCCGGACCCAAGGCGAGGGGTTGTAACTCCTCTAGCCTTTTCAGGCGTCCCGACATGTCCTCCGTCAGGTGGAGGAGGCTGTCCACCACTCGCTGCTGCTTCTGCAGGGCCGTCTTCAGCTTCTCCCGGCACCGGTCCTGCTCCGCTCGCAGCTCTGCCATGTCTCTCTCCGCTGCCGACTGGTCATCCAGGATCCCCGCGACGTCCTCCTCTAGGCCGTGCTTCGCGTTGTCCAGGCGGTCGAGGTGCTGCCCGATGGCGTCCATCCCCATCTTTGGGTACTTGCCGGTGAGGAAGGATACGTGCTTGCAGTGGCACTCAACGTGTTTTCGACCTGATCCGGCGCATCCCACGGTTCCCGGCGCCTCGGATTCCTCCGCCATGGGTGTGTCGCCCATGCTATCCCGCGTTGGCTCCGTGTGCCGGGCCACAGGCGCCGTTCTGGCCCTGGCAGGCCTCTCCAACACCTCGGCGTCATGCTCCAGGCTGGGTTCTGGGGCCGTGTGCGCCGTTGTGGGCGGTCCGGCCATCTCCTCCGACTCCGAAGGGTAAGCGGTCCGATAGCCCTCGGAGTGCCCCTCGGAATCTGCAGCCGACCACAGCCTGACCGGGCTGGGATCCGTCTCCATCGCCCTGGCTTCCGCCGCGGGTTTTGGGGACCCGCGCTTCCGGTAACGCCGAGCTCTGCCGTTGCAGCCAGTCTCCTCCAACTCCTCCGCAGCGGAGCGGAGATTGCAAGCCTTGCGGCATTGCCTTTCACACATGGAGGCCAGGTCCTCCATGTCTAGCCCATGTCCTGCAAGGGCTCTCCGTTCTGAGCATCTTTGCTCTTCTCGGGCTTCCCAGTCCGGCGTCGACTCCACGGACTCGACGATCTGCACCCGGGGCGTCCTTGGGCAGGGCTCATGAGGGCCCAAGTCCCCGGTGCGGCGGTAGGGGGCAGGTACTCCTCTGCTACCATAAAGAAGGTCCCTACCAGGATAGGCCCCTGCTGTACCCCTTCCACCATTTCCTGTCACTCCTATGGTCTTGCTTCTCACCAGGTTCTGCATGATCTTGCCCTATCCTGCACAATTTCCCACAAAAAAGTAGTAAAATGTGGCTCCTTCACACAAATCCTGACCCCTTGCAATAACCAATCCCAAGTACAATAACCAAATCCAGATGATCCACACTGAGGGCTTCCAAGGGTGTTTGAGGTCCCGCGTTGACACTCAACAGCTCCTTTCAACACGCCGATCGTCTCACGGTGCACACGGAGACACGTGCGTTGGGCATGTACATAGAATTGCACCAAAAGAGAAGCCCTGAAATTGGCATATGAACACATATCAAGCATAATTGGGGAAAGATGGAAACATACACAATCACAGCCATAGACCCCTCATTCCCTGGGCTCAAGACCTTCCCTTGACTCACCAACATGATGCCCTGAACCAAGTCAAATAAGATGGCTAAATGCCATGTGTCAAAAGTCACTACACAAACCCCAAAAATGTGTTCCCTCCCAAGCCTCTAAATCCTAGCCCAATAGGGGAGGTGGCGTGTGATGGCCTAGAGTGGCACTCAGGACCATGCCCTACCCTGACATAACTTTGGTTCGACTTGGAGGCGATTGGGCTTGGAGAATTGCCCCATGAAGATGACCTCACAACATAGCAAAATTAGGCAAATCACACCATAGTGCCCAAAATTCAATTATATACTCAAAAATGCATACGGCAAATATTCAAATGCTTCATGCATGTGTCAAACCGGAGAGTAATATACAAGGGTGATATAGACCAAAGGTCCATGCCCCAGAATATGCCAACATTGGCTCCTAAACCCCTCAGGATATACACATAGCATGCTTCACAAGTCAACTCACGAATTTGGGACCTAAATTTGTGAGGCCTCGTGTGCCGCGCCAAAGTGACCACGTGATCCGGCATATGGTGAGGTGCAACACCGAAGCATATGCCACTATATAAGCAACATACCATAGTTCACGGATCTCTAGGCACTTTACTGTTAGCCAACCAGTTGAGCACATAAAATACAAAAATGAGCATAAAATGAGGTCAAAAACATGCAAATGCTGCTAAATTCAAGATAATCACGATAGTATATAACTTCGCTCACCCATGGTATCAACATACGGTTCAAAACACAATTGCTTGGGACCATTTACAAACAATCCCCCCACTTGGATCCCCACATGGACGCATAGGGACACCTTCGAACCTCCTCCCAACACGCACCATGAAAATGGGAAAATTGGTAGTGGCGCTTGTGGGTCGCTCCGTAAGCCTTCCCACATGCACTATATGCAATTTTCATGTTATACACTCGCAAAATTGATCCGATTTGTTCAGACATTCAGAATCCGATTTTCGACTTCGAGGTCGCCGCACTGGATATGATGAATTTTGAGTGGTCCTACATTTTTCCCCCATCACGAATCAACCTTCCTTTTGTTGTCTCCTTCATTTTTCTTGGAGATATAGGCAAAACGAAATTGATTCGTGAGGCCACTTTGAAGAATCATATCTCCGGCTCACTGCGAGGAATTCCAATTTCGAGATATGGGCTGACATCGCCTTGGTCTCAACTTAATTTAGGGAGCGTCAAACGCCTTTGATGTGTACACATGCCTGATGTAGCAAGGGATAATGGTCAAGAGGGTAGAAAGTGATTTATAACTCTTGGATCATGCAACCGAATATTTTAATGCGACTTTCGTGTGTACCACATGAGTGTTGGAGTTGCCTTGGGTTCCTACGTATTTTTAACGTGAAGTTATGGCCATGGAGGGTCATGACATACCATGGTGGGAGCCATTTTTGAGGGTATGTGTTATATGGATGGTATGTGCTTCGCTATGCTCACGCCCATGTTATATATCTCCATTTGTAGGAAGATATGTGGAGTCATACGAGGCAAGGGCTTCGCCCATGTCAAAATGGTGAGCTCCATAGCGCTAGACTAAGTCTACCGCACATATAGTGCACGTGGGAAGCCTTACGGAGCAACCCATAATCGCCATTTCCAATTTTCCCATTTTCATGGTGCATGTCGAGAGGAGGTTCGAAGGTGTTTTCATGCGTCCATTTGGGGATCCAAGTGGCGGGATTGTTCACAAATGGTTCCAAGCAATAGCTTTTTCAACCATATGTTGATACCATGGGTGAGCGAAGTTATATACTATTGTGATTATCTTGAATTTAGCAGCATTTGCATGTTTTTGACCTCATTTTATGCTCATTTTTGTATTTTATGTGCCCAACTAGTTGGCTAACAGTAAAGTGCCTAGAGATCCGTGAACTATGGTATGTTGCTTATATGTTGGCATATGCTTCGGTGTTGCACCTCACCATATGCCGGATCACGTGGTCACTTTGGCGGGGCACACGAGGCCTCACAAAATTAGGTCTCAAATTCGTGAGTTGACTTGTGAAGCATGGCCTGTGTATATCCGGAGGGGTTCGGGAGCCAATGTTGGGATATTCTTGGGCATGGTTCTTTGGTCTATATCACCCTTGTATTTTACTTTCCGGTTTGACACATGCATGGAGCATTTGAATATTTGCCGTATGCATTTCTGAGTATATAATTGAATTTTCGGCACTATGGTGTGATTTGCCTAATTTTGCTATGATGTGAGGTCATCTTCATGGGGCAATTCTCCAAGCCCAATCGACTCCAAGTCGAACCAAAGTTATGTCAGGGTAGGGCATGGTCCTGAGTGCCACTCTAGGCCATGACACGCCACCTCCCCTATTGGGCTAGGATTTAGAGGCTTGGGAGGGAACACATTTTTGGGGTTTGTGTAGTGACTTTTGACACATGGCATTTAGCCATCTTATTTGACTTGGTTCAGGGCATCATGTTGGCGAGTCAAGGGAAGGTCTTGAGTCCAGGGAATGAGGGGTCTATGGCTGTGATTGTGTATGTTTCCATCTTTCCCCAATTTTGCTTGATTTGTGTTCATCTGCCAATTTCAGGGCTTCTTCTTCTTCATTGATTTTGGTGCAATTCTATGTACATGCCCAACGCCCGTGTCTCCGTGTGCACCGTGAGACGACCGGCGTATTGAAAGGAGTTGTTGAGTGTCAACGCGGGACCTCAAACACCCTTGGAAGCCCTCATTTCCGATTATTCCGATTTGAGCTATTGTACTTGGGAATTGGTTATTGCAAGGGATCAAGATTCGTGTGAAGGAGCCATATTTTACTATTTTTTGTCGGAAATTGTGCAGGATAGGGCAAGATCATGCAGAACCTGGTGAGAAGCAAGACCATAGGGGTGACAGGAAATGGTGGAAGGGGTACAGCAGGGGCCGGTCCTGGTAGGGACCAGTCCTGCCCAGTGGCTTCTGTTGTATGTTGCATTTCTTTCTTGCCGCAAATAGGCACCGTTTTTAGGTTTCTAAGATATTGGAACACGGGTTTGAAAAAAAATTGAGGAAGATGTAAAATGCGCTGCTCAAACTTGAAGTTTCATGGCAAAAAAACAGCTCACGCTGCAGGGAAAACATGTTTTTGCAACTCAATGGACATAAGCACTAATGAGTTAGAGCAAAAAAAAAGCTTTACCTCCGCTGTTGGACACAGCGGTGGACTGATAATCTGCCAATCTTCGAGAAAAACTTTTTGTTCATCAACCATATGCATAGCAGATCTTTAACACGGTTGACGTGATAAGACCAAAAGCATCTCACAAGTATCCCTAATTCCTTTTGGGTCCCCTTTGGCGTGCACAACTACGAAGTTGCTGCACGTTGGCTCTGAGAAACTTTAGAAATGAGCCTTTTTATGTGAAAACAATAGCTGAACTATGGGTGGTACACTTACTCGTACCTGGTACACTTACTGGTCCTTTTGCTGTAATCAATAGGCACGAGTCGTAGCGGTGCCCCAAAAAAAAATATTACCACAAACTGCAAAGATTCAAAGCCTGCAAACTGGAGAGTGTGGTGCAACGTACTGACCCCAAAACCTAAACATTCAATAACTTCTTTTTTTTGCCTGCATGGTCCTTCAGCATATGCCCGTGTGATGAGACACATATAAGTCGAAACCATCATCATCTTCGCTGCAGCAGCGGCAGCAGTTGCTGTCATCTCTAACCTTCTGTCTTCTCTCAATGCTCCATGCTCCGTTTAGACATGACCAACTTACTTTTGCTCCGCAACACCTTGTTTTGCACCCGAGAGCTGCTTGCCTATGCCGGCCGTCGCCATCCTTCAGCTGATGCATCCAAGTGCACACACTGCTGAATAAAGGGCACCCACCGCCATACCGAGAGGAAACAAGCACAACACTGTAGCACTGTCGCGTCGACTACATATCACGGCAGACGTGTCAGAGAGCAGCCACACACTCGCAGGCGAAGCATTGTAAGGTTTGTTGTCAAGCAGGGTCACTGCCTCTCGGCGTTGCAGCTCAGTCCACTGCAGCCAAGGTCTGCTGTCGCTGTTGAGATTGAGGCATCTCTTGTTAGGTGGTGCACAAGCCCGGGTACCTCCGGAACGCTTTTTTTTCGGCTGGCAAGTGGCTTCATTGTGCGCATTGCGAAGTGTTTTGTGATTTCACTGTCATCTTTTTGGTGAATAAATCTTAGCATCCTTGAGTAAGAAAACTAACCACTTGAAGGATCAAAACAAAAAAGATTTCCCAGCAGACCCCGACAAAGGCCCTCTCCTTCAACATGGTAACATGGCATATGGCGGGATCTCAGTTGGAATTTCTACCAAATTCAAACGGGGCAAAATCCGAAAAGGTCAAGCGGCGATTGGGATTTCAAGTTTCGGAATTTTTCGGTGTTTTGGGCTACCATTCTGTACCCTAACCCAAGGGGTTGATTGTTGGTGTATTTTTTTTGTAAAATCATTAGTTCGTCCAATCAATGCATGTCCTTATGAAATTTTTGTCCATAACTCTCTTGACCCCCTCTTGAGACCCACTTTTTTGAACTATCATGAGAGAAGAGGTGGGAGGGGAGGGGGGGGGGGGTTTTGGGATCGAAAAACATAAAATCTTTATGTTTTTTCGATTTGAAGCCGAAAAAGAGTCCTGACTCCATGGGGTTGTATGGGCCAGAGTGGGACGGGCACTTATGCAGCTTATTTACTTTTCAGCCATTCCTGCTATGTTGGCGGATTTGGCAACCACGGTGACCCTACGGTACCCAGGGGTGCAAGCAGGGCTGCCGTGACATGAAATTCTTACTGGGATACAAAAAGACTTTTTTCGCAGTTTTGAGCCTTGGGTCAAATCCCGTGCCAAGCTGACTGTTGGTCAGAGGCCACCTTTGCGGGGGAGGCTTAGGCGGGCGGCTGCAGCAACGGCTAGGGGAAGGGGTCTGGTACATGCCCCCGAGGCCAAGGGTTCGTCAATTACCGGCTCCCCTTACCTCTCTCTACCATCTCAGCAAAAGTTAGATAAAACACGTATAACCCAACAGAAATGTTACCCAAAAAGAATTAGTTAGATTGGGCACCCTCCTCAACAACAGCAAAGTAATAGGCTCATAGAATTGTAGTCTTCCAGCTTAGTCCATAGCAAAAAGGGACTATGAAACACAATCATTATTTACACTCATGTTCACTCCTTACCTCTCTTCCACTCTCACCATACAAATATCCCTCTGGTAGTGAAATACACCTAGTTAGGACTTACCTAGGAAGCACCACGTGCTCCCTGGTGTCGCCGCCAGGCGCCTCTCCTCTATCTATCTCTCTTCTCTCCTCTTGTGTTTGGGGCTTGGCTTAGGCCTAGGTATACTCTTGGGATCCCCCAATACATGAAACATGCTTGGGACCCACCAAATAGGCATTAAAATACATGTAGAAGTAGGGACAACCATGGAAAAGGGTTGTAGAGTAAATAGAGGTCCGTTAGGGGCCTTAGACTCCTTCGAAGGTAGTATGTGTGGTATCACTCACAAAATGAGTCGATCATGCATGACATGCATGACAATCCATGATCCAAAAAATGTGAGCATCCAAATTCAAAGACTTATGAAAAATGAATAGTATAACCTTCTTAGGAACCCATAAGAGTGGGGTTGTGGTTGTGTTAGTTCTGAGCGAAAGTGAGGTTTTGGGTTGGAATGTGAAAAACACATGCTAGGGCGCCAGCATGTCATGACACATGATGCATGCCACATGACACATGATGCATGATGAATGATGATGATGATGAATGATGATGAATGATCTGAATCTGCTCTGAGTTCAAATAAAGTACACTCTGAGTTCAAAATATATACTCCATGGGGCTCAATCTCACTCCCCCCCCGACTGAAGCCCTGGAATTCAGGAGTAAATACTCAGAAAAATAGGCTGAAAAATGATATTGTGGCCATAATCATATGCAGCCCTGTGAAATCTCTTAGCATTTACTATTCAGTCCAGAACTGGACTACCTTCAATACCAAGTATGATCACTGCACCTCAGTACCACAGTACAGAATGAGTGGAATGACTTCGGAAAGCATACATGTGAGTTACCTTTCTTACTATACCACTCTTACCACAGCACAACAGGTGATTAGTTTGGAGCTAAAAATGCAAATACCAGAAGTTCCAGAAAGATTGTGCTCAAAGTGATATATAAAGCATGGACAAGGCGTAGGAATCCTTAGGGAAGCCTTACATAACAAATGCAGATACCGATTTTTTGAAAATCAAAGTGAAATCGGCAATGAATAACGCTTGAAATGCACTTCAAAATGAACCGTAGCTGAGCTTCTAACTCGCCAGGAACCAAAACGTGAAAAAATATTTGGACACCTGAAAAGCGCAAAGTGTAGCGCTGGGAGTTCTGGCGACTCCCGTAACAGCGCGTGTCCGCCGTGCGGGACTGGGGGCGAAGCCTCCAAAGTCCAAAAAACTTTTGGACTTTTGTAATAAGCGCTTCTGAAGCTGCAAAAAGCGCAGTTTTGTAAAACAAAGAATTTGGAAAACAACGAGCAGCGAAAAACGCGATTTTATAAAGTGAGGCTTACAGACAGGCAAAACGTTTTGCGCGGGGAGGGTGCACAGTACAGCCATAGGGTAACTGTACGTTTTGCGCGCATCAATTCACCACTGTGCATTTAATAGGCGAGTTTGAACATCAGCCACACATAGCACAACAGAAATGAAACATACGTGTTGATTAGAGCTTGCACAAAACTCATAGCGTGTTTTTACATTGCTTTGCCGTCTTTTGCACGTTCTTGGTGCCTCGCAAGGTTTGGCTTGGGCTGGCAGTCAGGCAGGATTCAGGAGGGAAACAGGCCATCACGCATGCAAAATAGCAGCGTACGCCGCGTCGTGCACACGTAAAAACTCCAAATCCAAGTAGGATAGAGGGTAAAACCTTCATAAGGGAAACATTCAAGGTTTGGGAGGTAGGGAGAACCTTCCTTGCTCGCTCTGTAGGACAGCATGCATGCATAGCGGAGGCGCCGCTATATGCGTCAGTGTCCCCTGTTGAGTGGTTTTGGTGGAACGCCTCGTGGGACGTCTTGTTCATGCATATGTTCACATGCAGGCACTTAAAACACTCATATGTTTCACTGTGCCGCTCACACATGCAGTGTGTGTTAGAGAGTGTAGGACCGTTGCAACTCAAAAAGTGCAATGAAACTCTTGGGTGAAATTCCTCACTTGAAAGTTGTTCGGTTTGAGTTGCACAAGTGTGGGAGGAGTGTGGAGAGGAGAGTGGGATGTGGGTTGGAGGCGTTAGCAAGGGGCGCTCCTGCAGAGGGCTACTCCTTTGTAGAGTGTTAGGATCAGCGAGTGGGAGACTGGGAAGGCAGGGGATTGGAATGGGCAAGGGCGTTCGCGTTGGTCAGCGTACGCTGGCCCTTGTTCCCACGCCCATCTGATCCCTGACGGTTTTTTCCTGGTATCCCCGTGTGTGACCCTCTCTCTTTTTTTTTGGGTAGCCCCAAGGTAGAGACCCTGAGGTAGATTCACACACATGCTCGCCCTGCACCGCAGATCCACGCACAGCACTGCACACACATACTCAACACAACACACTTTTGCGCGCCATTCACTCACTCTGCACGGATCACGTTGAGCTTCGGTTCCGTGTCCACACTTGCACGGGTGTCATCGGACCGGAGGCGAGATGCACCCAAAGCGTTCACTGTTTGTTCGGGGATGCTTGGTGTTAGCTACAACTTGACTTGCCTTGGCGTGGGCGTGTGTGTGGGAAGTTGTAGGGTCAGGGTGTCTTGCGGTGCAGGATCAGGCGTTAGCGTCTTTGACGGTGGGTGCCCGAGGCGGGGAGGTTTGCAGCCAAGGGGGTAGCCCCAGTTGTGGTTGGGCGGCCCATGCAAACTCTGCTCGTCCTGCAGCTCACCCAGTTCCTGGGGGAGGTCCCATCCCTGAGGAACACCAACCCTGCCCCTCCGGTGTTGGATGCTTGACTGTTCCAAAATGGAACCAGGTGTTCACCACCCGTAAGAATCAGCTTGCTTAGCAGTGACGCGTTCCCGTGGGGGGCCGGCCACGGGACGCTGCGGTGACACGCACAGGTGAGCAGGCAGGCAAAGCACTACGCTCACAAGGGCATCAATACGCTCGTGTCATGTGACAAAGCGTTTCAGGATCCTTGCCACTCTGCAACAAGGGAACGAAAGTATGTACAGCAACACATCAGGATATGTACACATGGGGTTAAGACTGGACTGGGGTAAGGGCATCATGGGACAATAGACACTCAGTCCCAACTCATATCCCAATCCCAGGTTCGACCCTCTCAGTGGCTGATGGGGGCGGGGGCTCAAACACAACCCATGCCCTGCTCAGTCCGGACCCTGAAACCCTGCCAATGGGGGAGATGTCCTGCCTAGCCACAGGCGAGTTCCTGGGAACCAAGGTGCTCCAAGGCCAACCGACAGTGGCTCCCTATGCTCCCTGGACGGCAGGTCCCAACCCCACTCTGAGTTAGAGATATGGCCCCGCCATTATCCCTCAGGAGTTGGTAGCTGAAAATGGGCTGTTTCAGCCCAAACTGATATTAGCTTCAAAATCTCCAAAATTGACCCCTCGTCCGGACCCGCCAGAGGTAGGGACGAGGCAACTGACCCTATGCGCTTCGCATACGAACTCCCTGGTGCCCTCACCCAACCTGGTTCCCTCTGAGGTCCCGGCATCAGGGCACCACGGGTTCGTCAAGTGGGGTCATGATTGCCAAAATGGCAAAATTGGCCGTCTCGGGCGACCGTCCAGGGTAGGAAATCTTGGCGATATTGACGCGCCAAGCCTTGATTCACAACTCTTGATATCCCCTTTGGTCCCATGCCCTGGGTTATCGCTTGCTGTCACGCCGGCTGCTTACTGTTCACCGATGGGATGACCACACGGACGGGGCAGAAAGCAACATGCGGTGCAAAGGTGGGGATCGTGGATCGCATCAAAAGTTGAATAACTCCGGATGAGCCGGAGGAGCAAATACCAAACTCAAGGGCGTTCAGCCCTTGGTCATATGCTAGAATATGCGCCCTTCCTTCCTGGCTAGATCCCGTGCCCCATGGAGATAGGGGAAATCCAATATGGCATACAATGACAAAAACAGCGAAATTTGGCCAAAATGGCCCGCACTCGTGATTCCATATCTCCATGGCGGCGTCGAGGATCCTTTCAACCAAAGATGCTATGGACACATGGGACTTAGGTCCCAATATATGCCACTTGCCAACCCTCATGGTCGCCTCTAGCTATTTTCCCCCTTGGAAGGAAAATGACACACAAATGGGGCAGATTGGCAACATACCCCAAATTGGGTGACTCACAACTCTCCCATCGAGAGGAGAGGCCACATGGGAAAACACTCCATTCGATGCGGGCTTATGTGCCCTCTCCGAATTGCCCTTACCCTTGGCCAAGTGGCGCACGCAACCTCGGGGGTGAAATCAGGGGGAGAAGGAGTTTGTGGCCATTTTGGGCAAAACGGCCAAAATTCACCCAAAGAATGGTCCCTCCAAATATCGTATCTCCGTATCACAAAAGAAAGGAGCCTCGGGCTTTTGCATGGATGCAAACCGAAGCTTTGCTTCCCTTTTGCAACAAGGGTTGAGGTTCAAAGCACAATGAAAGCATTTTTAACACCTCAATCCTTGAAGCACACTATTTATGGGAAAAAGTGCATATATCGGCGATATTGGCATGAACATATCCTTGGGACCTTGAGGAGCAAAAATATGAGTAAACACTTTTGGAGTAGGCCCATAGTAGGTGCTTTCAAACATGCACACTATGGTTAGATTGTCTCCGCCCACTCGTGTCATTAGTGCTTGCATATGAGCGCGTGTGCAAAGAGGGAATGTGGCACGCGTGCTCACAAGGCGAAATAATATAAAATGGAAGACAAGGTTGTAAAAATCAACCAAGCCATCCACGATGTCATTCTTGGTCTCTACTTTACATATTGCCTTGGTTCGAGGCTCAACTCCCCATAGGCTTCGAATACGAGCCTCGGGGGTTTGGCCATTTTGGCCTAATTTTCGACCAAAACTTGCCCTCTTTTGAAAATAGAGTTTTGGTACGCATTGAATTGCGTGGAGCCATCGTTGAGTTGGCTCGTAAAACGAAAATGGCCTCGGGCGTTTGGTCTTGTGAGCATTGTGTTCGGTCATTAACGTTCATGCTCACAAGGCCACAAAGTTAGCGTTTGCGCACGCAAACGACTTGGGTTTGCGAGACCCATAGGCTGCCTAAAACACCGCCATTGCCCGCTTCCCTAAGCAAGATGATATGCCCGCGTGAAGGGGGCATGGATGAAAGACATAGGGGGGAGACGTAGGGTTCCGTGCGAACTCTTGGTCCTTGAGAAGCATGAGTTCGCACGATCGACGGAAAGCCTTGCGCGCTGATTTTCTCAAAAACGCAACGGCGAAAAATTCTGGTGAACACACCAGATGAAAGTACATTAAATACCCTCTAGATTCAGCCCTTAAGTTCTCTTAGAACCTCACAGGTACTCGAGAAAAGTCAATCACGGAGAAGCGACGAAGGCGCGAGAACAGGCGACATCAGGCGGCGATTTCACGACAATTAGAAATCGCGGTAGAAATCGGGTATTTCACCGATTTCTGCCCGAAAATCGATCAAGATAATAAAATCACCGTAATTCTACATCGATTTATTGGTTAGAAATCGGATTCCAGATTTCACGGGTTAGAGAACAGAGATAGCCGGTGTCAACGGCTTCCGCACGGGTGTGACGGCTCGCAGGCCTCCTGGCCATGGGCCATAACGGGTGTGACGGCTCACAGGCCTCCGGGCCATGGGCCATAGGTTCTGGGTACCGCTTCACCCCCCTCCTTAGAGCAAACCCTGGGGGGGGCTCGATAACACCCAAGCATGGCAGCGGGTACCCAGGACCATCCCCTGAAGGGGGGGGGTGTCACATCCTCACTTCAGGCCGGTCTGCGGGTTAGGTTGCCCATCGCGATCCCACGGTAAAACAGGTATGATGCTGTAACTGTTAGTAACTGCAAGTATAGTATCAAGTATCAAGTCCCGGGTCCTGGCGGCGATTGTTCGGCATCGAAAGGACCCGTTAACTCATACCAGGCGCACCGGGTGCCGGCTGCTACGGTCACCACCACAGTGGCAGTGGCATACACGGCCAACATAGGCGACACACGACGACCGAGGTGGTCCCACAGGTCGAGAGCGACCACAAAGATCCATCAGGCTACCCCAAGCTTCCCAAGGCCCGCCGACTGGGGAGAGTCCCCACGGGTCCTTCCTCGGGCGCACCATGTCCATATCCATACGACGCGAGTCCAGAGTGTCACAGCCGAACTCCTTAAGGAACTTAAGGGATCTCCTCCTGAAGGGATCGGGCATCAAGGCCGTCTTTTCCCTCGCCCTATTACCACGAAGGCCATACATGAGGGAGTCCTCATGCAGTGTGGGCGGAGGCGTCGACTCCTCAAACCACCAGTTTCCCAGGCAGACTGACCGAGGTCAGGAGCACCAGAGGCCGCCATCCGACTGCAAGTGCGTCTGCGAATCGGTAGGCTCACACTGGGACTGACAGTGGCGGACCGCTGGGAGTGTAGTCAGGCAACTGGGCTTCCCGCCTGGCGCCATCAGGATCTCCACATCACAGCGAATAGGGCAACACGGTATCACAGGCACTCAAACAGAAGAATATGTCATGCGGTACTGGTCCAGGCTGGACCCTGTGTATGAACATGTAAACGGCGACTCAGGGCGCCTGCGTATACGATTCCGTGAAAAACAGTCCACACTCAGTGATGAGCTAACATACAGATGCACATATCCTGGAGGGGCAGAAAAGCAAAAACACACTCTGGACAGAGCGCCAAACCACGCCCCGGTTAGGATAAGGCAAATGCAGGAGGGTGGACAAGAAAACGCTTGAGTTCAGGCCATATATAGTCAGCTGACACACGTCGACTGGTCTGGATTCCGCAAGTGCCATGGAACCAGACCACACACCAAAAATCGCAATGCCGATGACAGCGGCATCCGTTGCGCAACGTCGTATGGACTTCAAGGCCCAAAGAGCTCAGAAAAATGAAGGTCAGTCGCCCTACCTGGTTTCCCAAGGATTCAGCAGGGGGGTGAGTGACGAATAGAAGAAGACAGGGGCCATCCTCCTCTGGATTCAGCAGGGGGGGGTATATGGCCACTCTGATGGCAGGTCACCGAAAGATGGAAGAGAGCAAGCAAGTAAGGGACGATACGTCGGCCTCACAAGCGCCTCAAAGCACATCAGGGGAGAGCTCAGGGCGCTGATCAGGCACCCCTGGCTGCAATCGCCCGGGTGAGTGCTGCAAAGTCCGAAACGTGGATCTTGGTCTTGTGCTTGCGGATGTACTCCATGAAGGGAGTATTGACCCGCGGCACGAACGAGGAGACGGGTTCCCAGGTGTCGTGGGACGGCCCATAGCCTCGCCAACGAACCTTGAACTCCAGACCTCCTGGTGCCGAGGCTTTCGGACGCTGAGCCAGGATCTTCTCGACTGTATAGTCGTCCTGCTCCGCATAATCGTCGTCCGAGACAGCCTCATGTGCGGCGTAGCTCAGGGACACATGTTGGCCACGGAGGTCGGGTTCCCGCACACGGAACTGACTCTCGTGGCGCTCCCGGAACTGTCCGTGACCCACCTTGATGCGGTAGGTGTCCTCACCAATTCTGCGGACCACCTCGCCGGGTGTGAACCAGGTTTTGGTGCGGTGGGTGCCCATAGGGCGGGGTCTGATCACCCACACCGGGTCTCCCACCCTGAACTTCTGCGCTGTCGAGCTCGGGGCGGACTTCTGACGCTCAGCATGCTCCTTCTCGAGCTGCTGGCGGATGTCCCGCGCCGTTTGCTCTTGCCGCGCGAAGAATTCCTTGGCATCCATAGCCATGCCATCACCAGACAAGGGAAGTCCCCTACCCAGGGGGTCCCTGCCGAACAGGATCTGGTGGGGGGACAAACCGCCCGGAGTGGGGGTGTCATGATGGGCTCTCAGAGCAGGCCACATCTCCTCAAACCAGTTCCGACGTGGATTGGTGATGTGAATCTTGCGCAGCTTCTCGAACAGCTGCCGTCCAGCCACTTCAGCACGGCCGTTAGACCGGCTGAGATAGGCGACGCTCTTGGCATGTCGTATTCCCATGAGGGAACACATAGCCTTGAACCAGCCACCAGTAAACTGGGGCCCTCGGTCACTGCAAATGGTGCGGGGGATGTCAAAGACGGTCAGCCAATGACGAATCATCATGACTGCCACTTCCTTGGCAGGCAACCCCTTTTTGCGTGCCGGAACGGCTACAACGTAGCCGCTGTGGCGGTCCACACAGAGAACCACACAGTCGAAGGTCTCCTTGCCAATATGCACTTCGGGCATGGAGAAGACGTCCATGGCCACGCTCTCCATGGGCTGGTCAGGAACCGAGGTCCATTGGGGTTCCCCCTTGACGTTCCGGTTGTCGGGATTGCAGGCCTGACAGACCGAGCAACCCTTCCTGACCTTCTTGATGCCGGTGTAGAGAACGATATGGTCGATCTCGAACCGACGCTGCATGTCAAGAGCTTGCTTCTTGACCCCTGGGTGCAGCATGTGGTGGTGCCAAGCTTCACAAAGCTCGAGCACCCGGGACTCCGGTACTAGCAGCTTACCATTCCGGTAGAGCTTGCCATCTTCCTCGGTCAGCCCCTTTGGCCACTTCTGCCCGTCGTCAGGGTCGGTCACAGCCCTATACTCGGCCGCAAAGGCCTCAGACTTGGCGTAATCGTCGGTCCAGTCGTCCTGGAGGCAAGACTCCGGGAAGAGGTGCTTGTCGGACTCAGCTCCCTCCGGGGCGAGTACACTGACCGCTCTGCTCACCCTCGACGCGAGGGGGGCATCCGCAGCCATGATGACGAAGCATTTGACATCCTCCTCCTCCATCAGGCGCTCCATTTCAATGATCTTCTTGGCTTCAGCGGTCTCAGCTTCATCGCCATGGGCAGAGATATCCTGCATGCCCTTGCTGGCGGGATAGGCCCACCTACTGAGACAGTCCGCCACGGTGTTATCCTTTCCAGGAATATAAACAACCGTAAGGTCGAACTTGGCCAAGGTCTCATGCCATCTTGCCCGTCGGGAGGCGGGACCTGAGGGGGTGTCCACGTGCTCCTTGTGCCACGACTGCAGACTCCGATGGTCGGTGCAGACGGTGACGGGATGGAGGGCTATGTACCCAGCCCATTTCCTGAGGGCCATGACGATGGCATACGCCTCCTTTTCACGGGGCGTCCACGTCAGTCTCTGGCCTTCCGCCAGGACTCGGCACCAGAAGGCCACGGGCACGTGCCTCCCGTCGTCAAGCACTTGCTCCAACACAGCGCCAATGGCGTAGTCGGAAGCGTCGGTGCGCAGGACGAACCCTCGGTCGGGATCCACGAGGTGCAGACCCACTGCGGATAGCAGCGCCTGCTTCATCCCTCAAAGGCACGGTCGGACTCAGCTGTCCAGACCAGAGCCTTCTTGGACCCCTTCTTGGTCTCCTCTCGGTTGCCCCTGAGCATGGTCGTCATGGGGGCTGCATACTCGGCATACATCTTGATATACCCCGAGTAGTAATTGCAGAACCCCAGATACGCCCGTAGCTCAGAGACCGTCTTGGGCTTTTCCCAGTGCTCAATCGCAGCCACCTTGCCAGGTATGGGCTTTCGCTGCCCGTTCCCGACTACGTGGCCAGCGAAGACCACCTCGCTTACCGCAATGGTGGCCTTGTCACTGCTGCCCGTGAGCTTGTGCCGAACCAGAAGGTCCAGCACTCGAGTGACGTCCCTTTCATGTGCCTCCAGGAGCTCCTCGTAGCTCATGCTGGGGTCCTCGGACGCGATGATCACGTCGTCCACGAAGGGGTCCGCACAGTCGCGCACCGGCTCAAGCAGGTTCTCCAGCATCCGCTGAAAAGCCGCATTGCCGTTGGTAACGCCCATGGGCATCACCTTCCACTGGAGAGGTCCAAGTGGGGTGCTCATGGCTGTGCAGGCACGGGACTCCTCGGCGAGAGGCATCTGATGATAACCATGTTTCAGGTCAATCACCGTGAAGATCCTCCGCCGGTGTTGCTTTTGCAGCATGTCCTCAATGAGGGGCAGCGTATAGCTGTCGTGCTGCGTTTGGGCGTTCAGGCCGCGGTAGTGGACCACGAGCCGCCACTCACCGGCAACCTTCTTGGGGACGACGAAGCACGGAGAGGCCCACTCGGAGTGGCACGGCTCAAGCCAGCCTCTCTGGATGAAGTCACGGAGGATCTTCTCCATGGCCTCTTTCCTCTCGCCCCTCAGGGCAAACTCCCGGTGCCGATACACACGGGGGTCCTGCTTCAGTCGTATCTTGGCCTCACCATACGGTCCACGCACCGGCGGGGGAAACACAGGCTTACCGCTGAAGAAGGTATCACCATACTTCTGCTTCAGCCTGGCCCTCAATGCCTGGATCTTGGGGCAGTCATCGGACTCCGCCTTGGCTTTTCCGGGCACTTGAACCACGGAGCTTACTTGAGGGGTAGCGACCCCGCTCGCTTTCGGCTCAGGTGGTCTTCCCAGGTGGCCCAAAGGGCCATCCCTGGTCTTGCCTCGGAACAGATCGCCGTAGGTGGGTGGGTTACTGCCAGGCGGCTCGGCTTGGCTGGACATGTGATCCAGCACCCTCTGTACGAAGGTATTCCCGTCATAGGAACCGGAGACAATTGAGTCCACTTCCCACCAGGCTTTGTCCTGGCCTTTGCCCTCACGCTGGTTTCCCCAGTCGTGAAAGGGCTGATCCATATACCCTTGAACCAGATCCCATTACTCTTCAGTGAGGGGGTCTTCCGATTCCGATTCTTCGATGTCAACAGGGGGAACCGCAAAGCATTGCCGCCAGGGCTCTGCTATGATGCGGTTGACACACACGAAGTCCGTGGTATCGGCCTGATCAAGGCCCCCATCCACATAGTGGAATTCCGTTGGCCATCTCTGGGGTGGCATGGGCTGTCCCTTAGCGTCCTGATAGACACTCTCTCCAGCCGGTAGGACGACCTTGTTTAAGGTCATGTTGGTCAATGAGGCTACCCAATGTCGGGTACGTTCCTCCTCCGTGCATCCCATAGGAACAACCAGCACTGCCTTGGAGCGGTCCTTGCGAATCTTCGCTATCGCTCTTGGAATGTCCCAACGGGGGCAATGGATCCACATCAATCCCTGATGCGGACCCCAGTGCTTCTTCCACGCGGAGTCCTGTGCGCTCCAGTACTTCTCACATACCCGAAGATGGGCGGAGGTTCCTGAAGAGAACGCATCCAGGGCCAGATCCGACGCTCCCAAGTCCGCGACAACTCGGCTCGCCACTTCCGGCCTTACGCCGTACTCCTGGTTTGCAGGACCAGTTGGCTCAGTGTCCAGCGCGGCCACTTCGAGCTGATTGCGTTCGGGGTGGATCCATTGGCATTCCACATGGTGCTCAGGTGACGAAAGCCACGAGAGTTGGTCGTCCTGGTACAGGGTCATGGAGGCCTGGGCCGGGAGGACGCCGGAGTCTGTCTCCATCATGAAGTCGTACCCGACGATCATGTCCCAGTCCATCTCGGCCTCGTAGAAGCGACCGTGCAGGAGGATTTCCTTGCCGAGGTCTGGGCGGCTCAGCTCACGATGGTTCACGAACTGCAGCCCAATGGCCGCTTCCTTCGTGCCTCCCACCATGTACTGGCCGTTCGCCACCTTCAGCCTGACAGGTTTCCGACTGTCGGTAAGACACTCTGGCGGAAGCAGGCCAGCCTTGACCAAGCTGACTTGAGCTCCCGTGTCGACCAACACGTCGAAAACCTTTTCCACTTCCCCGCACAAGGCACGGACCTTAAGATGCAACTGCCGCTCGCGACCGACACGGCGCACGGCGTGCAAACTCAGGATCTCCGGCCGTTGCAGAAGCTCAACAAGCGACTGGTGCAGGTCGTGGACAATGGGCTCAGGCTGCCCATCTGCAGCATCCAGCTGCGTTCCGGGTGATCCTCCGATACTCTCGGAAAGATCTTGTAGTACATCAAACACATTCTTGGTCGCGAAGGACGGACGGGTGCAAGGTTTCGTGCCTTCACTTGCCCTCACCCCGCCTCCGCGACTGGGCGCCAGACCGGGCCTTCCGCCCGCGGCAGTCCCCTTGTGCTTATCCACTCCCGACTGGGATGGTTCGGCGCTTCCCACGTCACCATCCTGCGACCGCCCTAGCTGGGGCCCTTGGCTGCAGGGGCTCCGCTAGGGGGCGTCGGTTGTGGAAGAGGGGGTGTTCTCCTCCGCATCAACCTCGTTGATGCCCTTCTTCCTTCTTTCGCTGCGAGTAGGCTTCTTGTCCTTGTCCTTGTTCTGGTTGTTCTGGTTGTTCTCCTTGTTCTTGTTGTCCGACCTGGGGACCCAGTTCCGCTTGATCTCCTGCATCTCCTTGGCCAACTCGGTCCCCTGCGACACCAGCTTGGAGAGCTCGTCCCTGTCCACCTCCACGTTGGCTTCCCGGATACCCGCGGGCGCACGCTTCTTCGACCCGTGCACCTTCTTGTAAGCCTCCGTGTCGGCCTTGTGGACGGGGCATGTTCGGTGGTCATGGTTGAAGCCTCGCTTCCTCCCATAACACACGAATCAGCCCTGAGGGTGAGCTCGTATGAACTCCCCAAAGGACAGCGGAGGGTCGCCAATGCGGCGAGGGTCCCTCTTCTCCTGCTTCCTCCAACCCTGCTGCAGGGGCTTCCAGTTTCCCGGTTTGCTCCCCGCGCTCAGGTTCTTGGCCACGAAGGCACAAACGGCCACCTCGGCGGGCTCATCGTCGTCGTCATCGTCGACGAGAGTCTCATCGCCGCCGGCTCCCGCTGGGTCCATGGCAGCTTCCCCGCCAGGTCCCTCGCCAACGTAGTTGACGTCGCGGTCGCCGGGCCTCAACCCGCGGGTGTGGTGGAGGTTTCGGTACTCCTTGAGTACTTCCTCGCCAACCCACTCCAGGATCTCGTCGCAGCTCATCCGCGCCGGGATGGCCTGCAGACGGATGGTCTGGCCGCTCAACTCACACTCGTCAAGGCGCCACATCGCGGTCTTCTCGCGATCGCCCGAGACGGTGATGAGAAGAGCGTTCCGCAGGGACTGTCGTTTGACATCCCGGGCCACGTCCTTCTTCGCCCAAGCCACCACGTTCGTATGATACTCTTTCGGGAGCATCATCTTGACCGTGTGGTTGGACTTGGCCCGCTTGGATTCCTCCTTGGTGACCCTCTTGATCCATGCTTCCGGCAGCATGGAGAGCAGGCGAGCCTGCTCGTCACCCTCGTTCCAATCCTCCACGTTGCGGCGGTGGAGGGTGTATTTCCCACTGAAGTCCCGCCAATCCCGCAGGCGGATCTCCCGTCCATCATGCTCAAGCTTGATGGACTTCCACCGCTTGGCAGCCACCTGCGGAGCGTCCACCCGCTCCTGCTCGTTGAGCCACTTCTTGGCTTCCTTGAGGGTCTTGATCTTCCCCTCCTTGGTCGCCATGAAGTATAGCTCTCCGAGCACTTCCGGCAGGCGGTACCTGAACTGTCTGAAGACATATCTCTCCGCATCCGCGTGAGGCATGTCTTCAGTGACGGTCAGCCCCCAATCGTCCAGCTTCTCCAAGAAGCGGTCGAGGTTGAGGGGGTTGCCGTCGTACATGGGGGGCTTGATGTCCTTCAAGTCTTCCCACACGGCGGCGTCCGCGGCCTTAGGGACCATGAACGCCGGCCGCGAGGTCGACCGAGGTTCCCATCGGCCTCCTCCACGGACTCCCACGGCCGCCACGTCCATCTGCTCCATGGAACCCCTGTGGCTACGTCGCGGTTCCTCCATGTACGCTGAACCAAAATGTTCACGCCGTACTGCTTCCATGTACGCATCCTCATCACGGCGCCGGCGGGTGAGTTCAGCGGCCTCCCGTCGTACACCACGCGGCAGGCTGATGTCGAACTCCTCCAGGTCCAGATCCTCACCTTCACCGACATCCCACTCCACGTCTCCTCTGGGGACCTCATCCCTGAGTCCACCATAACGTCCACCAGCCATTGGGATTGGCTCCAGGGCTGGTGCGGGGCGCCGAGGGCGTACCGGTGTCCGCGGTGGAGCACGGCGGTTGCGGTACTCCGCGCTGAGCCACTCATCACGCCAATCCTCACTGCCACTGCCGGGCGGCACGCGCTCGTTGCGGCGGCCCGCGCTGTGGTGAGAGGGGGCGGTGTGAGAGGGGGTACTGGCGCTGGGGCGACTCCTGGGGGCTCCGCCGGGGGCGTGGGGTCTGCCTGGACCTGGTCCGGGTCCCCAGCCGTCGACCGACGAGCCAGACTCCAGGGGTGGGTGGTCGCTGCCGACGCTCCCACGGGCTTCCAGCGCGTCCAGCCTCTGCTGCAGGCCGCTGACGACGTTGGTCAGCGACTTGGTCTCGGCCCTGGCGATGTCCAGCTCCTTCTGCGCGCGCGGCGACCCTGGAGATGCGAGCCATCTCGCCCTTGCCCGTGTCTACCTCCAGCTCGAGCAACTGGACTCTCCTGCGGAGGTAGACAATCCACCGCCAGGTGGTATCCGGGTCGCCGTCCCCTGGTGGGTCGTCGGGGTCCCCAGGGGGTCCTCCAGGAGGGCCTCCGCCGGGTCCGCCCGTTCCAGGGGGTCCTCCCCCGCCCGGTGGTCCGCCTCCAGGGGGTCCACCTGGTGGGCGTCCTCCAGGGGGTCCTGATGGTCCTCCGCCAGGGGGTCCCGGTGGGTCTCCGCCGGGTCGCCTCGGTGGGTCCGAGGATGGGCGCCTCTTCGTGATGCCGAAGTCCATGTCGTCATCCTCGTCCATGTCGCCCCACCTGGGCGTCTCGGTCACGGAAGACTCCGAGCTCCGGTAGGGAGGAGGGAGATCCTCATCCTCACCTTCCGGTTCCATGGGGACGTCTCCGCCGCCTCCGCCCGTCCAAGCCACCACTTGGCGATGTCGGCGGCCTCGTTCATCCCCGTCACTGGCGGTGAAGAAGGGATCACTGTCGTGGGGGTGTCCACCCGCTGGCCTTCGTGGCCTCTCGGGGGTCTTCCCCTTACCCTTCCTCCGTCGATGGGCGGTGGGGCCACTGCTCCCACTGCTGCCCGTGTCCGCCTCATCCAGCGTCATCCTCGAGGAGGCGTCCCCTTCGAAAAGCTTTCGAAGGGTCTCCACTCGTGATCCTCCCGGGGGAGTCTCGCGGCGGAGTTTGGCCTCTGCCTCCTCCATTGCGGCGGCGGTGGCTGCGGCAGCCCGCACTTCGGCTTCCTCCCGAGCACGAGCCGCCTCGGCTTCCCGGGCCTGCTGCAGCCGGGCCTTCTGCGCTTCCAACGCCGCCAGCTCCGCCTCCGTCTTGGCCCTCTCCTCAGCGACCTTCCGTCGCGCGGCCTCGATGGCGTCCTTCTTGGCGGCGTCCTCCTGGGCCTTAGCCGTCGCGTCGGCGTGGGCCCTTTCGTCCGCCTCCTTCTTTGCCCTCCCTTGGGCAAGCGCCTCTTCCAGCGCCTTCACCTCGGCCTCCTTGCAGGCAATGGCCTCCTGCGTCCGGCGGGCTTCCTCGTCGGTTGCCCTGATCCGGGCAGCCAGTGCCTCATGGGCGGCCGCAGCCGTGAGACCGGCTGCGATGGCTGCCACCTTCGAGGCGTGGTAGTCCATGCCTCTGCCCCACTCGGTGGCCTCCTCGTGGGCGATGCCGACGGCGCCCTCCACGGCAGCGTTCCGCTGCGTGGCCCGTTGCGGGGCAACCCGAAGGTTGCAGGGCACCCCACAGACGCGCTCACAGGCGCGCGCCACGTCCCTTTGGGCGGGAGCGGCGCTGCTGCTGGAGCTGGCCTGGTCGGCCGGCATCCTCCCGCCCTGGGCCGACTCCACGTCGCTGCTGGGGCCTGCTGGGGCCTGCTGGGGCCTCAGGAGCAGCCGACGGGGCTTGGCCTGGGTCTGCTTGGCGACTTCCATGAAGTCACCAAGGGTGGCGTGGCCGGGGTGGTGACCACCATTGGCCCGTTGGGGACTGGGGGCTGGGGTTCCGCCCTTGGCGCCTTGGGCGGCTTCGGCGGCCAGGGACTCCTGGTACTCCCGCCACTTCCGGTCCCGCTTCCTGTCCCCGGCAGACCGCTTCTCCTTCGCCGGAGTCGCGCTGCTGCTGCCCTGCAGCCTGCGCTCGCTCCCCGGTTCCGGGAAGTTCTTCTCGATCATGTCCCACAGGGACACATTGATGGAGGCCCCCGACGGGTACTCGTTGGGGGTCTCGTCCTCCTCGATCCCGTCAGGGCGCAGCCCTTCGCCGGGCCTGTCCGGCCGGGTCCACGTCCTCCAGCGCTTGCGGCGGAAGCGGTACTCGTACCCTTCCGCCCGCAGCCACTCCTCCACTGCCCGCAGGCGGTCCTCCCCCATGTCCTCGCGGAGCTCGAAGCTCCCGGGCATGCCGCCTTCGCACTTGGGGTGGCTGTGGCGGTACTGCTGGTCCCAAACCAACCCACGCAGCAGGCGTGCCGCATGGGGGTGGGGCCGCGGCCACAACCTACCCGCTTCCTGCCAGTTTACCATTAAAGCGGGGGCGTAGTTGGTCTTGAGGTCCTTGGTATGCACTCGTTCAACTCAACGAACTGGTGGTGGTTGTTGAGGCGGGTGCTGCAGCACTGGACTGGGCGTGCGGCCGGTGCTGGTCAGCCGGTGGTTGTGGAAGTGGTTGACGCGGCCTTGCTGGTCGGCCGATGGGTCTGGTCTGTCCACTTCCTTCACGGTCGCGGCGCGGTCAGGGCGATGCTCTGGACGGCGCTGCTGGCTCCGTGACGAACTCGGCGCTGTCGCTGGGTGGCGCTGCGAGCCGCTGCGCTGCGCTGCGAGCCGCTGCGCTGCGCTGCGAGCTGCGAACTGCGCCGCGCTGCTCGGGGTTGGTGGCCCCGAGTGGCACGCCAGGGTTGGGTAACCCCGCGGCGGTGAAACACTTTTGACGCGTTCCCGTGGGGGGCCGGCCACGGGACGCTGCGGTGGCACGCACAGGTGAGCAGGCAGGCAAAGCACTACGCTCACAAGGGCATCAATACGCTCGTGTCATGTGACAAAGCGTTTCAGGATCCTTGCCACTCTGCAACAAGGGAACGAAAGTATGTACAGCAACACATCAGGATATGTACACATGGGGTTAAGACTGGACTGGGGTAAGGGCATCATGGGACAATAGACACTCAGTCCCAACTCATATCCCAATCCCAGGTCCGACCCTCTCAGTGGCTGATGGGGGCGGGGGCTCAAACACAACCCATGCCCTGCTCAGTCCGGACCCTGAAACCCTGCCAATGGGGGAGATGTCCTGCCTAGCCACAGGCGAGTTCCTGGGAACCAAGGAGCTCCAAGGCCAACCGACAGTGGCTCCCTATGCTCCCTGGACGGCAGGTCCCAACCCCACTCTGAGTTAGAGATATGGCCCCGCCATTATCCCTCAGGAGTTGGTAGCTGAAAATGGGCTGTTTCAGCCCAAACTGATATTAGCTTCAAAATCTCCAAAATTGACCCCTCGTCCGGACCCGCCAGAGGTAGGGACGAGGCAACTGACCCTATGCGCTTCGCATACGAACTCCCTGGTGCCCTCACCCAACCTGGTTCCCTCTGAGGTCCCGGCATCAGGGCACCACGGGTTCGTCACGTGGGGTCATGATTGCCAAAATGGCAAAATCGGCCGTCTCGGGCGACCGTCCAGGGTAGGAAATCTTGGCGATATTGACGCGCCAAGCCTTGATTCACAACCCTTGATATCCCCTTTGGTCCCATGCCCTGGGTTATCGCTTGCTGTCACGCCGGCTGCTTACTGTTCACCGATGGGATGACCACACGGACGGGGCAGAAAGCAACATGCGGTGCAAAGGTGGGGATCGTGGATCGCACCAAAAGTTGAATAACTCCGGATGAGCCGGAGGAGCAAATACGAAACTCAAGGGCGTTCAACCCTTGGTCATATGCTACAATATGCGCCCTTCTTTCCTGGCTAGATCCCGTGCCCCATGGAGATATGGTAAATCCAATATGGCATACAATGACAAAAACAGCGAAATTTGGCCAAAATGGCCCGCACTCGTGATTCCATATCTCCATGGCCACGTCGAGGATCCTTTCAACCAAAGATGCTATGGACACATGGGACTTAGGTCCCAATATATGCCACTTGCCAACCCTCATGGTCGCCTCTAGCTATTTTCCCCCTTGGAAGGAAAATGACACACAAATGGGGCAGATTGGCAACATACCCCAAATTGGGTGACTCACAACTCTCCCATCGAGAGGAGAGGCCACATGGGGAAACACCCCATTCGATGCGGGTTTATGTGCCCTCTCCGAATTGCCCTTACCCTTGGTCAAGTGGCGCACGCAACCTCGGGGGTGAAATCAGGGGGAGATGGAGTTTGTGGCCATTTTGGGCAAAACGGCCAAAATTCACCCAAAAAGTGGTCCCTCCAAATATCGTATCTCCGTATCACAAAAGAAAGGAGCCTCGGGCTTTTGCATGGATGCAAACCGAAGCTTTGCTTCCCTTTTGCAACAAGGGTTGAGGTTCAAAGCACAATGAAAGCATTTTTAACACCTCAATCCTTGAAGCACACTATTTATGGGAAAAAGTGCATATATCGGCGATATTGGCATGAACATATCCTTGGGACCTTGAGGAGCAAAAATATGAGTAAACACTTTTGGAGTAGGCCCATAGTAGGTGCTTTCAAACATGCACACTATGGTTAGATTGTCTCCGCCCACTCGTGTCATTAGTGTTGCATATGAGCGCGTGTGCAAAGAGGCAATGTGGCACGCGTGCTCACAAGGCGAAATGATATAAAATAGAAGACAAGGTTGTAAAAATCAACCAAGCCATCCACGATGTCCTTCGTGGTCTCTACTTTACATATTGCCTTGGTTCGAGGCTCAACTCCCCATAGGCTTCGAATACGAGCCTCGGGGGTTTGGCCATTTTTGGCCTAATTTTCGACCAAAACTTGCCCTCTTTTGAAAATAGAGTTTTGGTACGCATTGAATTGCGTGGAGCCATCGTTGAGTTGGCTCGTAAAACGAAAATGGCCTCGGGCGTTTGGTCTTGTGAGCATTGTGTTCGGTCATTAACGTTCATGCTCACAAGGCCACAAAGTTAGCGTTTGCGCACGCAAACGACTTGGGTTTGCGAGACCCATAGGCTGCCTAAAACACCGCCATTGCCCGCTTCCCTAAGCAAGATGATATGCCCGCGTGAAGGGGGCATGGATGAAAGACATAGGGGGGAGACGTAGGGTTCCGTGCGAACTCTTGGTCCTTGAGAAGCATGAGTTCGCACGATCGACGGAAAGCCTTGCGCGCTGATTTTCTCGAAAACGCAACGGCGAAAAATTCTGGTGAACACACCAGATGAAAGTACATTAAATACCCTCTAGATTCAGCCCTTAAGTTCTCTTAGAACCTCACAGGTACTCGAGAAAAGTCAATCACAAAACTCGCCACGGAGAAGCGACGAAGGCGCGAGAACAGGCGACATCAGGCGGCGATTTCACGACAATTAGAAATCGCGGTAGAAATCGGGTATTTCACCGATTTCTGCCCGAAAATCGATCAAGACAAGAAAATCACGGTAATTCTACATCGATTTATTGGTTAGAAATCGGATTCCAGATTTCACGGGTTAGAGAACAGAGATAGCCGGTGTCAACGGCTTCCGCACGGGTGTGACGGCTCGCAGGCCTCCGGGCCATGGGCCATAACGGGTGTGACGGCTCACAGGCCTCCGGGCCATGGGCCATAGGTTCTGGGTACCGCTTCAGCAGTAGTGTTTCACTTCTCTCCTAGGCAACACACTTCAGTTGGGGTTGTTGACACTCACACGCGCGCCAGTTACACACAGCTCATCTCTCTCCCTCCCTAGATTGGTGAAACCTGTCCCCCAGCCTCGGAGTTCCCTTGGAAATCCACAACAACTCCCAGGCTAGTGAGTGTGAACTCACTGCTCAGTGAAACAGGGCCTTAGGACCATAGATGCACCGTTTTCACAGGTGCTATGAAACAGGAGGGAGTAGTCTCACCTCCTAGCACGCTTGCGGGCCTGATTTTGGGCTGACTGTAGAATGTCACGCAAATCCTGAGATTTGCAGTACTCAGCAAAAACCTCGTTGACGTTACCGTCATCGAGTATGAAAGCCGTCACTGGCTCCCAGGTACAGTCAGAGATAGAATAGCCAGACCACTTTGTATAGAATCTCCAACCAAGTTTATAGGTGTGGCGGAGGATTCTTTCAACAAAGTAGTAGTCTTGCTTTTTCATCTCTGATTCAGTAAACGTAACGGGTTCACTAGCGCTTATTTCTTTGGTTCTAGCCTCTACGGCCGTAGGTGTAGGTACAGTAGGTCTAGAGAGAGAGAGATGTCCCTTTCGGGCATCTGTAGTGAACCGTCATCCTCCATAGGCGGCAGTTCTTCATCTTCATCCATAGGATCCGCGGCCAAATCTTCGGCTGCAGCTTCCAGGCTTTCTTGTACATCTTCTTCCCAGTCGTAGAGGTCGTCTAGCACGTCATAGTGCTTAAGCTGTGGGTAACCCACTTCAACCAGACCTCCGTACTTAGGATGAGTTTTGATCCACACGGATCCTTCAGCTACATCCGTGACCAGAAATGGTCCGAAGTAAGGGCTGTCCAGCGTGTTACGTGGCCATGCCTTGAATCTTGTATGATGTACCAGAACCCAGTCACCAATTTGGTAGATAGCTTCTTTTCTTTTGCGGCTCTTGGTACGATTCTCCTTACTTCTTTTCTTTTCCAGTAGTGATCGGCATAGATCGGCAATCCGTTTTTGCTCGGTGAGCCATTCAACAACTTTAGGATTTCCTTCGCTCGCGCAGGGGAATTCGAAGTTGAAACCTGGCCTCCCTAGGAACAATTCCGTAGGGGTGAAACCAGTCCTGCTACTCACTTGATTATTCATCAAGTAGATAGCATATGGGACTAGTTTTAGCCAGTTTCGGCTCTTCTCGTTCAGCAGCAGAATCCTCATGACTGTTTTGAAACAGCCAATTTGGCGTTCGCACAGAGGATTCTTTGTTCGTAGGTAAGGAGTTCCGAACTGGACTTCCGTACCCATAGCTCTCATGACACTTCGGTACCAACCAGTAGGGCTGGTAAACCGGATGTCTTGATTGCTGTGGATAATCTTGGGTATTCTGTAGACTTGTACCCATCCTTCGAAAATCTCTTTCAATACTCCTTCACCATCTACCTTCTTAGTAAGGGGAAACACTCGGCTGTAGCGACTGAGTGCATCAGTCACCAGGAGGGCGAAGTCATGGCCAGCAAATTTAGGTAACTCCATAAAATCCACGTAGAGGATGGACTTCATTTGGTTCGGAATCGGGAGATTCCTTACCTCACCACCATCCGCTGCAGTGTTAGCTTTAGCCTTAGTGCAGGGACACTCAGCGATGATCTTCGATAAAATCTTCTTGAGAGATGCATCGCTACTCTTAGCGAAGAAATACTTCTGGAAGAACCAAAGAGTTCTCTCCACCCCAGGGTGACCATCCGTTTTGTGTGTTCATTCCAACATAGTTTCTTTGTAGTCTTTGGGGACACAAATGAGGTCTTCCCTGTATAGGTGAGTTGACTTGCGGGACCATTGTACTCCCTCCAGGATCTCTGAGCTGCCAATCGTCAACTGGTCCAAGATGTCCGAGTAATCGGCCGTCAGGTCTTTCATACTCCAGGACATGAGTTTTTCTTTCCTCGTAAACAGATCGAGATGTTGATCCATCTTGGCGAAAGCTTCTTGGGCCATCATCTCGGTGTCTGCCCCCACCAGGGAATCAAAACAATTCCGTGATAGATAATCACAGAGTTCGTTCTTAATTCCCCGGATGTGGAATGTAGCGAGTCGTAGTTGGCTCAGGTAGACCCAGCACCGTCGTAGACGTTTTCCATCTGGCGGTGGTCTTTCCATAAAGTGCTTCACGGAATCCTGATCACATAGCCACGTGATGGGATTGGTTCCCAGGATCCTGTGTTGACTAGCCAATAATAGAACTCCAGCTAACAGCTCCTGCTCGTAGGTGTGATAGTGTGAGCGGGCTGCATTCCACTTCCAATTCCAGTGGCCAAGTGGAACTAGGCGCCATTCTTGGGAGTCATAGTCAGATTTCATGAATCCTTCTCTTGTGACACCTTGAACTCTTAGGCGATAATCAATGTCTTTACATTGATCCGTAGTTAGCTTTTGCCACTGTAATAATGTCCCTCCTCCTCCAACGTTACTGGCATCCGTGATTAGAATCATCTCGCCGTAGCGTTGGGGTACTCCAAAATACTAGGCATTCTCGGATTTTCTTCTTGACATCTTCGATTGCTTGCTTTTCAATAGGTCCCCAGCGCCACGGAGTCTCCTTCTTGATGAGATCCGTTAGTGGTGCGCTGGCTTCCGTGAAATTTTGGAGATGCCGCCTGTAAAAATTACAGGATCCGATGAATTGTCGGATTTTCTGAACTCCTTCAGCTTTAGACATAGAATCCGTTAGGTCGAAGTCCATCAGGGACTTCATCTTTTGATCCTGCGGTTTCAACCTTCGATCTGCGATGTGGAATCCGAGGTAGTCTGTTTCCGTCTTGACAAATTCGCATTTTTCCAGCTTGATGCGGAGGTGATTTTCTTGACAGACGGTGTAGAATTCTCGGAGTAGTAGGAGATGGTCATCGATGGTGTTCGTCCCTAGGATGACATCGTCGATGTGAGCCTCCAGGACAGCACCACGCTGTAGGAGCTCTTGGACGGCCGGTCGTGGTTTACACAGGGCGATGATTTGATTCATCAGCTCCTGGAACAACGCCGGGGCGTTAGCAATACCAAATGGCATTACCCGCCATTTGTAGACCCGTCCCTCCGGAGCAATGAATGCTGTTAGATCTTGGGCACGCTCCGTTAGGTCAATTTGCCAGAAACCGGACCGCTTGTCCATTTTAGTTTTGTATCTGCATCCAGCAGCGGTTTCCACGGTGTTTTCCATCAGGGGCAAGGCGCTGTGCAGTTTTATTTTCTGGTTGACCTTTTTGTAGTTCACCACCAATCTTTTTGCAGTGCTCCCTGGTTTAGCTACCACGAAGCATGGACTGCAATGCTTAGAATAGTCCGTCTTTTTGTACTCGTAAACCAAACGGTTCTCCACGCATTCTTTGATTTGGCGGGTAATCTCAGCCATGTCATCTTTTCATGCTGGGTACGGTCGACATGGATCTCGATCTTTGAGAAATTCTTCTCTTAGTTCTAGATCCATGGTCACGAGTTTCTTCACCGATCCGGGTGGAGGTAACGGACCAAAAATGTCAGAGAAATGCAGGATGATTTTCTTGATCCTCTCGTCAACATCCATTTTGTCGAGCGAAATCTTGAGGTCTTCAGATGCGTGTAGATTGGACGCACCTAATTCTTGTTTCTTAGATTTTTCATCTTTGTTCGTCAATTTCTTGAGGGCTAGGACCTGTTCGGGGTCCAAAATCATCTGATTCTCTTGGTGATCAATTTTCTTCTTTTCTTTGACTTTCTTTCTTAGTCTCTTGATGTCTTTCCGGCGTAATTGATCTTTTCTTTCTTCTTTCTTTTCTTCTTCTCCTTCGATTTCTTGGGCAAGTGTTATCCGCAGAAATGCGTTTTTCTGCGGATAAGGGCTTATCCACAGAAATGTCTGCGGCGGTCGGATTTCTGGCAGAAAAAAGCGAAATTGAGCAGATTTTTTGGGGAAATGCCAGATCAGAGCTGTCTGTACTGGTGACTGCCTGTTGGATGACATGCCTGAACACAAATTTTATTCTGTTTCTGAATTGCAGAATTTTGGGGTGAATTGTCACTATGCCATCCATTAGAAGAAAGATCATTGATGTTGATTGCTTGAGTGATAGTTCACCTTATAAGCCAAAAGTTAAAGAAGAGTCCGATGATGATGTGGAGGAAGTGAGGGTGGAGGTTGGTGCGGATGAAGTTGAGGGCGATGTTGAGCCTCAAGATGATTACAATGGGCTGTTGGACTCCGATGAGTCGGATTTTGCTCAAGATGTTGCCGATGCTAGTGAAGACATTGGAGATATAGGTGATGATGATGAAGAAGATATTGAAGAAACCCCCCCGAGTAGTGGTGGTGACCAGGACAAGGTTGAGCCATTGATCAAAGTTGGTGACATCTTGGGCAAGACCAAGGACAGTGTGAGAGCAGAGGTATTGCAACCTAAAAACAGGTATTGCAACCTACTGCAATATCTCGTTGATGTGTCACCCTTTTCCTTGGGTTGCCCCCATTGTTCATATTATTCCCCCTACAGGTTCGCCGTAGGCTGGGCTACCCGTTGAATACAGGGGGTGGTAATAGTTCATATATGCAGCGGTTGGTAAAAGGTGATTTTAGACGTGTTTTTCATGCAGCGGTTGGTAAAAGGCTGGTGTTTTTCCATGTAAAGGTTGGTACCGACTGTTAAATTTCCACTATGCTTCTTGTAATGGTCTGGACAATCTTCACAAGACAAGCACAAGACCAATGATCCAATATCACAAAAACACCAAACTGAGTAGATGGACAATAAAGGCATGTGTGTACACTTAAAATCTTTATAAAAACATTATAAAATCATACGAATGTCATGCCAAAACATATTTTCTCAAAGGCTCTGTGATTAGGAAATACTCAGGCTGAAATGGAGGTACCGCTTTTTCGAGAAATCTGTTTTGGTAAGTCCGGAATCCAACCTGGGATTCGGGATCGATGATCCCGCAATATACCATTGATCCAGAACTCAATTCGCAGCACAATGTGGTTGTAGTTACCTTCTAGGAACAGTTGCACACAAAGTGACTTTTGCGACGGCGTCCACTCTAGCCAAGTCCTCGGCGCTGAGCTCTTGTATTGACGGGCCTTAGAACTGGTGGAGACCTTCTTGCTCTGGGACTGCGACACCACTGCAGCCAGAGCGTCGTTCATGGACTGGCCTCCCTTTGTCAGGAAGCGCTGCATGACTGAAGACAGAAAAATTATGAATGTTATTGATCATTATTGTTACTAACATCATTATTACTACTATTATGACCACAGAAGCTCAACAGAGCGCGATACAAAAGCCTCTGTTCTCCTTTCCCAGATTTGACCAATCCCGGAACACATCTGTGCGGTTTTAGTTCGTTGCTGTAGCGGTTCGTAACAGCGGGCGGTTTCTACATGCAGCAATTCGGAACACCACCCATACGAACTGCTACAAAACGAACCTTTACACTTACGAACTATTACCACCCCCTGTACTAGTACACCGTCCAAGGATTACCTATATCTACAATGCCCTTACGCGGTAAAGTGGCGTCCGAATACCCGGGGAGCTAGTGGTGGAGGTGATGTCCTCACTAGCATCGGCAACATCTTGAGCAAAATCCGACTCATCGGAGTCCGACAGCCCATTGTGATCATCTTGAGGCTCAACATCGCTCTCAACTTCGTCCACACCGTCGTCCACCTCCTCCACATCATCATCTGACTCTTGTTTAACTTTTGGCTTATAAGGTGAACTGTCACTCAAGCAATCAACATCAATGATCTTTCTTCTAATGGGTGGCATAGTGACAATTCATCCAAAAATTCTGCAATTCAGAAACAGAATAAAATTTGTGTTCAGGCATGTCATCCAACAGGCAGTCACCAGTACAGACAGCTCTCATCTGGCATTTCCCAAAAAAATCTGCTCAATTCCGCTTTTCTCTGCCAGGAATCCGACCGCCGCACACGTTTCTGCGGATAAGCCCTTATCCGCAGAAAAACGCATTTCTGCGGATAACACTTGCCGATTTCTTGTACACCAAGTCTGTCGTGCGCGCTGGCGCCTGGCGCCAGAATGAAATTAAAAGATAAGTAAAACACGACGAAAAAATTTTCTAAATAGCTTAAATTAAAGGTAATTAACATAAAAAACGCTTAGGCCAAAAGGCGCGCTGCGAAACGCGTAAAAACGCATCGAGAAATTTTTCGACGTGAAATAGGTGAATAGTTAGCGCCGTAACAACCGTAACGCTCGTAGGACCCTAACGCCGTCCCTCTCGTCGCCTAACTAGCTGTAGGCGCAAAGAAAAACGCGTCGCGAGCAGCACGTAAAACTGGAAAAGTTTTTCTAAGCCGCCGCGTCCCTTCGCCCTGCTTCCCTTCCTTTTCTTTTCTTCTCCATGCACCTACCTCCCCTCCCTCCTGCCCCCCCTCACCCCTTTTCATCAGCTTAGGCGACCGGCCCTGGGGGGAAAGCGGTCAACCCCTAGCAATCAAGACCACCATCTTCGCGATCGCGTGGCAACACGTAAGTCAGAAAATTCACCTTGGTATTGCTGCTTGCCTGCGTGCGTGAGTTGCGTAGAGTTTGATTTTCTAAAGAGAAACATTTTAATTTTTGGTTTTCAGAAAGTTTTCAAAGGCACGGAAAAACGGCAGGGGTTTTTAGCAAAGGAAAAGAGGACAAAAGGAAAAACAAACACCAGCAGCGCAGACAACCGCACAGCACAGCCAACCAGCACAGCACCGCAGGGCAGCACGGCACCGCAGGACACGGCACAGGGCGCAGGACACCACAGGACAACGCACAGCACAGCAAGACACCACGACACACCAGAGCAGCACCACCACACCGCAGAACGCCCAGGGAGACACCACAACGCACAGGGACACGCCACAGCACGAGGCACCAACAACAGCGCAGACGACACTGGCGCCGCACGACGGGCCGCAGGAGGGCAAAGCAAACACAAACAGCACCGCAAAACGACAGCAGAGCACGACAGCACAGCACCACACGACAGCACAGCGCCACAGCACACGACACAGGGAAGCGGGGCACCACAGCCAGCACAACAAGGCACCGCAGCGCACAGAGCGGAGAAGACAGGGAACGCACAGCACGAGGAAAAGAGCACCACAGCACGCAGACACCACCACCGGGCAAAAAACAGCACAGCCAACCAACAGCACAACACAGCACAGCACGACAGCCCACTGGAGGGCAAAGCAAGCCCCAACAGCACCGCAACACGACAGCAGAGCACAACAGCACAGCACCACGCGACAGCACAGCACCACAGAACACGACACAGGAAAGCAGGGCACCACAGCAAACCACACCAACCACAGGGAAACAGACCACGCGGCCAGACAGGGACACCGACACCGAAACACGCCACCCGGAGACAACCACGGGCCACCAGACCCAGCACCGCACCACGGCACACCACAGCACCAGGCGCCAGCAACAGCACGCACCACACAAACAGCACAACGCGAGCGCACCAGCACAGCGAAGCACAGCACCGCACAGAGCGGAAAGGACAGGGAACACACAGCACAGCACCCCGGGACACACACAGCACAAAGCAGAGCGGCGAACAACAGCACGCACCACCACGCCACGACAAAACACACACAGCACAGAGCACACAGCGCGGGGGAACACCGCAAAACACAGCGCCGCAGAGCACAGGGCCCCAGGGCGACGGGCAACGCCAGAGGGCACGGCGCAACAAGCAGCGGCACCCAACGAACGCAACTCAGCACAGGACAGCACAACACCGGAGGACACAACGCGCAGCAGCGCGGCGCAGCACCGCACCCAGGGACGCACAGCACAACACAGCACACGGCACACAGCACCGAGCGGCAGCGACGAAAACCGCGGGACAAAAGGGGGGGGGGGGGGGCAGCAACCACCGGGGAGCAACCAACAGCCAGGCGGAAAGCACGAAAGAGGGACAAGCGCACGGAGAGCCGAGAGGCGGAAGGCCAACAAAGCAAACAACGCACAGCGCCGAGGCCCAGGGCACCCGGGGCCGGAAACCAGAGCAAGCCGGAGACAACGGAGGCGCACAGGGGAAGAAGAAGAAGGGTGGCACAGTCCTCGGGTTGAAGAGATGGCTCGAGAGTCATAGCCATGTGAGGGCCTACGGGTGCTCACGGGTTGTAGGTTCTCCGATCTCCAACATCTAAGCCTGTTTCTCCCCAAAAAAAAAAAAAAAAAAAAAACACCAAGGCACCAAGCAGGAGCGACGAAAACCGCGAGGCACAAAAGGGGAGGGGGGGGGGGGGGAGAAACCACCAAAGAGCAGCCAACGGCCAAGCGGGAAACACAAACGAGGCGCGAGCGCACGAAGAGCCAGGCAGTGGAAGGCCGAGAAAAACAACCAAAGCACAGCGCCAAGGCAACGAGGAACGGCAAGGGCAGCAAGAGAGAGGGGGGCAACCCCAGCCCGGAGGGGGCCAAGCAAAGCAGAAAGACAAAGCGGCCAAAGGAAAAGGTGCAGCGCACCACAACGCGCCCGGGAGGCCGGCCCGCCCGACCCGGCCACAAAGAGCAAGCACACGCACGCCAGCCGCCGTCCGGATGGACGAGTGCGCGCCCGGAGGGTACCCAGCCCCTGCCGGCTACGAACAGCCGCCGTCCGGATGGACGAGTGCGCGCCCGGAGGGTACCCATCCCCTGCCGGCTATGAAGAGCCGCCGTCCGGATGGACGTGTGTGCGCCCGGAGGGTACTCAGCCCCTGCCGGCTACGATAGCCGCCGTCCGGATGGACGAGTGAGCGCCCCGCAGCGACGCCCCGCACAGCAACACAACACAACGAGAGGGCACACCGGTGAACAGGAGCCAGGAGGCCCAAGACACCGCACGAGCAAAACAACACGACGAGCGGGCGCACCGGTGAACAGGAGCCAGTAGGCCCAGGACACCGCACACGCAAAACAACACACCGAGCGGGCACACCGGTGAACAGGAGCCAGGTGGCCCAGGACACTGCACACGCAACACAACACACCGAGCGGGCACACCGATGGAACCAGGAGGCCCAGGACACCGCACACGCAACACAACACACCGAGCGGGCGCACCGGTGAAGAGGAGCCGGGAGGCCCAGGACACCGAACACGCAACACAACACACCGAGCGGGCACACCGGTGAACAGGAGCCAGGAGGCCCAGGACACCGCACACGCAACACAACACACCGAGCGGGCACACCGGTGAACAGGAGCTGGGAGGCCCAGGACACCGCACACGCAACACAACACACCGAGCGGGCACACCGGTGAACAGGAGCCGGGAGGCCCAGGACACCGCACACGCAACACAATACACCGAGCGGGAACACCGGTGAACAGGAGCCAGGAGGCCCAGGACACCGCACACGCAACACAACACACCGAGCGGGCACACCGGTGAACAGGAGCCAGGAGGCCCAGGACACCGCACACGCAACACAACACACCGAGCGGGCACACCGGTGAACAGGAGCCGGGAGGCCCAGGACACCGCACACGCAACACAACACACCGAGCGGGCACACCGGTGAACAGGAGCTGGGAGGCCCAGGACACCGCACACGCAAAACAACAAACCGAGCGGGCACACCGGTGAACAGGAGCCGGGAGGTCCAGGACACCGCACACGCAACACAACACACCGAGCGGGCACACAGGTGAACAGGAGCCGGGAGGCCCAGGACACCGCACACGCAAAACAACACACCGAGCGGGCACACCGGTGAACAGGAGCCGGGAGGCCCAGGACACCGCACACGAAACACAACACACCGAGCGGGCACACCGGTGAACAGGAGCCAGGAGGCCCAGGACACCGCACACGCAAAACAACACACCGAGCGGGCACACCGGTGAACAGGAGCCGGGAGGCCCAGGACACCGCACACGCAACACAACACACCGAGCGGGCACACCGGTGAACAGGAGCCAGGAGGCCCAGGACACCGCACACGCAACACAACACACCGAGCGGGCACACCGGTGAACAGGAGCCGGGAGGCCCAGGACACCGCACACGCAACACAACACACCGAGCAGGCACACGGGTGAACAGGAGCCAGTAGGCCCAGGACACCGCACACGCAACACAACACACCGAGCGGGCACACCGGTGAACAGGAGCCAGGAGGCCCAGGACACCGCAGGCGCAACACAACACACCGAGCGGGCACACCGGTGAACAGGAGCCGGGAGGCCCAGGACACCGCACACGCAACACAACACACCGAGCGGGCACACCGGTGAACAGGAGCCAGGAGGCCCAGGACACCGCACACGCAACACAACACACCGAGCGGGCACACCGGTGAACAGGAGCCAGGAGGCCCAGGACACCGCACACCCAACACAACACACCGAGCGGGCACACCGGTGAACAGGAGCCAGGAGGCCCAGGACACCGCACACGCAACACAACACACCGAGCGGGCGCACCGGTGAACAGGAGCTGGGAGGCCCAGGACACCGCAGGCGCAAAAGAACACACCGAGCGGGCACACCGGTGAACAGGAGCCGGGAGGCCCAGGACACCGCACACGCAACACAACACACCGAGGGGGCACACCGGTGAACAGGAGCCAGGAGGCCCAGGACACCACACACGCAAAACAACACACCGAGCGGGCACACCGGTGAACAGGAGCTGGGAGGCCCAGGACACCGCACACGCAACACAACACACCGAGCGGGCACACCGGTGAACAGGAGCCAGGAGGCCCAGGACACCGCACACGCAACACAACACACCGAGCGGGCGCACCGGTGAACAGGAGCTGGGAGGCCCAGGACACCGCAGGCGCAAAACAACACACCGAGCGGGCACACCGGTGAACAGGAGCCGGGAGGCCCAGGACACCGCACACGCAACACAATACACCGAGCGGGCACACCGGTGAACAGGAGCCAGGAGGCCCAGGACACCGCACACGCAAAACAACACACCGAGCGGGCACACCGGTGAACAGGAGCTGGGAGGCCCAGGACACCGCACACGCAGGAAAGAACCAACACCCCATGGATCGGACGCACTGGGGCGACCCAGCCGACCCACCGGGCCAGTGGCAGGAGCGGTACTCCAAGGCTGCTGGTTCGAGCCCGGCCAGGCTGCATCGGGGACCATGGCAAACGTCACCCGGAGCCATGGAAGCAACCGGTGACAGGCGAGCCGGTACACAGTCCAGGAGGGGGTCGCCTGCCAAGCGGAGCGGCCCCGCAACTCAAGCCACAAGGGTGAGGCGGTCGTACCGTAGACAAGCGGGAGCAATACCCCTTGTGGTGAGAGATACTCCACACGGCTGGGCAGCCCCCAGAGCTGCCGCCCAAAGGAGGGGGCATGTGGCCCTACTCATGGACACATGTGGGGACACCCTCCCACCTGAAACACATGGACCGGGTGGCCGCGACAATGCCTTCCCAAGCACATGCGGGAGCGGCTCAAGAGGCACCTAACATAGGGCAGTGGGAGGGACAGGACGTCCCCTTGGTAAGACGTTCTCCCTGCACCGTCAAAAGAGGCATCCCGAGCTCCCGAAGATACCTACCTACCTACCTGTAGGAGCTCTTGGACGGCCGGTCGTGGTTTACACAGGGCGATGATTTGATTCATCAGCTCCTGGAACAACGCCGGGGCGTTAGCAATACCAAATGGCATTACCCGCCATTTGTAGACCCGTCCATCCGGAGCAATGAATGCCCTTAGATCTTGGGCACGCTCCGTTAGGTCAATTTGCCAGAAACCGGACCGCTTGTCCATTTTAGTTTTGTATCTGCATCCAGCAGCGGTTTCCACGGTGTTCTCCATCAGGGGCAAGGCGCTGTGCAGTTTTATTTTCTGGTTGACCTTTTTGTAGTCGACCACCAATCTTTTTGCAGTGCTCCCTGGTTTAGCTACCACGAAGCATGGACTGCAATGCTTAGAATAGTCCGTCTTTTTGTACTCGTAAACCAAACGGGCCTCCACGCATTCTTTGATTTGGCGAGTAATCTCAGCCATGTCATCTTTTCATGCTGGGTACGGTCGACATGGAACTCGATCTTTGAGAAATTCTTCTCTTAGTTCTAGATCCATGGTCACCAGTTTCTTCACCGATCCGGGTGGAGGTAACGGACCAAAAATGTCAGAGAAATGCAGGATGATTTTCTTGATCCTCTCGTCAACATCCATTTTGTCGAGCGAAATCTTGAGGTCTTCAGATGCGTGTAGATTGGACGCACCTAATTCTTGTTTCTTAGATTTTTCATCTTGGTCCGTCAATTTCTTGAGGGCTAGGACCTGTTCGAGGTCCAAAATCATCTGATTCTCTTGGTGATCAATTTTCTTCTTTTCTTTGACTTTCTTTCTTAGTCCCTTGATGTCTTTCCGGCGTAATTGATCTTTTCTTTCTTCTTTCTTTTCTTCTTCTCCTTCGATTTCTTGTTCTTCTTGTTCCAATGCTTCGTGTAGTTCGTGAAGCATGACAAATTCTTCGCCGACATCGAAATACGTCCCATCTTCTGCGTCGTACTCGTCTAGGTAGAACATGCTTTTCCATTTTTCTTTTAGCTGCTGTTTTTGGAGTCTGTCAATTTGATTTAGTAGAAGGAGACGAGTTTCATATATCGCACGACGTCGCCCCCCCCTACCTTGGAGGTAGGGGGGGGGTTTGGGGGGGGGTAGGGGGGGGGTAGGGGGGGGGTTGGGGGGGGGTAGGGGGGGGTAGGGGGGGTAGGGGGGGGACGTAGGGGGGGGAGGTAGGGGGGGGTAGGGGTGGGAGGTAGGGGGGGGGGGTCGAGAAGGTAGGGGGGGGTATGGGGGGGGAAGGCGGTGCACACACAAGGCGGAACACACAAAAGGCGGCCTGTGGCCACCGCAGGAGTCTTGTTGTTTAAGGGGCCACAGGCAAGGCAGTGCACACTGAAGGCGGTGCACACACAAGGCGGAACACACAAAAGGCGGTCTGTGGCCAGCAGGAGTCTTGTTATTTAAGGGGCCACAGGAAAGGCGGTACACACAAAAGGCGGTGCACACACAAGGCGGAACACACAAAAGGCGGAACACACAAAAGGCGGTCTGTAGCCACCGCAGGAGTCTTGTTATTTAAGGGGCCACAGGAAAGGCGGTGTAACGGCAGCAGTGACAGCACTCAATTATACACTGATGTGATCAGAATTTCAATGATTCTCAGATGTACATTAGTGCAGTAAAATTTCCCTTCAGTTTCATGTTTTCCGTTCGCCGCCAGATGTCGCCTGTGAGCGCGCGTCGAGTCGCATTTGTCTTTCGTGATTTCCCAATCAGATTTATTTAAATTATTTCGAATGATTTCACGATGTGTCATTAATTGCGATGAATGCGCATTGAGATTCTATGTCTGCTCCATTTTTGTAGACCGGGTTTTCGTACTCTTCATATCTCACCATGGAGTTCAAAGGACTTACAAGTGCTTCGCATATGTCGCTCCAAGAGGCTGGATATGGGTCTGAAGAGGGTCAGTTGGGTTCGGAGATATCAGGGGCAGTGTCGGGCGTTACGACCCCTGGGGCATCAAGGCTACAGGCTTCGCAGTCACAACAAAGATCAACCACTATGCAGCGGTTACATGGTAGCAGAGAAAATCATGACTCTGCTTCTGGAATCTCCACTGATACTCTGAGATCGTCGGACTTTAGCGGGGCTATTACTCCTTCTGGGTCGCTGCGTGTTCCCCCTGAGGTTACTTTCGTAGCATCTCCCCAGCAAACCGAGGATCATTCGTCAGAGTGCCCTTACTGTGGCCATAAACATTGGCCTGGTGTTCACACTTGTGCTGAGTGTTGCATGAACGCCCCACCCAACCTTAAACCCGGTCGAGAATCTCCCTCCTCGAGTGAATCTGGTTCCAGCTCCCACGCTTTGCCTGATCTTGAGGACAGCAGCAGCGAAGGAGAGCCATCCAATACTGGAATGGATGAGATTTCTGGTGAATACTGGGAACACCAATTTCAGGATATTTGGAACCAAGAATTTCTGCAACGCCAGAATTGGCTGCTGGCGGAGGCGGGCTACCGAGGCCGCCTGAGGGACTGGTTCAGGGCGTCGTGCCAGTTCATCAGGGACTCAGGCCGGTTGCGATTCGACGCCCAATTGCAGGAACAAGAGGACTGGGAAGAGCTGTTGGACCAGTTCGACCACCAGGCAGCAGTGATGGTGCAGATGGCCATCATCGCCGAGGAGAGACGCCAGAATCTGCGTCAGCAGCCTGGTCTGTCGGGCGCCTGGGGTCGACACGACGAAGAGGTCGACGAAATGAGGTGTGATTCGACACATTCTCACCTCTCCAGGGAGCAACTGTCCAAGCTTCCTGACTCCAACTCCAGTGTTGACAGCTGGGTTGATGAAGTCAGAAGCAAGGGAAAAGGGACGAGATGCCCTTCCTGTGGTGAATGCGCCAAGGACTGCTCCTGTCGAAGGCAGATTTCGTCGCTGGAGAACAAGGTGAAGGAGCTGAAGAACGCCGCCAAGGAGGGAAAGAGGGATGATGACAGCAAGTGGAAGGAGATGGAGCAGAAGCTGGAGAAGCTTACAAATCTGGTAGAAAATCTGAGCACTACTGGGCTCTCTGGACCAGCGCCTACAATGGCAAGCCACCCAGCACCTACCTCCTCAGCTGCACCCACATCCACGCCTTACGGCGTTCCACATTCTCCAGCACCCCCAGCTTTTACTGGCCACCATCCAGCTTTTACTGGAATTTCTGGTATCCCCCCTACTGGATTTACAAGTCCAATTGGGTTCAATCTGGGTACTGAAGGAGGAGAATCTTCGTCGGAGAGGTCTGTACTGTCCGTGGGTACTGTTGCTGATATTGATGGAGAAGCAAGGACCACTGTGAAGGAGCGATCCATGGCCCTGAAGAAGAAGGACAGGCAGCAGAAAGAAAACGAGGCAAAAATCAAAGAAAAGCAGAAGAAATTGAAGGAGATGAGGATGCATCAAGCAGGATCAACGACGTTCGTGCAGCCTACTGTGGACCAGGCGTTGCTGGCGGCCGCAATTGCGCAGGCACAGGCAATGGGAGGCGCCGCAGTCAACCCAGTCTTCGTCAATCCGGTTGGAACAGCCACAAGTTTCAACCTGAACCATCTGCTGAACCCGTTGCACATGAGGCTTCGAGGTTCAGTGATGAAGCAGCCCAAGTTCTCGGGGCACCCCAATTACTGGGCGTCCTTCGAGAGGCAGTTCATGGTGTGGCTGCAGACGGAGAAGCTGGACAAGGAGCTCTGGATCCTTGGGCTGATGGACTGCTTGACGGGCAAGCTCCGAGAAAGCACATACAATCTGTATGTGGAGAGGCAAAATCAGGGGAATCCCCTGACGTATGAGGAGCTGTACCGCAGTCTGAAGAAGAAAGGCCTTCGACTCCCTGAAGATCATTATAGGAACCGTCTGGAGAACTTCAGGGCGATCAAGAAATTATTTCTGGAAGAGATTCAAATTGCAAGGCAAGATTGGGAATTTTTGGTGCAAGAGGCGGAGAACTCTGGAGAAGGACTTTCCGAAGGCGAAATGAAGAAGATCCTCCTGAGCAAGCTCACGCCGGAGACCAAGCAGAAGATCAGGGACTCTCAGGCGGACCAAAAAGTCCTGGGCAACTGGGTTGAAGTCCGAGGATTACCAGAAACTATGGGAAAAATGGCTGTTCGTGAGTTGCTACACTCTATCAGTGCTACTGGATTGAAGGACATCACTATTCGTGAGGGCAGATGGAGAGTTGGTTTCCACGATTCTGAACAGTCGGAGTTTTTCTGCAGCATGGTGGATGGAAAGGTGAAGTATAAGGGAACAGTTTTGAAGGTACGACCGTGGATCTTCAGTTATGGAGTCGAGCAGATCTGGGACCAACTTGAAAAGTATGCAAACTTAGAACGCCAGAAGTCCCAGGATGCACATGGCTTCGGAGGCAAGGTCAACGCCGTTGGTGAGAAGGGATGCTCTGTGTGCATTGCCCTTGGAAAAGAAGGTCGAGCGGCGACTCACACGACCGCAGATCACAGATGGACGCCCTCAGATCTCAAGACAATTCAGTCCAAAATGGATGGAAAGGGAAATTCTTCCAAAAATCCCCAGCAGGATGGAGCACGAGATGCTGACCAGCATGGAAGGGGAAAGGGTAAAGGGCAGTCCAAAGGAAAGAACAGAGACTGGACACCAAAAGATTACTCGCAGCAAGGCGGAGATCCAAGCGACTCAAGATGGACCGATGCTGGTGGAAAAAATGGTGGAAAAAATGGCCAAAAAGGTGGAAATGGCAAGGGAAAATCCGGGAATCAAGATGATTCCAAGGTGAATGGCAACCCCCTGTACGCGGAGACGCCAGCGAACAAGACCTTCGGCAACAACAAGGATACTGGGGGTCGAGGCAAGCGCGGATCCAACGAATCCAACCCCAATTCCAACACCTCCAACAACAAAGGCCAAGGAGGTAAGAAAGGTGGTAAGGGGAAATCATTTGGAGGTCGTGGACGCGGAAAAGGAGTGAATGCTGTCGAAGCAGGAGAAGAATGGGTTGACGAAGGACAAGTACAGGACGTACAGCCGAACGAAGAAGAAGAATGGCAATAGGGAAGCCAACTTGACCCAATTCCCAACACTGGGGTTGAGTGGCAGGAGGAAAAACCCATCAGGGTAGTTGGGGCGGTGGATGGACGCTGCTGGGACCGGCTGGCGCGCTCCTCCGGCCTCCTGTACCCTGCCTGGGTCCTCAGCGCTGTCCGGCGAGGCAAGCAGCGCCAGTTTGTCTGCTGGATCCAGGTCAGATCGACGGATGGTAAGGTTAAACTTGCCAGATGTCTGATCGACAATGGTTCAGAGGTGAACCTGGTGAGGAAAGGCTTTCTGCAGGAGGATGAGACGAAGATGTCCTCCACCCCTGTACAGCTGGAGGGAGTCAGCGGACATCGCCTTGACGGTGGCGACAGAGAAGCAGAATTGGCGGTCAGATTGGTGAAACAATCAGTCTGGAGTGTGGAAGAGACGGTCACTGAGGAGTGGTTTGCTGGAAAATTTTATGAGGCCAGCATAAAGTATGATTTATTCCTGGGTCAACCCTGGCTTCACGCCCACCGTGTGTCGCCCATGGGACACAGGACATGCTTCCTCCAAGATCCGTCGACAACCGACCCGTCCGACCTGTATTATCTGCACCCATATACCAAGAGTATCCACCAATTCAAGGAGAGAAATAAGCTGCATTTTCAGCAATATGGGCAGGAATGAACAAGGAATCAAGAAGATTTCGACGAAGGAAAGGTGGATGCGTTGAACAGCAAGAAGTGGAAGTCAGTTTGCTATCGAGTGGTCGACAAATGGCGGGACATTCTGGTGGATTATTTCGAAAAGAACCACAATTTTCGTCCTGAAGTTGATGCTTTTGCAAACAAAAAGAATAAAAGATTTCCGAAGTTCTACGACGATGCCTGGAGTGAGGACTGGTCTGAACCTCTTTGGATCAATCCGCCCTTCGACGTTTTTCCTCGTGTGGTGCAGAAGCTGAAGCAATCCGGCGCAAAGGCGATTTTAATTGTCCCCAACTGGCCAAGACAAGAGTGGTGCAAGGACATTATGGACATTTCAATCGACATCGTCGAGCTTCCGCACAAGGGCGTGAAGCTGTATTGCGAAGACAATGGCAAGCCTTTGCCACAGCGTTCGTGGAGCACGTTGGCGTGCTTAGTTGACGGGAATCTGGCAGATTATTGGCAAGATGGCAGTGAAATGGGAACAGAAGAGGTTATCTCAAATTCCTCAAGAATCGACGAAATTGAGGTGGATGAAGACGATCGAGAGCGGAATCCCGACGTATCGTCGCGGAAGGAGGGAAGGACAATCGGCGTCCCTCAAGAGAACGCCTCCATCCATTACAATTCGTCCCCATCAGACAAGAATCAAGCCAAAAAAGTCAAGATTTCAAGCAAGAGTGAAGACAAATCTCCAAGAATCTCGCCTGAATTGACAGGAATGAGGCTGAATTCGTCCGACCATCCCTTCAAGACTTTCGTGGACCCCTTTGATTGGTGGGATCCCACGGAGGAGCGAGCTCAGGTGAGCTTCATCCGCCAACAATGCGACGAAGAAGTTTGGAATGAAGTGGCCAAGAATATGAGACCACGACCAACAATTCGCAAATTGGTGGACATAATGTCGGTGATTAAATGTGGGAATCAGGGCGACGGAGACAAGATAGGTGCAAGAAGGGACGCAGTGTTCGAAGATTATCAAGATGACGTGCTGAGTGGGAAGTTGTGGAAAAACCCGCCAATTCGATGTGAAAATGGGGAAGCCAAGATTGACATAATCGAAGGCTCGAAGGTTCACAAACAACGTCCATTCTATCTCCACGGCACCAAGGCAGATGCCCTGCGAAAGATTATTGAGCGCAATCTCTATGAGTTCGGTTGGTTGGAGGGCTGCATGAGTTCTGAGTGGTGTTCAGCACCATTTACTGTGCCAAAACCCCCACCTGCTGACCAATCCAGCATAGATGCTTGGCGTCTAGTGGTGGATTACAGAGCCCTGAACGCCGCCACAGTACCAGACGCGCATCCTCTACCTTTAATCGAGAAAGAGATCGCAGCGAGAGCCAAAGGCAAGCTCTTTACTGTGCTGGATTTGCGCCATGGCTTTCATCAGATGCCCCTTCGAAAGGAGGATAGGCATTTGACGGCAATGTGCACGCCCTGTGGCACTGTGCACTGGACTGTACTGCCGATGGGTCTGAAGAATGCGCCGTCGATGTTCCAGAAGATGATGGAGACTATTTTATTTCAGAAGCACAAAGATCTGGATTTACAAGAATTCTGCTCCATCTACATTGACGACCTTCTGATTGCCACGCCGTTGGGAAACAACTTTGATGAGTGCCTGAAGTTGCACGAAGAACAAGTTCGAAAAGTTCTCGAAGTCCTTCGACAAGAGAAGCTCGTGTGTGGACCCAAGAAGGGCAAGATGTTCCTCCAATCGGTGGAATTTTGTGGCTCTGTCTTGGAAGATGGGACAAGAAGACCAGCCCCAGGAAAAATGGCTGCCCTGCAGCTCTGGGAAAGGCCTAAAACCATCACGCAGCTTCGTGCCTTTTTAGGCTGCTGCAATTACTACCACGAGTTCCTTCGTCTCTACGCCAAGTTCTCTGGTCCATTGACGGAGTTACTGAAGTTTGGCAAAATAGAAGGAAAGAAGGGATCTCAAGTCAAGCTCAAGTGGACGCCAGAATGTGAAGAAGCCTTTACTGGTCTCAAGGAAGCACTGGCTAATGTGGTTACATTAAAGACTCCGTGGTTGGATGGAAGACCTTTTTATATTCGTACAGACGCCAGTCGTTACGCCATTGGTGCTACGATCGAACAAGTCGACGACGAAGGTCACCATCATCCTCTGGCTTTCTGGTCTCGCAAGCTTACAACAAGGCAGCGAAATTGGAGTCCAAGGGAACAAGAAGCCTACGCAATCCTTTGTGCCTTACGGCGTTATGAGGGTTGGATCTTGGGCCATCGCGTCGAGGTACTGACTGACCACAAGTCACTGGAGAGCTGGAGGACAGAACATGTGGATACCCCTGGTGGACCAGCTGGGAGAAGAGGCCGTTGGCATGAAACTCTCAGCAGATTTGACCTCCATGTGACTTACATTCCGGGTCGCTACAACACAGTGGCGGACGCCCTGAGTCGCTGGGCCTACCCAGCCTCAGAGGCTTACTCTGAAGTGAGTTTTCATGGGACAGCGACGGATAAAGCTGAAGTGATCGAGTTCGACAAGGAGGAACAAGCACTGATCAAAAAACATTGTCTCCAATGTTCGATTAAAAATCGGCTGAAGGTGGATTTGGTCAGATGCAAGGAGATTACCAAGGCAGATCAGACTGCAGGAGTTAACTCTGACTCTGAGTCGTCGCTGCCACTCCTGAATGTGTTTCCTCTGACGAGATCCAAGTCGAAATCCACGCTCCCTCCACAACAAAAGGACAAGGAAACTTCCTTCCTCTATGTGGATTGGACGAAGATGTACAAGGAGGACAGGTTCTTTGGGTCTGTATACCACAAGTTGAAAGGGGACAAGCCTTACGACTCTGAAGAGACGTCTGATTTCAAAATCCAGGGCGACAAGTTATTTTGGCAAGGAGGGATTTGTGTTCCTGATTGTCTGATTGACCAATATGTCAAACATTGGCATCGGAATGAGACAGCCCACACACATTCTCGTGTGCTGGAACAGGAGCTACGCCACAGAGTGTACACAAGGGACCTCAAGGGTGCCTGTGAACGAGTTGCCAAAGGATGCAAGCAATGTCAGGCGACCATCCCCAAGAATCAAAAGGCAGAAGGACTACTGAAGGGATTACCAATTCCTGAGAGGCTGTTCGACAAGGTGACGGCGGATGTCTTCGAGTTGGGGCAAATCCAAGAGGAATGCCTCTACACGAGGAAGCCTATCGATGGGGTTTTGTTAATTCAAGACCGCCACAGTGGCTACATCCAAGTCCTCCCTTGCAACACGAAGCATCTCACCTCTGAAATGGCTGCCAAGTGGACTGCAAGTCAGTGGATGAGTAACTGGGATGTGCCCAGTGAAATTCTGACGGACAGTGGGAAAGAGTTCATTGGGACTTGGTGGGAGAACATGTGTGCCCTATTGGGAGTTCATCACCTTCGTGCCCGAGTCTACGACCATCGAGCTCTCCCTGCTGAACGCGCTGGAAGGATTCTTATCTCCATTCTGAGAAAATTCCTGGCGACTGAAAAAGACTACAATTGGTTGGAGACAATTTACTGTGTCTTGAGAAGATACCATCGTACCAAGAATTACACTGGATTAAGTCCGAATGAGCTGGTTTTTGGTCGTGAGAAGATGGGTCCAGGACCAGTGATGTATCATCCAAGGCAGTGCTACGACGCATCGCAATGGTTTGAGAAGATCAAGGATCTAGAGTCCAAGTGGATCCAAGCCAAAGTGGAAAGTCAAGCAGATTGGTTGAATTTCAAAAATAAATCAAGAACGCAAGGAAAACCCTTCGAGAAAGGCCAGCAAGTTTGGCTTCGTAAGTCAGACGAGACCCTGAAGGACGACAACAAATTGTTACCTTTGTGGGATGGCCCATTCCAAGTCAAAAGTCAACTAAGTGAGACTACATTCAACATTGAGATTGAGCCAGGCAGGCATCAAGAAGTACATCGAGATCGTTTGAAGGCCGAAGTACCCTGCCCCAAAGGAAGGTTCAAGCCTCTCTATTGGACTTCGAAGTACCTGAGCGACAGGAAGATGGTCACAAGCAGTTTCGAGTTGGAAAAGATTCTTGAGTACAAGAAGAATGCTCGAGGCAAGTGGTACTTTCTGTGCAGATGGAAAGGATTCGGTCCAGAAGAAGACAAATGGGAGCCAGCTTCAAGCTTTATCCATGGGTATACGGACACTTTCATCAAGTTCCTGAAAAAACACCCTGAGATTGACAAAGAGCTCTCGCTGATCAAGGATTGTGTCACCAAGGAGGACTTACAAGCACAAGAAGAAGCTCCAATTGTGGCATCATCCATTCCAGACAAGATCTGATCAGCATTTGGGTCGCCGAAACTTTCGAAGAGGTTTACGGTCGACATATACCCTTGGCATGGGGACATAACAGTCCAGACGCATCGTCTATGTGGTTCGATGGACAGATGATGGGACATTCTGGGGTCATCCTGGTCATTCCATCCATCATTCCCATCATGGCCATCATGTGAATCATGTGCTTCATCTCAGATGATTCCAATCCGAAGATCCAAAAGGCCATTATCCTCAACCACGACGACACTATCACCCTTTGCTGTCGGCTGGACCCCCCTACTCGCCTTGGGAAGGACTCGTTCGAGTTCGTGCTCATTACAGAGATTCTGGCACATGACTGATCCTGATCCATTTCATGTGTTTGACGGATCTGCTCAGAATGTCATTTCCATCAGCTCTTACATTGAGACAGTTGGTTTCTCTTCCAAACGACCACTGTCAAAGGGCTTATATAGACCAAGTGACGACGATGGTGTTCTTACTTGTGTCGACTCGCTGTTCATCTGTGGATTGTGTTGGAATCCCCCTCAGAATCAGCTCAATTTTGGCAAATTCCCAGTACCAAGCATTGGATGCTTATACATTCTAGGACTATAATGAGTCAATTTACCCTCCTGGCTCATACTGGATTAAACATGAAGCCCTGGAGACGATACTGACAGTGTGATGTACAGCACTGGGTTTTCTTGGCTATCATTACTCTTAAATGATTGGATTTCCATCATGGGGATCATCATCATTCTGAGGATTTGACCTGGATTGGCTATGAATGAGAACTGGATTTCCGTTCAACACTACACACAGTGTCTATCAACATTGAATTGGACCTATTTTGGCTTGCGGTGAGTTTCGCCACCCTGAATCCATGCGCGATTCACTGATTTTGGTCCCAATTCAGGCATATTTTGTACCATAATCTGGCATCGGGTCTCATGATCGCAAATGACACCAGCCAGTTTCACATATCTTGGACTCCATGAAGGGATACCCTATTTTTTTGACGCTCGACGACATGGCGACGCTCGTTTTCTGTTTTCTGGCAGTGGGATGTCAGATCCTGATTTCATCATGAATCATGGATCATGGATCATCATGTACATTCTTCACTCAGACTTTCAATTTTCGAATTTTCGAGCTTGAACGAAGCTTTTTCTGTGTGCCCTAAGGTACCTATGCGTTTCATTCAAGTCGATGGCCATCGCGAAGCACAGATCTCACCACAATTTTGCTCAATTCAGCTCAATTTCACACATTTTGCCTTAGATTAGGCAGTTTTTGGTCGCTTTCGCCGTTTCGTTCACTTCACTTGACCCAGCCTGACATACTGGCGTATGTTTTCAGAGGGGGAGTGTAACGGCAGCAGTGACAGCACTCAATTATACACTGATGTGATCAGAATTTCAATGATTCTCAGATGTACATTAGTGCAGTAAATTTTCCGTTCAGTTTCATGTTTTCCGTTCGCCGCCAGATGTCGCCTGTGAGCGCGCGTCGAGTCGCATTTGTCTTTCGTGATTTCCCAATCGGATTTATTTAAATTATTTCGAATGATTTCACGATGTGTCATTAATTGCGATGAATGCGCATTGAGATTCTATGTCTGCTCCATTTTTGTAGACCGGGTTTTCGTACTCTTCATATCTCACCATGGAGTTCAAAGGACTTACAAGTGCTTCGCATATGTCGCTCCAAGAGGCTGGATATGGGTCTGAAGAGGGTCAGTTGGGTTCGGAGATATCAGGGGCAGTGTCGGGCGTTACGACCCCTGGGGCATCAAGGCTACAGGCTTCGCAGTCACAACAAAGATCAACCACTATGCAGCGGTTACAGGCGGTACACACAGAAGGCGGTGCACACACAAGGCGGAACACACAAAAGGCGGTCTGTAGCCACCGCAGGAGTCTTGTTACTTAAGGGGCCACAGGCAAGGCGATACACACAAAAGGCGGTGCACACACAAGGCCGTCTGTGGCAACCGCAGGAGTCATGTTATTTAAGGAGGGTGCGGAGGCTGGCCCCCGCGTCGAGCGAAGCGCGCCGTCTGTCGAGCGAAGCGAGCCGAAGGTAGGGGGGGGAGGTAGGGCGGGGAGGTAGGGGGGGGTAGGGGGGGGGTAGGGGGGGGGGTTGGGGGGGGGTAGGGGGGGTAGGGGGGGGTAGGGGGGGGTAGGGGGGGTAGGGGGGGGGTAGGTAGGGGGGGAGGTAGGGGGGGGGCGACTTCGTGCATACTATCCGAGTTTCTTCCAAATCTCCTTTTGAAGAAGAAAACGAATTTTTACTCGGGCGTGCGTGTAGGAGACGGAGTTCACCTTCGTCTCCTTCGCTCGTCATCCATTCTAGTAAATTCGGGCCACGCGAGGCAGGCGACGGTGAAATGCGGCAGGGAGCGACAGGAAGGCGACAGGGTGGCGACAGAAAGACGACAAGAAGGCGACAGGAAGACGACAGGCCAGCGGCAGAAAAGCGCCAGGGAAGCGACACGAAGCGACAGGCAGGCGACAGGAAGGCGACAGGGGAGGTGCGACAGGAGTGATACAGGAGGGCGACAGGGCGGCGACAGGGTTGTAGGGCTCAAATTTAAAGGTCTAAAATTGGTCATTCCGTTGTAGCACAAGTGTCATCACAAGCACCATGAATAGCGTAAGCACTCACATCATTAGGTTTGCACGTGTTGCAGAGCTGAGCGCAGACTCTGTATCATTGATAGAGAACCCTCTTTGCAACAATCTACATTGCGATGAACCACGTTTGACACAAAAAGTGCAGTGGACGGGAAACAAGCCAAGCAATGTGTGACACAATGACGTTGGTGTTTTTTACATGTGATGTATGCCACAGCCACATTTTGGCAGGTTTTGTGCCGCATTATGGGCTGTGGCTGGGAATCCAAAGTTTCCTAAATTGTGGTGTGCAGTCTGTTTGCTCATGATAGTTTCGGGTGACTTGGGGTAGGAATGACAAGTCCCACCTAATGTCCGACGTCCCACCACAAGAGGTTCCAGTGAACCGAGCGTATGAAGAAAGTGAAGTAGACAACCTGCTGGCTTTATGCATGCGCATGGGCCTGGGTCAATGGGCAGCTCTGGCCAACAATGCAGCCCCATGGCGCACGCGAACTGCGTTGGGCTCAATCATTGTGAAAAGCGAGCACGGCAGCTGCTTGGGGACGGAGCGCGGCAAGAGGATTTGCGCAAAGTATTGCGGGATGAATACGGCCGATTGGCTGGCTGCTGTCAGGAAGCTACGGAAAGAGGTGTTGAAAAAGTACACGAAGTACGACACCCCGGCTATCGAACTACCTATTTGAGGTGTTTGTGGCTTTCCATTGATAGGGTAACACATTGGGCGACAGGGAGGCGACAGGGAGGCGACAGGGAGGCGACAGGAAGGCGACAGGCAAGCGGCAGGCAAGCGACAGCCTAGCGACAGGAGAGCAACAGGTTACCACGTTGGGCGACAGGCAGGCGACAGGGAAGCGACAGGGAGGCGACAGGAGGGGGGCAGGAAGACGACGGGCAAGCGACAGGCAAGCGACAGGCAAGCAACAGGAGAGCGACAGGTTACCACATTGGGCCACAGGGAGGCGACAAGGAGACGACATGGAGGCGACAGGGAGGCGGCAGGAAGACAACAGGCAAGGGACAGGAAGGCGACAGGGAGGCAACAGGAAATAGCGACAGGAGAGCGACAAGAGGGAACGACAAGAGAGCGACAGGAGAGCGACAAGAAGGCGCCAAGCAAAAATTCGCATGGCGACAGGAAACAACAGGAAGCGACAGGGAGCGACAGGATAGCGACCGGAGGGCGGCAGGAAAGCGACAGGGAAGGGACAGGGGAGCGACAGGGGAGCGACAAGGGAGCGACAGGAGAGCGACAGGCAAGCGACAGGGGAGCGACAGGGGGCTAAAAGTGCCAAAACAGCGACAGGGAGGCGACAGGGAGGCGACAGGATGGCGACAGGAGAGCGAGGTGGCCCGAATCTAGTGGGACGGAAACGTGTGAAAGAAGTTTTTCGGGGTTAGGAGTTTAGGAAGGAGTCGAAGGAGCCTCTAGAGGTTATACTTCTTCCAAGAACAGGTTGGCGACCAAGTCGTCGTAGTCCATAGTGGTGTAGAAGTCGTTCGAAAAGGGTATAGTCGACTCGGAAGGGGCTTCGGATATACTTTTGCTTTCGTCGGAGGTTTCTTCGCTCTCTCCTTGACTTTCTCTTGCCTCTTCGGACTTTCTTGAACCACTTCTTCGACTTGAAACTTAGGCGTCTCGAACTTGTACTCTTCCTTGCTCTCGTCCTCGTCCGGAAACCTTTTTATCATCTCTTCTTTTCCGTACCCACGGTGGTGCTTTAGCACGAACTTCTTTATCTCCTCAGACACGTTTTCCATGGGGTTCGAGGACATGTTCTTCCCCAAGACTAGGTACATAGCGGTTCGCCAACGGGGCTTTGGCAAAACCTCTTCTTTTGGGTTAAGTCGGTAAAGAGGAACGTCAGGTAAGAGCAACTTTGTCACCGTCAACTTTTCGAGTATAGGCCTCCTTGGCTTTTCTTTTTCTTCCTTCGGGAATAACCAAAGCGACCGTAGCTTGGTCCACATAAACTTTTACCAATGTGTGGAGTATTTTTGAGAAAGGGGGGTCGGCGTAGAGCATCTTCCAAGCTCCCAACTTTCCCCAGTCATACCACCACGTGTTGTTGGTTTTGGGAGTACGAAAGTACTCCGCGTCGGCGTTCTCTTTGGACGCAAAGAGTTCGACAAAGTCGCCGTTACACGTGTTCGGGTTAAGGCCAAGTTCTCGAAACGCGTCACGCTTGGCGGCGGAGTCGAGAGTGTAGTTCTCCGTTCGGTGTAGGCTCAAGGTAGCGAGGATACTCTCTTGTTTCACCTCGCTATGGAGTGCCAACGGAAAACTCTTGAGAGTCTTGAGCGTAGGTCTTGGACACTTTGTCTCCTTGAGGGGTATTGCTTCCCATTCTTGCTCTTCGTTCACCACCAATAAGTGAGTGGGCTCTTGAAGGGATAAATATTTTATCCACTCGTTTTGCGCAAAGAAGTCCGTCCCCAATACGGCTTCAAAGGCGTCGGTGTCGAACGCTTGAAACTTTTGAAGTACCTTTGGGTCCCCCACTTGTACTTCTCCTTCTATCTCGCCTTCGGTGAGAGTGACTCCCCCTTCTCCCGTTTTTACCCCTCAAATATTTTTGGGAACTAGGTCTTCGTAGTGTACGAACCTAGAGGAGACTAGGGAGATTGTAGCGCCGGTATCAAGGTATGCCTCCAGCCCTACACCATTGATAGCGACCCTCAATAGGTAGCAATACCTCGGTGCGTCGTCTCGGTGTCCACCTAGGCTTCCCCCGGCGTTTGACCCGCGAGAAAGTCCTTGAGGTTCTTAGCTTGTCTTTCGAGCTTGAGAACTCTTTTTCGCTTCTTTTCTCGCTCTCCTTCCGTCAACTCTTCCAAGCGTTTCTTCTCTTGAGGCTTTCCTTTGTCATCGTCTTTTCCTTTGCCTCCTTTTCCTTCGTTCGCCTTTCCTCCGTTCGCTTTTCCTCCACTTCCTTTTTCTCCTCCTTTCGCTTGGTCCTTTCCCCCTGTGCCTTGACGTTTTTTCGTTTGCTTTTGCTCTTCTTTCCTCGCGTCAAGGCTGTCTTGCCACGCCTTGTCTCTTACATTGTGTTTTGTCCCACAATTGGGGCAAAACACGGTGGCGAAGAATTTGGGCGCGGTGGAGTTGTCCTCCTCGACTTCCCTTCGCCAATACCACTGCCCTTGGCCTTGTCCTTTGCCTCGTCCACCTTTTCCACGGCCACGACCGCCACCACCACGGTTGCCGTTTGCTTGTCCTCGTGCTTGTTGGAAAGACACGAAGCACTCCTCACATAGCGAGTGGGCAAAGGCTTCTTCTTGGTTCATAGGGGCGTTGGAGTCGGCGTTGGTGTTGCCGTCTAGCCACTTGAGTTGAGCCATCGAGTGCAAGTTTTTCAAAGTAGCGTCAGACTTCCTTTGGAGGGCCAACTCGTAGAGGAGGTCAACGAGAGAGTTGAAAGTGTGTATTCTAGACAACCTCTCGGGAGTAGCACGTATTTCGTCCATGGTTTGGGGCGGAACACGAGGTAGGAGGTGTAGGAGGGCTTTGGAGTCGTCGTAGTAGGACGTAGCCAATTGGTCCGTAAGGGTAGTAAACTTTTGGACGTATCGGGCTATGTCCGCGGTTGTAGGGTATTCCTTCAACCGACGGATACGCTCTATCTCTTGAATAAGCTCTAGGTCGGTAACGTAAGTAGGGTAGAGCTTTTCGAGCGTAATAAGGAACCTTACCCAAGAGTCACTTTTCTTGAGTGCCCCCGAAACCACTTCTTTTACATCCTTGTTATCACAACCGTTGATAACAAGGTCCGCTTTGGCTCTTTCGTTGAGGTCTTCTTGTCCCGTCGACCTCAAGAACCTTAAAAAATCTTCGGCGTAAACGTCGAGGTTTCTACCCGAAAACTTGGGTAGTTTGGTTTCGGTTTGGGGTTTGAAAAAAGCTTTGGTTCCTCTACCGGTATGTGGCACCGGTTGTGTGGGGTCGGGGAGTAGCGCCATAGGCGCTAGTGGACCGAGTCCTAGGGCGAGGGCTTGGTCGAGGGTGTATACTTCGTAGGTAGTGGTAAAGCACGCCACGGGTTTGGGTGCTTTGGTACGGGGTACAAAGGGCGACTTGACTCCGGGAGGCACACCGGCAAGCCCGGTGCACACTCGGGTTAGAGGCGAGGGGTGGCAAGGTACACAAGGGTTAGTGGTGAAGTTAGCACTAGTCCTATTTTCTAAGTTTTCAAGACGACCTTTGAGTTGTTGCAAGGTCGACAAAAGGATAGTGCTCTCTCCCGAAGAAGGAGAGGCTTCGAAAACATGAGTCCTTTTGGGAGCTTGAGGCTCAGAGAAAAACTTAGGCTCAAGATCTCCGGTAGGCACTCCATGAACAATAGGTTCTCCACGGATAGGGGGTTGAGGCATAGTGGCGTAAGTCACATTAGAACGCCATGGCACAGATTGGAAAGGATTAGTCGAAGACGATGTGGTCCCCGACTCATGAGTCTGTGGGGCATTAGTGAATGAACCTTCATGGTATTCGATTTGTTGAACCATTTGTTGCAACCGACCACTCTGGTTGAGCAACGATAGGACCTCCATAGCATTCGCTAGCTCAGCTGTCGTCATGTTACTCGCTAAAGGCACTGGGCGTGGAGCTACAGCTTCAGCATACTCAGGACATGTAGGCGCAGGAAAACAATAGGCTTCGAATCGAGATCCGTCTAGAGGTACTTCTAGGGTTCCAAACCCGGCCATGGTAGGCGCGACTAGTTCCTCATCGGAGACCGGTATCATGACTGGCACGTCGTTTTCAGAAGCGCCCGTAGCTTCTAGGCTGCTTGGACTTCTCACAGGGTCCATCTCAATTTTTCAGACTCGATTTTCTGAGTTCCGGAATTCGTCTCCGTCCCTTACTACATTTCCAGGCTGGAATTGGATCGAAATTAAATCCAAGGGATACTGGATTTAGGCAGAGCAGGTTTTCTCTGCTACCAGTTAGATTTGGCACCCTCCTCAACAACAGCAAAGTAATGGGCTCATAGAATTGTAGTCTTCCAGCTTAGTCCATAGCAAAAAGGGACTATGAAACACAATGATTATTTACACTCATGTTCACTCCTTACCTCTCTTCCACTCTCACCATACAAATATCCCTCTGGTAGTGAAATACACCTAGTTAGGACTTACCTAGGAAGCACCACGTGCTCCCTGGTGTCGCCGCCAGGCGCCTCTCCTCTATCTATCTCTCTTCTCTCCTCTTGTGTTTGGGGCTTGGCTTAGGCCTAGGTATACTCTTGGGATCCCCCAATACATAAAACATGCTTGGGACCCACCAAATAGGCATTAAAATACATGTAGAAGTAGGGACAACCATGGAAAAGGGTTGTAGAGTAAATAGAGGTCCCTTAGGGGCCTTAGACTCCTTCGAAGGTAGTATGTGTGGTATCACTCACAAAATGAGTCGATCATGCATGACATGCATGACAATCCATGATCCCAAAAATGTGATCATCCAAATTCAAAGAGTTATGAAAAATGAATAGTATAACCTTCTTAGGAACCCATAAGAGTGGGGTTGTGGTTGTGTTAGTTCTGAGCGAAAGTGAGGTTTTGGGTTGGAATGTGAAAAACACATGCTAGGGCGCCAGCATGTCATGACACATGATGCATGACACATGACACATGATGCATGATGAATGATGATGATGATGAATGATGATGAATGATCTGCATCTGCTCTGAGTTCAAATAAAGTACACTCTGAGTTCAAAATATATACTCCATGGGGCTCAATCTTACTAAATTACCATAAAATTAATGTCGTTTCGTTAATTGGTCCTTTGTTCCATTGCAAGCCGCTGTTTGGTGCATCTACTGCCGGTGGTGTGGTAAACTGACTTTAAATGCACGAACCCGTTTTCATGCCCTGAATATGTTTGTGATGATTGTTGGTTGGATCACTTCACCGCCATTTGTCCCACCCGAAACATAAAGCATCAATCTGGCAATCGAAATATGTTTATCCCTTGGCGTTGTGTTGCCTTGTGGTACCGAAAAGTGGCGTCCCTTTTACAACGGTACCAAAAAATTACCAAAAACAAAAATAACAAAAATTGAAGTTTGTTGGCTAATTTTGGCCTGTGGTAATTTTTGCTTTCTTTGTATTCATATTATCCCCCTTCGGTGGTTGTGGAGTGTTAGGCGCCTTCAGTGCCCATGGACTCCGAAGGCTACCACCTTTGATCACCTACTCTTGCGGGCGGCTCCCTACGGAGGGAAATGGGAGTGGGCGTCCCAGCACCCATGGAGTCGGAGCTCCCGTGATGTAAACCGCATCATCAGTCATCAAAAAATCTCAACTTTTTGAAAAATGAGAAACCATAATTTCTCGGCAATTAAAGTTGTACAATTGTTCACGTGCATCTCCCAAGAATTTGAAAATAATCAAATCCACCAAATCACTGATATCGGTCTAATTTCATCGGATCTCTACTGCAGCCAAGTGTTTTGGACCACATTCCTAAGCATTAATGATAAATGTATGGTTGCGTTCACTCATATGCGGCTGAATTGTTGATATGAGAATGCCAAAACTTTTAACTGCCAGTCCATTTGTCCCGAAGATCTGGGTATTAATGTTTCATGTACACTCAAATGCTGTGGAGATTGCCAAGCATTTCAACTGCAGGTCGATTTGCAAAGCGTCAAAACAAACACACCCCAGAAATAAGCACTATCGCAACGAGGGCACCATTTCCATGGCCAAATGCAAATGGGCTCAAGTAAAGATTATTATCCAAATCCTTTAAAATTGCATTTGTTACGGAGATTGTTTAGTGTGGAAATAGACACAAGCACGACAATGAACGACACCAGACAAACAATCCCACAGCAATGAGCAAGAAGCAAAAACAATACCAATAGTCATGGTGCCCGGCCAACTTCACTCCAAAAAATGTGCATTGTTTTCAAAAAAACTTGAACCGCACAAGAACAACGGTGGGCACAAAAGGTTGGGGCATGAAAGCTGTCTTCAGCTCCTACCTTTGCCGTTTTGTGGGTTTATCGGTAGCCCGTGCATCGTGATTTTGACTCTGCTCATTTGCATTGGCTACTTTTGGTCGCCATGTTCATGAAAGCGCAGTCTACAATCCCACACAAGAATATTCATACAAAATTGCACCAAATGTCCTTGGAAATGCCCTGAGTAAGCAAGGGCTGAAACCTGTGCCACCACATCATCATAACCCAGGTCGTCTGCACCGCTCACTGGCAAAATCCCACAGCACATTTCATTTAACTCTTCATCTGTTCATGGATCTGAATTCATTCCAGATCAGGCACACTCGTCGATACTTCTGGACAGCCATTGATCTTCTCGCAATCCACTCCTCAAAATATAAACCCTGGAACCAGGGCGCAAGCGAATTGGGGTTACAGATTTGCGGCAACAGATTGACAACATTTCCTGAGCATCTATCAGAACAAAATTACCTTGAAATACACTTTTCATATGAACTGTGTTTCATGTGAATTGTTACTTCTTTGTTGCATTGCCATGTCATCCTTCTGTGACAAACCAGAATAAAATGGTGACCCGAATAGTGTCAATGAAGAATATGACAAGAAATTGCTGGCAAACAGGCCCACATAATTTCTGTGGCTGCGTCCACACCGCATCCAGCTTTGAGTACTGAAAAATTGATTTTTTTTTTGGCTCGGACCAAAATGGGCTGGCGTAGCCTGCTCACTTCACAATACTCGAGGTAACCCCTCGGAATCATGGTTCAGAGCTGTCCAGTGCTACGATGATCCCACAAATGACTGTGGTAGCGGATCTGACACGTAGTGAGGATTTGCTGAGTCTGAAACCAGGTTATGCAGTGGGAGACTGCCACGCCCGTTTAGTACTGAAAAATTGTTTTTTTTTTTGCACGTGGCAGTTGCCCCCGCCTGGGTACTCATTCAATCCCTGATACCGTTCCATCTTATGTGTACAGAACTTAAGTACAGTTCGTGTGCTCTCTCCGGTCCTGGCCTAATCACAAAATGATGGAAGCTCCGAACCAACAGAGCTGACGTGTACATACAAAGAGTACCTGACTTGTGTCTGCTGCTGATATCTGGTTGAGTGCCAAACAAATACTTCTGTGAGCTTGGGTGTTGTGGTAAGGTCAGGTAGTCCGCAGCGCAAGATGCAGAATGTCTGGGGGGGGGGTGGGGGGGGCTTCAGGGGTAAGCAGGCAAATGGGCAGCAAAGAGTTCAGGTTCTGGCTGAAAGCCCCAGTACCGTAAGAGACGCCAAGAGAAATAAGCAGGCCTGCGCCTTACAATTAAACCAGAGAACGATACCCCTTCGCTGGAAGCCCAGAGGATCAGCATACAAGCCCAGAGATGTTGCGTCCCATCTGTCGAGAAGATTCAACTGAAAAATTGATAACACTGACAGCATACTGTCGAGAGAGATGGAGAACATGAAAAAAATGCTGCACACATGTTTCTCCCTCTTATGCATGGTTTGCATCCCATCTCATTTTTTTCAATTCCCATAAAACAGAAAATGCCTTTTGGACCTTCATTCACCCTGGATAAACCAACACCAAAAGTTGCCAACATATACTGCCAAAAGCAAGAACAAAATTAACCCGGTGAAAGATTCAAGTAGCAACACTCAAGAGTGGTTAGTTCAGGACCAGACGGCTGGTGGTAGACCAACTGGTGGCAACTGTGGTGGAAATATGCTTCCATCACAGAGTGGCCATATACATCCGAGACAGCCCAGAAAAAAGACATGCGTTTCCAACATTTTCCATCCGCATTCCGAAACCATTTAGGGCTGGATTAGACCAATGCAGGCAGGCCAAATCAAGCGAGTCCGTCACTCGATCGCTCGTGCGCTCGCTCACACTCTCAGGTTGGGGTGTAAGCAGGACAGCACCGCAAGCAAGGAAAGGAGGGTATGATATTCTTGCTAGGCAGTTGCCGAAGAAAAATCAAAGAAAACCTTTCTGCAGTCGGATTGCATGGACAGGCTGTGGTCCGCCCCGCGGAGCGAACCTTAGTCGTGGATAAATACACGAATGCGTGCGCGCGCGTGAACACACACGATTTACGAGGGCGCGCGCGCACGCACACACACACCAGTAACCGGGACAAACCCAGTGTAAGGGTCATAAGAGATGAAGCAGCAGGCTATAGCAGAGCTTGGTAATAGAGATAGGACAGATACTTTTATCACAATCAAAAGGAACGAATTCCGTATCAAATCAGCACACGTCTGATGCCACATAAACCTGGGAGCCAGTCTGTACTGCTTCCAAAAATCACCTCCTGCCTTAAAAGCTTCTATTATGCTTTGCCATGGTGTAATAATTTTGCGCAATCCCATCAGCAAGAGAAAAGGGTCACATATGATTAGCAGACACGTGGCGGGTCTTTTTTTTATTAAGAATCGTCCTGGTGCGAGCCCCCAAAAGGTACCAGACCGGAAATGGATGTCTGAATGGCGAAAGTGAGGGGCAGGGGTTGGTCATTGGGCCTAATGCATGGCATGAATCATGCACCTCTGCGGCCTGAAACGACATGCTCAACAAACCCTCGAAGCTCGCAGGCTGTTTTGCTATCACCCCCTGTGTACTGCGTCGCTCTGGCCTTTCCATTCACTGAGCTCAATATCTGTAACGACCCCGATCTCGGTCTCTCCTATCGTAATCGTCCTCTCGCCGGTAGTAATCATCCCGTCTGTAATCATCCGCCCTCCTGTAATCGTCCCTTCTGTCACCACCCCTCTTATCCCTGCGGTCATAGCTGTCATAGCTGTCATAGCTGTCACGTGATCGGGACCGGGACCTCCTACCATAACCCCTTCTGTCACTGTACCCACCATACCCATAATCACGGTCATATCGGTCATCACGGCGGTCATAGCCATCCCTGTCGTAACCCCTATCCCAACTGTCACCATAACCTCCACGGTGTCCGTACCCGTCATCACCGCGGCGGTACTTTGTCATTGCCATTCCGTCATCCCAGCGGTCACGGCCCCAGCTACGTGCGTAGTCGTCGTCCCGGCCTCTGCCCCCACCGCCACCCCCACGCCTCCCACGTTCCACGTCATTAACCACGGCACGCACCGCATGCTCCGCAGATGATCGGTTTGTGGCATCGGCGCCGCAAATCACCAACACCTCTGCTCCACCTCGGTCGAACGCCATGAAAAGAAATGTGGCAGTTTGTTCCTCGATGGAACGCAAACCACTGCCCTTTGGACCCATCACCTAAGGGCGACAATGTGGTGACAGCGGGAAACGTTCGACGAGGGGTAGCTGGAGAGCACACACAGAGTATCCAGCCAGCAACCTTTATGAGGGGAACATATCAGGGGTTGCGTGTGCTGTGACTGGAGCTAATGGTGTTTGCAGCATCCTTGCTCGCTGGCTAAATCAGTGCTTGTGTTCCTTTGCCTTCAGCTGTCGGCTGCTGAGCCCCCTCTGCTGCAGTACCAGACCGTGCTGATTCCAAGCAAAAAAAGAACGACCCAGGTGCATACACCTCAGCCCCTCACAGCTGGGTAGTGAGACCGGCTGCCACCTGTGGACGGTGAGGCTTTTTGGCAGTGAGTGGCACTATGTGTCCATCTGTGTGTCTCCCCCCTTTTGTTTCGGGCCACCTAGCAAGTGCTGCTGGCTTGCAACCACTCAAAAGGGAAATGACTTCAAAAGGAGAGGGAAAAGCGGAACAATGCAAATTGGTGGAAGGAAAACGCGCTGTTGAAACACAGGCCAAAGCGATAACCGACTGCACATCTGCTTTTCGGCCTATTATTACAGTGGGTATAACCTCATGCAAGTGAGCTAAGGTGTTGCTGTCGGGGGGGGCAAGAAAGGCTGCAATAGGAGGGAATCAGAACCTGTAGCATGAACAAATGGAGCGAGCACATTCACACCTTGCTTGAACATGAAATTGGCCGTCACCAACCAGCCCACCACACCCTGCCACCACTACCTTACTCATTCTCCTCAAAGGGTAAGGGAGCCCCAGCTTCTTTGCTTCCCAAGGTGGGTAAAACCTCCAACATTTGATTGGTCTGGGCTGACGATCAGTGCTTGCCTTGGGCCAAATCAGATAGTTTTTCCCAGTGCAGCCCTCCAACCAGCCCCATTTTACCCACCCACTCGCTCATCCACTCCGGGTGCTCCGGGGGTGGGGGTGAGGGGACGAGGATGGAGGACTGAGGGGGTGAACCCCATCCCAACCGTGCCCCCAAACAAGTCTGTGAGGATCCGATTAGTGGCATGTTGGGAACAAACCAAATAACATCATCCCATGTCCCGTTTTCCCAATTTCTCCCGAGAAACTCCCCATTGTAGGCAGTACTCACCACCACTCACCGATGGAAAAACGGGAAAAATGTGAACTCGCAACACTCAGGTCCCTGAGAATCTCATAAATGAAGAACTCGGGATCAAGGAAGCCTTTGGTCAGCCCCTACTGCACAAATAGCGGATTCTTGGAATGGGGTGTTGCCATTGGTGAAAAGTGGCTGTTCTTGGACAGGCCGCATGGTGTGCAGGGCGCTCAGGGTACGCAGAGTGTGCAATGCGTGAAGAGGGTCACTGGATTGGGCAGGGAGGTGCAGCAAGGTACAAGGAAATCTGCAGGTGAACAGCAGTCCAGGTCGGTAAGCACGTCTGTGGACGTCTGAAATTGCCAGTTGGGGATAGATAGTGGAGAGAGAGGCTGCACCTCTGGGATGGTTTCTTTGGGAATTTGCACCTCAGCTACGTCCGTCATTCGTTTGGACAACCCCAAATCCTCAACGCGCACAGGGCCGGAGCGCTGCCTCAGCAGCCACTTCAGGTACCGCATTCCGCGTCCCCGTTCGGAGCGGGTTCCAGAACAAAATGCATAATCCCCCACGTATTCGAGGATACAATCCGCTGCCTTCGCGAGCTTCCTTTTGGTCATCCCTTCCTTCCCCAGGGCATACGACAACTCCTCTCCTCGGAATCGATAGATGTCTGTTCCCCACTCGCCTCGCTCCTCTCCCTCATGGATGCCTGTTGTGAAATATTTCGGGCACTTCCCCTCAACCGTGGACATTACCTTGAGCTCTGCCCCTCGACGGTTCTTCCGCGTCCCGAAAATCGCAAGCTTGGCCTTCTCCTTCTGGCGATGGGTGTCTTCTTTGCGATCCATGAATAGCATGAAAGCACCCCACTCTTCTTCGATGCGGGACAGAGTTGCGCGCTTCAGGCCCGTGACATACCCCACGCAGTCTTGAGGGATATGCAACACCGCCACGTCGTCACGGATTTCGGTGTCGACCTCTACGTGCCCCACCAGCTGGTCCATGATCCACTTAAGATACTCGCCCGCCAGCGTGCGTTCCCTCTTGGTCCCAGACATGTGGACGACACTGCCCACGTACTCGACGATGCAATTGGAGGCACGGGCAAGCTTCTTTCGGGTAGCGCCTTTTTTGCCAAGAGCCCAAGACATTTCATCCATCTTCAGCCGCCTGACATCAGTGCCCCAGTCTTCGCTGTCTGAAATATGCTCCTGCATGTCCTCCGTCAGGTGCCCCGGAAGTCGGCTCTCGATAGCTGCCATAACCTTCAACTCAGCTCCGCGACGGCCTCGTTTGGGTCCAAATATTGCTAGTTTTTCCCCATCACGTCTTGTCCCCTCGTCCGACTTCAGGTGCACGAAGAACATTATGGTGCCGTACTCCTGCTCGACCTGCCGCAGAAATGCGCCATTCTTCCCCGTCACAAACCCTGCGCAGTCGCTGGGAACCAACACAATAGTGCAGTCATTTTCGAACCTAGAATCCCTATCGTCAAGGACGACGTCTCCGACCCGTTGGGCCATCACACACTCGACGTACTTCTTTGCAAGTCGTCGTTCTTCATCGCTCCCCGTGATTTCCAGGGTCAGTGATCGCGCCGGCAACTCCAGGCCAGCACCTGAGACACGAGCAATCTTTTGCTTGGTCTTGCCCCCCTTGCCAAGAATGAACGCCGCATCAGCGTCGGTCAATTTAATGTAATCCTTGGGGCTTCGTCGTGGCTCGTCGTCAGAATAACTGTCCTCTCGACTTCGCGACCGCCGACCATGGCTGTTTGCGGATCCTTCGCGAGCATACTCCCGTCGGGACGAATCAGATCGGCTCCTGCTACGCGGCATAGGTTACCTCGCAAAGGCTCGGTGAGCAAGAAAACAGATCCCTGGTGAAACGTTTCATGACGACCAGGGCCCTCAACCGTGTCGCAAGTCCGACAATCCTTCAGAAACGGTTAAGGGTTTGTCTTTTTATACCTGGAGGGCTGGTCACAATTCGGTGCGCGTGATGGTAACAAGAAGCGACAAAGCCAGCGACTCAGAGGTGCAGTACAAGTACTAGACATCGCACACGTTCACAACAACAACGAAAAAATCCCCTTCTTCGGACGTTCGCAGCGTAATCCTCACCACAAATCTGTCCAAACAGGGCGAAGACCACGTCTAAGCGAGGTTTGGTCAAAGAGGGTATGTTGCTCAACAGGGAGACTCGGCACGGACGAGCGAAAAACTTCCGTAAAGTTCCTCAGCAATCACCACCTCAACCAGGGCGAAGCGTCACGGTGAAGTTCCAGTCAAAATGCACGTTGTCGTGGTGAAATCATGGTGAAAGAGCGACTGTGAAAAGCTTGTCCACAACATTCCCACATTTTTCGTTTTTCAATTGTGTGGAATGGGCGAAAGAGACAAGGAGACTTAGCAGGGACGTGTAGGAAAAAGTGGTCCGGAACCATTCCCAAGTCAACCATGGCGAAGCGTCAGGATGAAGTTCAAGTCAAACTGCTGGTGGAGTGGTCAGAGAGAGACTTGGCAAGGACGGCTCTGAAAGCTTTTCCGGTTTAACGTGTAGAAATTGTCCTTTACGAGGGAGACTTGGTAGATGAAGAGCAAAAAATGGTCCATGCCAAACTTGACCAAGGTGGGGCGTCATGGCGAAGTTCGAGTCAACAAGCATGCACGCTGCATCAGCCAGAGAGAGAGACAAGGGTAGAGCGACACCGAAACCCCCAGCTTTTCAAGGGTCTCTCAACTGGCCCTCGAAGTGCGCCAGTTGATATCTAGCACTATCTGGGCGACGTGATATGACAGACATTCCACAGACTAAGTAAGACCAGAACGTGCACAAAAAACTCGACTGCTGATCACCTGACCTTTGACCAGTAGTTCCCCCGCCCCCCCCTCCAACAAACACAAATTGATCCGGCGCTACGTTCTGGAAAGCTGCTGGTTGATACCCGGCTCACCTTTTGTCGACACGCACCAGCTCAAAACAGCTGCGGTGATGGTCGGCTTGCACTGCGCCTGAGACAGGTGGTAGTCTTTAACTGCGTACCTGAGGTGAGGGAAGAAACTGACACACAGCCAAGGCGAGCAAATACTCACAGCGGCACGTCCCCAGTTTCGGGTATGTTGCCGTGCTCCTCCTTCTTCTTCTCTGATGCCCCACCTCTATCCCCGACCCTCAGGCACACTGCCACCACACTGGCAAGCATAAAGCATGATGTTGTGCCAGAAAGTTCACGAAGCCTGTCATGGGGCCGGTAAAGCTGGTGGATGAACGACAACTCCTGGCACCTCTGCGCTGTTGACTAGAGAAATGTTCGCCTTAGTTGTCGGGCTTTTGTTGTATTTGCTTTTACACCGTTGTCAGAGTAGGCGATCAAATTCGTGGAATTTTTTGTGTTCAACCGACGGAGGACTGTAGTTCCATCAAATAATTCCATTAGGGTTCCCTTACTCTGAACCCCGACTATTCGGCTGTTTCGGCGGCAAGTGGCAAGTGTTACCAAGTAGGCCTACGCGACCGGCCTCATTTTCGAGTTCAGCCTGATTCAGCTGAACTTCAGCCACAATAGCAATCAGCAATCCGGAATCAGTGGTCCCTGCTCTGCACTTTGATCCACAAAGGCACGAGTGCCTTTGTCTTAATAGCACGCCGATGACCAGGAGTATGATCACCTTCTCAGATGCATGTATTGGATTGTCCTCGTTCCGATTATTAGGACAACCAACCCAATTTCAACACGTTTTGTAAGGCACACACACAAAAGCAAACAAGGTCCAGGAGCCGCGGGGGCACTCAGCTCTTCACATTCCACCAACTTGTTGAAGAGTGTGGCCGTCTACCAAACCAAAGCCCCAATTCAAGACCCAAGCCCATGAACACCGTCCCCGAAGAGACCCACCCCCCCAAAGGCCGCCCATTCCCCACCCTTGTCCCTGCTGGAGCATCCTCATGAAGTTGACAACGAAGATGAACGTGCGGTTGTGGGTTGTGGGCAAGCTGGTACAGCCCGTTGGTGTGCATCACATTGTATTGTGGCGTGGTTGCTGGGAGCAATTTGTGCCTAGAGAATTATAGCCAAGTCCAAGAAAGTATTTGGTGCGGTGGCAGGGTTATGGGCTTGAGGATGACACTTGGGAGCCTCGTGCATCACTTGAATGAGGCGTAAAACTCTTTGGGTTGGTTGACAATGGGAGCCCGCCGTTGTGGATATTTGGTCGTGAAGCCATGATGAATGCATTTGTGCACAGTATTGTGCTCTTTGTGCGGGTGCTTGTGTCAGCATATTTACAAGGAACGACGCCAACGGTGCCGCGAAATTTTTGGATTGATGGCACAGTGGGAGTGGGAAGGCCACACCCAAAACAATTTTGGAGAAGAAATGCCTCAATTTTTTTGCTAATCCGCGAAGCGGTCCCGGAATTTTTGATTTCTTTTCCTGCTAATCTGCGGGTATGGTCTAGAAATAATTAATTAGCAAGTTTCACAGGCTCCGGGGAGTGCCGCGAAACGGTCTAAATTGAACGGTTGGTGATCTTGCTAACCCAAAACAGTCAGTCTACAAAGACCGGTGGACGGATTCTGAAAATATTCGGTAGTCAAAGGAATATAGAAGTACTCAAGAGCTTCGTCGGGCAGGGGGCTTAGTTGTCAGAGACAAGGGTGGCAAGGCACATTACAAGATAGAGATCCATCAGAAAATCAGAATGTGCTCGGGAATTGTGGGGACGATGTTCATAAACATTTAATCAACAAACATATTGTGTGAGAGAGACGTAAAATTGCGATGTTGTGCAAAAGCGTTTTAGAGTCAAGTGTACGCACGCAGACGCACACTGGTGCCCTTCCAGGCCACTGGCCGCGTGGTGTGTCGCCAAGGGCCGGCCGCAGGAGCGCACCAGCTTGCCACGTCACGATTAGCAAGCGCCGGCACAAGCAAATGCAATGTCCGCCGCGCTTTACCCACATGACGATCAGGGTATCGTCCCAGGGCCCCATGTGTTTTGGGGAATTTCACTTGCTTGTCACCCAAACACAACCCCGGATGGGCCGGATGCTTGTCTGTTGCTTGATGCACTATACTCTGATATATATATATATATATATATATATACTCTGGGATACTCTGAGCTGCTGAATGTACAAATGGCCCTGTAGTGTGTCCATGCCAAGCCCCCACCTTCATTCTAAAAATCAAGCGCATACATATGCTCGATCCGTTGGGGCACGGGTGCCATGTTCTGATGCACAAACTTCATACCCAATGCCCCTATTGCCAAAGGTCAAGTTGAGTGTGACACTTTTGCCATTAGGTTTTGGTGAGAGTTGCATCTGTCGGTGCGCATTTTGTTGCACTTCACACAACTTTGCAGTGGGAGGCCTTGAGATTTTGGGAACTTTCCCCTTACCACTTAACCCCTCATGTGTGGATTGAGAAACGCTAAAGGTTGACTTGAACCGTTGGTCCGTTTTTTTAAGTGTGCAATCATGGTGTGAACCTTACTTATGCGCTCGCTACAAAAACGTTGTGAGCTTTTTTGCGGTGTTGATTGTATTGTTGTAAGTTCTTGTAAATGTATAGATTGCATTGATGACCAGCAACAGTGCACATGCGATTTTGGGATGGAATACCGGTACGACACATGTTAAGGTGGCAGCCCAGGGATGAATAATTTGCATGTCCATGTCCCATACCATTGCATTTTTGCTTCTCTGTGGTCTTGCTGCTCTGCGACGAAGTCTAGCACACAGGACATGTAGCTATGTGGGGGCACTGTGCCTACTCATTGACCCAGAAAGGGCTTATTGCAAATTTGTGCGATCTGCAACGTGTAGAGTGGCTTGGGTGCCAACCCACTCCACTCATGCCCAGGAATCTTGCCCTATGCCGCCCATGCACATCATTATGGCATCATAATTGTCATCCCAACCTCGTGCCTCTGGTACTCACATAGGAAACCTTGTGTTTCACTGGACAATAAAAGCTAGATACCCCCACTAAGTGTACGCGTGCACACAAACACGGCAACTAGGCCACAGTAGTAAGGACCATGTGCCGGGAGAGGGTAACAACCAAACACCAAGAGAGTAAGTGCACGGCACGGACACTAGTGTAAACCCCCCAAAGGGGCTAACTGATGTTGCCAGAGTATTGTGGTGCAAAGTGTAGGGAGGGCATGTCTGATGCATGACATGAAGGCCACTGCATTATGTGTTGCACACATGACTGTGCATGCATGCCCGGACTACACAATTGCTGCTACCTTCTTCTCCTAAAACACAGAGTGTTAAAAGCGTCTCACGGCTGTTGAGGGCCAAGGCATCTCCACCACGCCCTTCCCCCACAAGTAACTTTGTGTGTAACTTTCCGGAGCTTGTGCTTGTGTAGTTTGCTACTTGTGACGAGGGCAAGGGGGTACGGAAATGTGCTATTGTGGTGCTGTGGATATGGTTTCCAGACTAAGCTGATTTTTGCTATAACGCATAGTAGGACACGAGTTGTGGTGAAAACCGTGTGTCTTTTGCATAATACACCGTTGTGGTCTGGATAGGTTTCCATGTTTTTGAGCTGTTGAGCCCTGCTCGCTTGTGTTGCATGAATTGTCTTCAGTTTATGGCCATGTGATCAATGCTTTTTTTGCTTTTAGTGCCCCCCTCGTCTCTGAACAACTTCTTTTCGCGCCTCAAGAGTAACCACAAACACTTTGTGTAATGGATGCAGGTTGCTAACAAGGGGGCAAAACCAAGAACAAGAGGACTGAGTGCAAAGGGGTGAACCTAGCCATGGCGGCTGGTGGTTGGTGGGTCGAGAATAGGGAGAGACCCCCCCCGCCTCTAGACGTGGCTAGCCGCGGCTGGGGGTGAATTGCGCCGAGGCCCCGTGTGGACAAAAATATTGAACAAACGCTTACCGTAGGGCGCTCCTAGGGATGTCAAGCAACTCAATCGGATGGAACACAATGCAATTGGACATGCATGCATAGGAGGTGCAATAACAAAGCCAAATGCACCACGACTTCTCACCATATCCCATTGTGATAGCCCAAGACAGCGGGCCACATGGTGGAATGTTGGAACATAGAGAAAGTGACATAATGTTTTAGCACTTAACATGTTGCCAGTGGAAGGTAAGACGTAATGGTCATGGAGGTACCGCGTTGTCCACATTAGTTGAAAAAAAAAATTCGAATGGCGGTGTAAAGGCCAAGCGGGGTGGAGTTTGAATCCCAAATTTTTATCGGTGTTCCGTAACCATGGCCAAACATCACTATAAGGTAGAAGTGGGCAATGCATCGGAAGAAATCATCAATTGATCAACTAGTTGATGAAGTGAATTGAATTAAAAGAGGCACAACTCGTAATTATGCAACCTGCCATTGCATAATGCCATGGTCACCATTGTCTAAAGCTATTGCAGCAGGAGCATTGCAAGTAAATGAGACAAACAATTTCCAACATACGTTGTTCAAAAAGAAGTGTTCCAGTAGCATATCATGTGCTATGTGGGGCTTTGTAGCATACAAACACAAAGCAAGACAAGGTCTACACTAGCCAGCCAGAGGGTAGAGAATAGGAGGAGACCCCCCCCCTCTCCCCCCAATGGTCGGTGTCACTCCAAAGATAGTTTGCATGACCATATTTTTCGCATGGTGGGGGAAAGCGATACATATCGCGCAAAGTGTCACTGGAAGTGGTGGATGAACCTGAAGGCCAAGGTTTCAAGATTCGTTGTTGCTTGCACTGTCCTGCAGGATTGCATGTGCTGACCTTTTTGTTGTGATTGTGGGCTGCCAATAGTCATCAGGGCAATCATGGGCAAGAAAACGGTGATCGTGCAGCCCACACCACCTGGACCGGCGCCACCACCATCCCTGCGAGAGCAGTATTGGCGCCGTGTGGCCGAAGACAAAGTAATCGAGGCACAGGGCTATAGTGGGTATGCGCCCCGCAAGAGGACGAATAACTTGAATCCATGCCCCCTGAAACGATTGCGCCGCGTCTTGAGGGATCAGCGAGGAGAGTTGGAGGGTAGGTGACCAGCTCTCTAGCTCCACATGGCCTCTTGTGCACCAGCAATTTGGACCTTAATAGGCTGTCGTTGTGAAAACTGCCACATCCTAGCCGTCATAGCTGAGAGTAGACGCGAGCAGGAAGTAAACAAGTGGGTGGATGCTGAAGCATTCGGCAGGAGAGTGCTAAGTCAGCAGTGGTTAGGTGTAACGAGCCACTGGGGATGGCGTGATTGGCTGCAACACGAAGGTTTCAATGGAGGTGCCTTGAACCTTGGCTACCAGGGTGCCAGTGGACAGGATCTTCTACAGATCATGGGTTGGGTGGCCCGAGTCAGCCCATCAGGCCCCGTTGGATGCCCTTGACAGGAGGCTGAGGAAATCGAATGGCTCGCATGTCTACAGTACCGCAGGTGGGGAGGAGCAGCAGCAAAACACCAGCACTTTGGAGCACTCATGGCCCTCGCTTTGGCCTGCCAATCCTACTCTTCGTGGCAGCGCTGGCTGCCGTTCCCTCATCTGCTGCCCCCCCCCCCCCCACTCCCCCACTGCCACAGCGGAGTACGCATGAGCCTTTGTGGCGTCACGTCCCAGTGTGGTGGACCAGGGTATCTGTGCGTCTGTCACGTCACAGGTGGTCGAAAATTGTTGTTGACTCCACCTCCTGCGGTGTGGGGCATCATACCTGACAGGAACAACACAGCTGGACAGACAGCCCAGAGGGTTTTTGTGAATCTTCTTGCGGACTTGGACTGAATGTACTACTCCAAATAATGTGCCATAACAATGCTGGTGCTGGCGGGGCGTGGGTCAAGTAGTCTCGTTCAATCAGTACCCCCTGAATTTGCCATGCAGCAGAAGGACGACCCTCACTCTGCCGTGCTCCATTTCCTGTTCCTCAGTCCCCAAAGCATCGAACAGCAATGCGTTGCGATGAGAAAACGTGTCTATGAAAGTCCGAGGTGGAAGCAGGTGTGCCTATATGGTTCCCGTGATCTTTATCTCTGTGTAAGCGAAGCACTGAGATTCGGCCGACCAACCCCAAGCAAAAGCGAGATGGCCCTGACCTGACCGCTGGCGGTTGGCATTTCGCCGCCGCAGGTACCGGACTTTCCTTTAGTTGGAGAAGAAATTGCCATGCAGAAACCTCTGTCATGATCCTCGACATGAAGAATAGCCCCACAGGCAGGCCCCTACACAGTTGGAAACACGTCCCAACACATACTAGGGCGATCATTGCTGCAGGCATGAGGGCTGCGGCCAGTATTCAAGAATCTTCTCCCGCCAGCGGAGTGGCAGGGGATGGCTCCGCCTTTCGTTGAACTGGTGCTGGTGGCTATGCCGCGTTGTCGGACACATTCAAGGGATTCGTGGCGGCTTTGCCGCCTTGTCAGACAGATTCTCTATTGATGGAGGCGCTTTGCTGGGGCCAGCATGGACAGCAGATAGTGGACTGCTTACAGATTGTCGAGGGTGTGATGCCCTGTGACGGCCATCATCAGATTTTGGCTAAACTACGCTGGGACAAAATTGGGACAAAACACTTGACTTTTGGTGCTACACTGCGAAACATGTCCACAGAATCAATCCCAAACGCAGCATGACCACTGCAAAAAAACTCCTCCGCGGCCACTAATGAGACTGCTACGCTGCCGGCTCTTGGTTGGCTGTGCTGGGCGAAGATTGCCTATTTCACTCTAAGGGGAGGGGGCCAGAGTGCGGCGTCCAGGGGGCTGGGGGGTCCCTCTCCGGAAACTGTTGATCATTTGCCCTGGGGGGGCGGGGGGTTGCAAGTTTTGAAGTGTGCACAGTGGGACACACCGCACACAGAGCACAAGTTTGCAATGTATGGGAATTGCTCTCTGCTCTTTTATGTCCCTGTACTCTTCTGCAGAATCTACACGAGCACCAGAACAACCCCAGGCCTCCCCCAAAAGACGTCAATTGGAAGCACGTCACATCCAAAAGGACCGGAGCTCCGTTTGAGCCCAGGGGTACCATTCTCGATGAGTTCCAGAAGGGTCGCGATTTCTATCCGTCCGCAGACCGTGCCACATGGGTATGTGCTGATGGCGTTGTTGCTGCTGCGCGCGGAGGGGGTGGGAAGGGGGCTGTGTGCGTATGGATATCGTCATAAGCGCAGTGGTGCAGGTGAACAATGTCGCAGGAACAAGCCGTTACGGTAGACAACGGGGGGGGGGGGGGTTGAGCGAAAGAGCCCCCTAAATCTGATGGGGGAAGATTCGCAAAGGAGCGTCATTTGGAGATGGTGTGACAGCAGTCGGCGAGTAACCGATGAGGAAGGTATGGGAAATTCCCTCTCCAAGGAAACAAAAGAAAGGGCTCCCGACGGACCCCCTGGAGGGTCCTGTCGGTTGGGAAATTGCTGTTTGGGCCCGTCCGCCCCTTTAACCCCCCAAAGATCGTTGTGAAGGAAATCCTTGAATACCGATGCACTCCACTGGGTGGAGTTTGACATTGGTCCGGCTAAAGGAGCTCTTTTCCTGGCTGATCCCATCCCTTGGAAACCAAACCCTTCCCTACGATCCCTGAAGCTCTTTACAGCGGAGAACATGGCACAATTGAACATTCTTCCAAGACGTGGCCCCTTTTTGGTGGAAACACGAGTTCATGGTGCTTGGCCTAGTGGGGACCAGGAATTGACCAGGGGGCTTAAACGAAAAATCCACCAGCGCTACTCGTTTTCTAAGTACCCCTTCTTGAAGCCCTGCTCAACCGTGCGCAAGACGAGCGCCATCTTCAGATCTCGCCGTGCACAACCGTGCGCAGCCGGAGAAAGCAGCCGTCTGCGACCGTACACGCACGGCTGTAACCACATGTCCGAGCACATTTTTAGTGTCATGTTCCTACAGCAAGCGCCTATTTGTACTATGGTCATATGGTCATGGCTGTTTGATGGACCTCATGAGACGTTGAACGTGAACGCTGAACGTGCAGTGTGTGTTACGCCTCTGCAGTGTTCGCTCGGAACAGTCTTTTATGTGTGTGCATGTGTGTGTCCCAGTGCCAAATATCCCGTAGACATTGGCATGGAGTCACAGGTCAAGTGCATCAGTTGGGTCTGGGCAGAGAGGCCATGCCGGACTGGGCCAGTGTCTTCCAGCCAACCATCTTTCTTGAGGCGAGGCTATCAGCCCCTGCCATGTGTTTGGCCCCAAAGGATTGTGCTGAGTATTCAGGCGTCCGCGCGACACCTCCTTGACTACCTGTTGCAGGATGCAACAACGGCAGTGACGCAAAGGACGGCACGCAACAATGAGCAAAACACTGTATGTTCCCCTGTACATGTGGCCATTGGAAAATAGCGTTTTAAGCACCAGGATGCCCGCAATACACCTCCCTCTTATGTTGGCGACGCCGAGCGCTGACACCAGCAGCAGCAGCAGCAGCAATAACAGCGACACCGTCACCAACACCATGACCAACAACAACACCAACAACGACCAACGACACCTGACACCGGACACCCGCCAACCAGCAACCAACAACCAACTGAATAGAGCCCAAAATAGATGTCGAGCACAGCCCAGCAGCCCATATGTAGGGAGTTACAGTTGCCGTTGCCAGGGGTGTAAATTGAATTCCACTCCCAAATATCCAAAACCTGTCAGGACCTGAGATCAATTTGACCCTCATCGCTGGCTGTGTGTGGCTGTTGGGTTTCCCCTGCATAGAGAGTAGCGCCTGAGGCCTGGTAAGAGGTGGGAAGTTCTTCGAAGTTTACCACGGCTGTTTCAATATCATTTCTGGGACCCACCACAAAATTTTTCATAGCCCTGCGAAATTGACTTGGTGTGAATCCCCCCCCTCCCCTGCCTGCCCAGGGCATTGCAGGCAAATGCAGGGCAGATCACCTGGTGGATGTCGGCATGCGTAAATCCCCCTCCGTGTTGGTCATATCACCATCTCCTGGTCATGTCGCCATCTCCTCGGGTAGTACAGGGGGTTATAGTAGAAGCTGTGTGCATGTGCTTGCCAAAAGATCCGGTCTGTGGCTGATAAGCCACATACAGGGGGGGGGGGATGTTGACGCGTGCGGGTGTAGTGCGGTACACACCTTTGTTTTACATCAATCAACGGGGACAGGGCAGGGGGGGGCGATTTGGGGGCTCAGGTGCCCGGCTCTACTGCTGCCTGTCGCAGGGGGGTCCTTTTGGCGGATGGGTCATCTTCAGCCAGCAGCTTAACAGGAGCTGTGTCCTCCTCTGTTGTGTGTCCTTTGTCGGGTTCGCCAGGCCTGCCCAAGTTGGGCAAGAGCTGCGGCAGCGTACTTTTCACACCCACAGGCTCCCCTGTCCCCACAAGTGGCTGTATGCCTCTTTGATACACTGCAGCTGGTTGAAATGGAACAGGACCCCTTGTTCCCACCAATGTCGCCAGCATGATCCATGAACCTCGAGCGATCAAACCAATCATCATCACCACACATGTCTTTTGACAATGGAGAGGAATCTACCCTCTCGTGCAGTACTCACCTCCCCACGTTGTATGGCTGTATGTCAATAATTTTACGAAACCAGCGCCCAGAAGGATTTTCAATCCTAAGGCCCCACGGCAATGACCACCCAAAGGTGGCTAGCACGGTTGGCCTCTAACTCCTCACAACCTACCCAACCCAATCCGACGTCTTTTGGCCCCGGTTCTTCAACCGCCATCAGCCCAGTCGGCTGCTTCCAAGCAGAATGATTGTGTCCCTATCCCTCAAACAATTGCCTCTTTTCACAAATGCTGTGTTTGTCCGAGTGTGATGCAGACCTACACCGCTTAGCCTGCATTGCTATGAGAGGGACTAGACTTGTGCTTAAGATGGCCCCACTGGGGGGAGGGGGATGGGGGGGGGGGATCGGATGGCCCGCCATCCAACGAGGACGGGGTCCGCGACACGAAGGAACAAGACGATCAGAAGGACCAAGGCAGCGAGCCCGTGGAGCAACAAAGGCCGCAATAGCAGCCGCCGGCACGACATCAACACCATTAGCAAGCACAACAGCAACAACATGAAATCGTGCAGGACAATAATAGACACATTGAGAGCGCTTTGCAAGATAGCGATAGGGGCCACACCGCAAGCGCAGAGGTAGGGCAGGGGTCAAACGAGACACCCATTGCAAGCACAGTCACCCGGGCTTGATTGCGTAGGGCCGAGCTTTGTGTCGATCACCAGGGGAAACTAAACCCCCATAGTGAACAGCCGCAGAAGACCCACACCAACAGGGAGTTCCCCAAAACCTGCACATTGGGTGGCAAGCGTTGGGAGTGGTGGCGGGAACCGTGGTGGCCGCGGTGCTAGGAGTCGTGTCCCGCATGGAACGGAACACACAATGGTTTCCGTGGGGCATGAGTGACACAACATGGAATGGGTGCCAGGTGCAAGTTTTAGACACTACAAAGGAGGGGTTGCTGGTTCATGTGGTGGAGGGCACGCCAAGTCAGGGGGATGAACAAGCAGGCCACATGCCGGAAGTACCACGAGGGGCGTTTTGGGGGTCGGGCCTTGAAGGGACGGCACCAGCACACACATAGTAGACATTGCCCCGCCACCAGCCGGAGCAGTCAAGGGAAGACAACGAAGTGGTCCGCAGAAATGTCCAGCAAATGAGACAGGGGATGGGACCATGGTCATATGGAGGTTGGCCAGAAATTATGATCTTTGCACAATTGGAAGGGGTGAATATTGGCGTGTACACAAGGGACAAAATGGCACGGAAAAGCCCATTGTACAAGGCGCGGGAGGCAGGGTTGCCCATGGCCACCAAGAAAGTGATGCCGCAGTGGGGTGAGACAACAAATGGAGAACCCCATTTTTGGAATATCCTACCGCCGGGGGTGGCATCGCAGTTGCGCCAGGCACCAGGCAGGCGTAAAGTGGTGCGACAAGGCATAGCACAGTTAGAAGATGAGCTCGTGGAGACGATGACGATCTTCGAGACGCCATTAGATGGGAGGGCCACAGGCAAGGGACACAGCAAACTCAGCAACGCAGAAAGACGGCAAAGCAAGGCGATGTGATGCGGCATTGTACGCTGCACCAGGGGTTGAACCACGATACACATGTTATGGGTGTGGCACATGGAATCACAGGCAGTGCGCACCGCCGGGCGGAGATGGAGGACGATTAGGAGTGTGGTTGTGCGCGCAATGCCGCATGTGGAAGGCGGACTTCATGTCAGTGGGGACAGTGCCGGGAAAAGGTGTGAAGTGCCTGGTCCGTGGAGACGGGGTGAAGACCGCCGGGAAGTACGTGCGCAACGCCAAAGAATGTATCTGTAGGGGCATAGTGCACGATAGGTGCATCAATGAAACCACAGGGGCATTGTGTGAGTGCAACCTCCTGCAGGTGCTCGTACACAAGTTCAAAAGGTGGCAGAAGAGCCACAACCAGGCCACCAAACAACGAAGGGCTGCAACAGTGAAACAAAAACGGGAGCCCAGGACAGGGGCTCCCGGGAACAAAAGTTTGGCTGACAAGGCTGCAGAGGGCAAAACCGAATGGAGCAAAAGGGATTGTCCAAGGGGAGGAGAATGGCCGGGTTCTAGTGCAACTGGAACACCAAAAGGGAGGCAGAACAGTGGCAGCCACCTACGACCACTTGAGCGGCCTGCCCCCAGGTATTGACAGTAGTAGGGGCAGTCAGGAGCAATCCGGTAGCCCGCAAACAAGGAGAGCAGGAGCACAAAGGCATGACCAGGCGGCGGTGATGTCATCTGCAGCGCCCCCCCACATGGAGGCGGCCGTGTTAACAATGGTAGCAGGCGCAGCAGTAGTGGTGGTGTGTAGCACAGGGCACCTTGCAGCAGGATCAACAGTGCTTCTGCAAGGGCTCCGGCAGGTGGAATTCAACGCATGTGAGGCCATGGTGGTGGGGCATGACGGCTTCAGAGTGCAAGTGCACATAACAAAGGGGCCACAACACACACAAGGACGGGAAATTCGCGTAAAGAGAGCAAATGTCGTTCGAGTGGAGAGATCAACAACAAACATGGCCCCCTAGCCACAGCCCCAGCACAAGCCCCAGCCGGTGGGGGCCAACCAACCAATGGTCCCACACACCAAAGGACGGGGCCCGGTCGCGGACATGCCAAACACACTGCCAGGGAACTGGTATCAACTGCTAAGAGTGCAGTACCCTAGGGCCACAACAGAGGAAACAAAGCGGGCACTCAGTGTCAAGCTACACCCACACAAAAACGCGCACCACAAGGAGAAGGCCGAGGGACTATTCAAACAAATAGGGAAGGCAAAGGACGGAATGCTAGACATAGAGGCCCGAAGACGGCACAACGCCGACATACAAAGAGGGGACAGGCGCCAACAACGGGAGGTACGCCACTGCAATGGGGGAGCTGCGACACACGACCCCGGACAAGAGGGCAGAAGGCCACGGGAACGAAACACACCGACGATGCAACAACGCTTTGCATACATGACTGTGGACTTCATGGAAGCACAATACACAAGTATAGTACGGGCCCGCGAGTGGTGGCTGGCCCGCACACCGATGCCCAACATGACCAAGGGTGAGGTGTGGTACCTCATATGCCCAGGAGTCACGATGCCGATGGTCCGGGTGCGCATCGTGGCCGTTGGTGTGTATACCCCGCAATGTAGCTACCACCCACATGGGGTGTGCTACACACGTGGAGAGTGGCAACCGGTTGTGCACATAGACGGGGACCTGCCAGGAGAGAACGTCCTGGTCTCACAGCCGGGCAAATTGCTACCCACTGATTGCCTAGCGCACTTAATTGCGGCAGCCTCCCGGAGGCGTTAAGGGGTTCAACACAACGCCCTGGCACGCGGATTGGACAAAGGCGCACAAACAAGATTGGAGTGCAATTCTCATTGGTGGGGCCCGGGGGCATGGGCACTGCCCCGTTTATGGGTGTGCAATGGCATCCAAGCGCTTCGGAGATCACCACGACTAGGTCCTTGAAGGGGTGTGGGACCTTACCTGTGTAGCCATGGCCGCTAGTGTGGAGGGATGCAACACAGTGCATCGCAACGCAAGTTAGAACAACATAGGGCAGCATGACGCCCAAGCACACAGAGATGACAGAGGCGCACAAAGGAGATCAGCGCACCAACCTCGTAGGCAGGCCCGGGGGCCCGGATTGGGCCCCGCCAATCGGTGGGCGGCCCTATCCAAGCATTTCGGAGGTTACCCGGACTCGGCCCCGCCTGCCTGGGTAGCTGCAGCCGCCAAGCCTCATGGAGACAATGCAGTGCACAACGCAGCGCAGCACGCTAGAGCCGGCTGAGGCACACAACGAAACTTGCTAGCACATGATAGCACGCAGCACACAGCATAGCAGAACAAAGCAAAGTAGTGTACCACAACAACGGCGGCGGAAAGCCACACCACCTGCCGCAAGCACCAACACCAGCCCAACACCCAACGCCCAAGGTGGGGCCAGACCCACCACACGGGCACTTCACCCACGCACAGCCACCGCCACCCGCAAACAAGACAGGCGCGCAAACCTCAAAGGCAGGCCCTGGGGGCTCGGACTGGGCCCCGCCAATGGGTGGGCGGCCCTATCCAAGCGCTTTGGAGGTTACCTGAACTCGGCCCTGACGGGGGGAGCAGCCCTGCCCGGGTAGCCGCGGCCGCCACGCCTCACGGAGGCAGCGTAGCGCACAACGCGGCGGCAACATAGCACACAACGCAGCGCAGCACACCAAAGCCGGCAGAGGCACACAATGAAGCTCGCCAGCACACGACAGCACACAGCACACAATACAACAGAGCAAAGCAAAGTAGTGTACCACAACAATAGCGGCGGACAGCCACGCCACCCGCCGCGAGCACCAACACCAGCCCAACACCCAACACTTAGGGTGGGGGCCAGACCCACCACACGGGCACTTCAACCACACACAACCACCGCCGCCCACAAACAAGGCACGCACGTGGAGCATTACCAAGGGCCCACGACCCCACACCCCAACACCAACACGGCGGCAACACACGCAACAACCAAGGCCACACTTACACACAACATAGAAGGGATGCTTCTCTGATGCACTCCGGGAGCCATCACCATCCCGACCACACCGGGAGGAGAAGGCAACCCAAACCTAAGTAAGGGGGTCGCCCCTGCGGGGGGATGGCACCCGGCCACGCGGTTGTCCACTGGGCAGCGACCTAAAACATGTACTGCCCGTGAGTGGCTAAGGTCTGTCACTAGGGCCTAGTGCAGGGGCCTTGGGCACGCTGATGAGACACAGTGTCCAAACCATTGGTGGTCATTGCACACGACCAACCAGGGGGTGGACTCACAAGAGTCCCTAGCTCCGAGGCATGTACAGCCCGGAGTGAAGTCCTCAAACGGGGAGCCCCTAAGCAACCCAGAATACAAAAGAGCAACAACGCATCACATTCACCCCTGAACAACCCCAACAAACACTAGTGACAGGTCACTTTGTAGATTTGGAGACATGTGCAAAAGTGCCTAGTGCCCCTGGTACCACCCAACTGAAATTGGGACAACCCGACAGCCACAATGGGAGGCAGGGAGCGACATGCTGCCACGCCGGCGCCGCACACTAGCAGCGGTGAGCGTGCCAGCAGAAGAAGAAAGAGCCCGAAATTGGGAGGAACGCAAGCAGCAAAGCAACTGGGCACCGAGCCGCCCCACACACGGCAGCGAGACGAGCCCCAAGAGACACACAATAGTACACAAGGGAACCATGAGGTGCGAGCACTGCAACAACCACCAAATGCGGCGCACGCCGAGCGAGCCATAAGCAAACACCTCCCCCCTTCCTCTACAAGGTGCCCATGTACTCCACAAGGGCGGGGGCTGCGCCCCGCGCGCGGGGAGGTGCCCGCCACGGGGGTGGTAGCAGGGCTGTGACCAGCCAACCGCGCACGGGACAGTCCACGTCGTACGGAGATGTGAAACCCTCGTACTTGGGGGTAGGGGGGTGGGGCAGGAGTGGGTGTGCGAAAGGGGCACCTAGGAGCGCCAACAGACAGGGGGAGGAGCAACACAGACACACAGAATGCGGGAGCCACACGAGGAGGGACAAGGGCGAGCACATCAGACAAGGAGGAGGGGCACAGCAAGGCAGGAGAGGCAACCAGAACAGCGGGAACAGGGAACCGGAATGGAGGGGATGGGGGGGCGTGCACACGGGAGGCAGCAACAACAAAGGGGATGGCTTGGCTAGCCAGCCCCGCCGCTACCCGGTGCCAGGGCAACCCCTGCTCCACCGGCATCAGGTGGGGGGTGTCTCCCGCAGCCCAAATGGGCTGTTTGCGCAACAAGAGCGGGAGCCCATCAGGGGCAGACCAGCCCAGAGGGGGAAAAGGACATATGGTGGATGGCCGGGACAATGCATGGAGGAAAAGGGCACCTGAGCCTCATGCACGCAGAACCACAGCGAGGCAGGCTCCGGACGGCCTGTGGACAGAGGCGCGTGGACAGCAAAAACAGTCAAACGACCCCGGCAACAACCAGCACATCCTCAATACGCCAACTATTGGGCGCCGCTGACACACAAACGGCACACCATGCCACATTCAGCACAGCCCCAACACACCAAATACTGGGCTCCACGAACGCGCAAACGACACCAGCAAGAGCACCGGCCGCAGCGGCCCACAGAAAGCAGCAACCCGGCGCAACATGCGAAGGGAAGAATGGCTGACTGTCCAGGGCCCTGTAAAGGAACAACAACCAGACGGAATGTCACACAGGGGGGGTAGATTCCTTTTGTAAACTTCAGTTCCGCTGCACAAAAAATTTCTGATGAGGGTTGGTGGGTGGTCTGCCAGCCATGACCCCACAATGACCCCTCCACCCCCATAATACCAGGGGCTTAGGAATGGTCTGGGATGGGCTTCCTTGGATGGCGCACCATAGTGCCTGCTCTCTGGAGGAGGGAGGTCCAATGCTGGACGTTTTGGGTGCTGTCCCGGCCCTCTGGCAAGTAGAGCAGCCTGGCACAACACAAAGGATCTGCGGGGGGGGATTACTGGTTCTTTAACTTCCCTTTTGTAATGGCTCTGTCACGGCCCCCCTTTCCTAAAAACCCCTGACTCGGCGACGGTGAACCCCACGCGCGCGTGTGGCCGTAAACCTCTAATAGAAGGGCCAACATAGCCAAATGGGGACATTAGCAAGCAAGTGTTACCGAGAGTATGGGTGAAGGCAGGCACGAGACACAGCATGCACACCACATAGCCCCAGAGCAAGACAAACACTCACCGCAGAGCACCCTGGCAGGTAAGGATGGGCACCCCTTCCTCAGTCACTAGCAAGGACACCCTTCCCCCATTCCAGGAAGACAGGGAGCACATGAGCACTCATGCAACAGAACAATGTGTAGGCAGTCACACCGCGAATTGAAATGCGATGAAAGTCGTATGGCAGGCACGCCTGAAGCAAAGTGGCGGTCCACACCTGACCAATTGCAGCCTGCCTGCCCACCCAGGGTACATACATATAAGCTATATTGTTGCATGGTGGCTGCCGTGTGATGGGCTGGCTCCTTAGTGACTGCCTGGGTGGATGTGTTGCACGTCGGGTGATGACAGAGCGGTTGTTGTATCAAACTGGTCCCCCCGTAGATCTTCACATGTTGAGGCCCAGACACTGGGTGGTCCAAAGCCAAAGGCCAAGGGTTATGAGCCCCAGGTCCCCTTGCTACCCTCTCGGAGGACTGACCTGATAGGATCAGCCACTGACCAAATTCTCCTGTGGCAACCCTTCATGGGCTCCAGGCCACTCGGAACGCGCAGAAGGATTAGTTAATCCAACGGGGAGTGGTACCCTACTATGCGAAAACCTCTGACTCGATGGTGGGCAAACACGAGCTGAGAGGGCGGGTTTTCAAACAGAGTCAAACAGTGGCAAACCATCGGGCTGTGTTTGCCATTTCCGGTGCATACAGACGTGACACAAGACAACAGTGGCACATCAGCATACAAAAGAGCCACAGAAAAGTACAGAATTCACACCGAGCAGCCAATATGCTGGGTTACGCAACATCCGCCATCCACAGCACAGAGGCGCTTCCCAGCAAAACTCAGGTGGGTTATACTAGAAGTCTTGAACGGTCTGATTTTGGTGATCATGTGCGACACCTACCACATAGTCGAGTCGGATGCGCCCACCTGGTCCCCCGGGAAACCGGGGAACATATCTTCAATGAACACTGGGCAGGAACTGGGGCACACTCTCAGCCCAAAAAAGTGTATGAATGGATCCTGACTCTGTTCGGTGTGCCGCTCCCGCATCTTACTACCGTCTGCACCCCTGCCATGTCCTCCTGCCGCCTCCCAGCTTTCCGTCACGAAGAGCCGCATGGACGGTCCCTTGCGCAATATTGTCAACGGTGACCCACCGGCCCAGGCCCGAGGACCCCCGTTGTCCCCACGTCACCAAACGATACTGCGGACTATGAATCCTACGCTGAAGGGCCTGACTCTGCCAGCGATCTGATCGCCAGTGCAAGAGCAATCCCACGCTGGGAACCCAAGAGGCGGGTTTTGGACTGTTTTCTTGATGCAGCCGGAGCGCCTTGAGCCCTCAGCACCTCAGAAGGGTCAGCAAAACGTTGGGCGTAAGGGCACAGGCACCCACAACCCCATACAACAACACGGTGCAACACCCTCAGCAGTTTCCAACTCCGCCGAACAGCCTCACCCGCCCTCCATGGCTTTCCATACCCCTCAACGGGTTTGGGTAGTTCAGTCGGCCGGTGCCTGAGAGCAACCGCGTCCGAATCCAGTACTGCTGAACCTCCGCCCTGGCTGGTAGCGGAGACCCCAGGACGGGCAGGAGCGAGTGAGGGAGCTGTGATCGCAGCACTGCCTGCCCAGGGAGCAGGACGCCAGTACTGTACGGACTCCCATCCCATCGCATCCCATCCCATCCCATCCCATCCCATCCCATCCCGAACCATCTAGACCCCTGAAAACCCGGCAACAACCCTCTACAACTCTGAACCACCCTCATCACCTGTCGAGTCCGCCAAAGTGCTGCTACACACGGGCCTCAAATGCCCAGGACCTGGCTGTACACGGTGGGTGCAGGCAACAGGACCCAGAGGCAGCATTGCATCTCTGCTCAGGAGCACGTGCAAAGCGTGTATTGGGCCCAGTGGGCGTTGGTGTTTGCACATGTTCCGTGGAGTTTGCGAAACGGTGGGCTCCTCTGAAAAAAAAAGGAGTCTCAGTAAGCGATGAACCCAGCGCGCTTTGCAACAAGAGTAGAACTCGCTCTGCAGCCCCCCTCACGGACTCCGATCGCACTACGCCCTGCTTATAGCTGCGACACCCCCTGTAGCCGCTCCGTAAGATGGGGTCAGCCATCCGTTGAGCTTGTGTTCTCTGCCTCACCTCATGTACAGTATCAGCATGTGAGCCCAAGTAGCGTGTGAGCAATGGGCTGTGGTGGTTGTGATGTACGTGGGGGGTTGCATATGCCAACCCTTTGGCAGGTGATTCTTGTGAGCTCGGTGGGGTCCCAAGACGCGGGAGCAGCTGCATAAACCCGCAGGGGGTTAATGCGATCTGGGGTTCACACTGTGGAAAGGATGTGCGGGTGTGGTGCGCAACCTGAGGGCTATTGACGTATGGATCAGACACGCCTCTAGTGTCTGGCAGGGGAAGGTTTCGTTCCCGCACCATGTGCCATTCGATCATGCGGGGCTGAACCCTGTGTCCTGTGTCCGACTGAGTAGCACCCAGCCCCCATCACATCTGAACTGGTGGACGCTATTGGCATGTCTGATATGGGTCCTCCGCGTTTTGGCTGACATGGCCCACCGTCGACGGTTTGCCTCTGGGCGTCCATGGCAGATTATTGCCTCGGATTTTGGCCTGACTGGTTATCATCCATGGTCATGCGGTTATCGGGTGTTTCTGACATATTGTTTGTGTGTGCGTGTCTGTGTGTTTCGTTATTCATCTGCGTATGCATGATCAAATTTGTGTTTCAGACCTGCTCATCACGCGGAATGGTGTTCATGCAGTGCACACGCAATGCGCACGCAATGCCATGTTTTTGTGTGTCAGCAACTTCCCAAAACCTAATTTGGAGCCTTTTCCACAAGCTACACTGGTTTTTTTGGCGGGAAAGTGAGTGTAATTCTATCTATGGCATCCATGTTGCAAGAGCTCGTGTGCAAGGGGGGTGTAGAAAGGTTCTGTTTGAAGGGGTTCCGCCAAGACAGTTGGTACACAGTTGTTATCCCTCCTTCCCCTCCTCCATGTACAAGAACGGCTTTGTTTGAGTGACCCTGTCATACTGTTGTTTTCCATACTTGGCCCATAGTTGCTCAAGGGGAAGGGGGAGGGGCTAGCCAAGTTAGGGGCACACAACCTTCTATGTACACCCTTTCTACTTTTCACCCGTTGTCGACCCCATTGTCACCCACCACCACCCCTACTTTCTTCTTCTTTTTGTTTTGATGATGGGGAACCACACGGCGGCTAGTACACTGAGGACACAATCCCCACGTTCAGCCAGCTCCTTTCATGTAAGACAATTGGACTGATTAGTGGGTTGAATACAATGCTCAGGCGGGCATTGATATCAATGTCTGACCAGATGTCTATCAAGAGCTCATGCAAGGGTGGAGAACCTCTTTGAGCATTTGAAGATAGGAGAGTCCCATACCTGTTTGTGTCGCTGCATTGCCCTGCTATACAGAGGTGGTGGGTGGGTGTTGCCAAATATGCAATGCGCAATGCGCACACAGTGCAACGACATGCCCATGGTCTGTGCCACATGTAGCACTGCAGTATTTGATGTATCCTCTTGTATCCTCCAAGCGTGTGTGTTCTATGTTTGTGGCCCGAAGGTTGTCACCAACTGGGGATCTGATCAGCTGACCTCTCATTGCCAGTCTGGGTTCTTCAAGCTTGGTATCCCGTTGCTGTGGACAGTTGCATCTCTCTTGTATATGTCTTCCAACCAACCCCTGTTGTGGTCCTTGGAATGCTGGAACGCTTTTTTCGGAACGTAGTGTTTTCATCAAGGGAGTGTCTGCCCTGCGTGTGGGCGACAGGCATAACGATGAGACCTGCACAGCAAAGGGCCAATGGGCCCCATAGAGCGCATTTCTTGCCTCAATTCGCGAATGTGGGGTATGCAAATCGCAAAGCCAGACCAATCCTCCAATCCGACACAGGGGATGACTACTGCTGCCTGCTTGGCAAGTGCACCCTTGTTGGCTAAAATGCATGTGCACAACGAGAAAGGCAATGGAGCATGTCCACGGGGCATTGCATATTGTCATTTGTGAGCTTTTGTCACAGCTGTGCACCGCCGGAGGGCGTGTACACGCCAATTTCTGCAGCCCAGCCACCCTTTGCTTTTGATTTTTTTCACGTGAGCATTGCTGCCCAACAGGACCTTTGGTGGATCCAGTCCTTTGGCTCGATCCCATGATCGGCTTTTGGTGTGGCATACTGAGAGGCGGCTACAGGGGCTCGAAGGTTTGAGAGAAGATTAGTACCCGGCCTCCAGTGTTCTCTCCCTCTGAATCAGAGAATTGTTGATTGCTGTTGTATGTCTGGGCTCCTAGTTCTCAAGTTGTTGCTTGAAGGCTAAAAGGGGGACCCAAGCCCCACTTGGGACCTCCTCTCTTTGCTTCCATAACCCCCGAATTCTGACCCATCACAAAGTCAATGTGCTGAGTTGTCATTTAAACTATACGACTGCAGAAACTGGATCGACAGTGTTCAGGTGGTTGTGGCAGTCTTGGAGAACCGTTTGTACACCTCCAGAGGCGTTGGATTGGCGTGACAATTTCTCCTGGTAGCATACAAAAGGGCACATAGCACTGCCCACAGCCGGCTGCGGCACCACGGACAGCCCCGAACCCACCTTTGCATTTTTTCGATAAGAAAATGCAGGCCGAAACTGCACCAAAGATCACATACGCAGAATAATTCTGACGCAGCCCGGTGTCTTTCGCCTTGTTGTGACCCTTGGGGTGCCAGGGGGGGTGCCGGGGAGGGCACTGGCGTAGAAAGCATTGGCATAGGGGGCTGAAAACATCGACATTTCCGGATTGGGTCCCCCCCCCTTTTTTTTTCCGGTTTTACCGCCCAAACTCGTCTCAAAACGCTTGCGGAGCATGTTTCTGACCCTTTGTGTCCTTCGCTTGTTTGACCCTTGGAATCCCCCAGCGGGGGGCAGGGGGTCCCTGGGAGACAGTGGCCAATTCAGCTTGTAAATGGTGCACAATGCGCAATAGATGCGCAAATGATGACGCTCCACAAGAGCCTCTGTCTGGATTTGACTGTATGAACGATGGCTAAGGTGCACCTGCTGTGTATCGCGTCCTGGGGCCAGAGCTCCCTGGTGCATGCTGAAACGGTAAGCGCACTCATCTAACCCCCCACCTCCATGTAAATGTTAGCATGCTGTTCTTTCTGCATGTTGGGCTGGCTATGGGCCTCACCCTTTTTCAAAGTGACTCCCGCCCGCGTTTTGGCGGTTTGAGTTTTTTGCGCATTTGCTGCTGAGTAAAGTGTCGTGGATTCTCTCCTTGAAGTGGTGGGGCTGTGTCTATTCCCCTGTCATTGAGGCACCCATGTGTACCAAAGATGGTCATGTCTGGACCAATCTCAGTACCCCAGGTCTGGTAAGTGTCATCGAACCTTCGCCCAGTGGCCTCAATTCATACATATTTTGGTACCAGTCCAGCAGTCAGAATTTTGCGGACGATGACAGTGGTAGCTTGAGGCCCCAGCCCATCCAAATGACTGTCCTCCTCAGACAGTGCCTGTCAATAGAGCACACTGTTGCCCCTACGTTCCATGCAATGGCCTAAAGCACAACGCTGTTGTTTTTTGCATGCATTGTTGGACTAAGAAGTTGCTGGTGTTGGGGTGATGTCCTTCCTGCCCTCCAATTCATCACACGAACCCGAGAATGCGACGTCGCCCGATGCACCGCATCGAACTCATACAGTCGAGTCGCTGGAGGGCCCAAAGGAAAAAGGGCAACCTACTGCCACCACAGAAAATGGGTGGCGGTCCAGCAATGTAATACAAAAGAAAAGAGCAACAACAGAAGTACAACAAGGGAAAATGGGTGGTCATGGTACCTAATGCCACCCTTGAAATCCCCCTTCCCCATGAAAATTGAGGCTGCCGGCGGGGCTGGAGGCAATTTTGTACCATTGCGGCCGAGCATAGATGTCACTATACCACCGACCTGTCGCGAGGTATCCGCACTTTCCAGCCACAAAACAGCCACAAACCGCATCAGTACCCTCTCAGGTATCCACAGGGTTGGGCAGATTGGTAACACAAGCTTTCATCTGCCCACGCTTGGCAGGGCATATGGCTTGGGGGGAACCGCTGGTTGGCCTAGGAAATGCTAGGCAACGAAGAAAATGTTTCTTTGGGTTATACTGGATCTGCTGCAGTTTTAGTGCTATCATTGTGTGGTGCAACCGCTGCAGACGGGGAACTGTCACTTCGTGACCCCCCCCCCCCCCATGGGGGGAGCCGTCACGACACTAGGGGGGGATTTCAAGGGGGGCCTAAGAACCACCCCCCCCCCCCCGTCCTGCCCCACCCCTTGTCCTTCCCTAGGGGGACTGTCACTTGGTCAACACAAAAATTTTTGTTACGGCTCACTGTGTTGTTGAGTGGGTGACTGTGTTGTGAGGCACAGCCACTTGTATCCCTTGTACTGTTGGCAGGATATTTTGCTTTTTTTTTTTTTGCTGAAATGGAACTTGACAGCACAACCATGTTTTCCCCTGGGACAAATGTAATGTTCATCCGCTCCACAGGGGAACCTGTTTTGGCGCAGGTCGTTGGATATTCAGAGCACGGTGATGCATATTGCCGCATCTCTTTTGAGTGTGAAGGCAAGACAGTCCTGCCACTGTATTCTTTCGTTTTGCAGTGCAATTTCTGTGCCTGAAAATGTGCATGTATGGTCGCAGGGCAGTTCCCAGGGGGGAGGGGGGTGTCACTTGGCAACCGTCCCCTAGGGGGTGGCGGGGGACCGTCTTCCCTGGGGTGGGGCAGGACAAGGGGGTACAGAAAATGGGGAGCATAGTGACAAAATTGGAGCGCCACAGCCACATGGCATACACACATGGAAAGAAGGCACACAGAACAAAGAGCATGGCATTGTCACACCACCTACTCATCAATGAGTCCATCCAAGTGCTCAACAGGTGCTTGGGAGGTTGGTTGAGAACTACTTGGACGTGTAGCAGAATCAGTGACATGGTTAGTTGAACCAAAGGGTGAGCGTTAGCACGCCGGGCGTGTGCTGGGCTTCTTTTTTTGACCATTCCCCACTTGTGCCTTTGCCCCCACCTCACCAAACAATTTGGAGTACCTTCTCGCCGTGTCTGAGAATTTGGCCCATCCTTTGCACCCAGTTTATGACGATGGCAAAGGTGGTGGTTGGAAGTGGTGGGAGTGACATTTTGTGTTGTTGAATTCTCATATTTTGGCTTATACAAGGTGCCTTGCAGAGAAGGTTTGCGGTCTAGTGCGTTCTACTTGGGGGACTTCCCAAGGTGAGGATAAACTTGGGGCTACAGATAAGATACTTAATACAAAGGTAGCGCGCCGGGCATGTGCCTGGGGCAAACATCCCCCCAAAGGAATGCCATTTGACAAGTAGAGGCAAGGCATACCGCATGGCAATGTCCTATGCCTCCTTACGATTGGTACTACCCGGCATTTTGATGCCAAGCACTCCAAGGCAGTGTAGTATGGCACCTTTTGACCAGTTTCAAAGTCTCCCACACTTTGTAGCCAACACCAACTTTGCCTACATTGTGCCGGGGCCAACGAAAACATTGCCGGCAACGCTGTGAGAAAACAATCAATGGAGGCAAGCCACCGCTGCAGCTCCTCAGCCTTTGTCAGGAGAGGAGGTGCATTATGCAATATGTCATTGCCATTATTTTCATCCCTGGCTGTGGCCACATACCTTTAGCTGGGTGTCCAACGAAAAGGTACCTGCTTCTCGCCCAGCCAATGAATGAGGTCCTAACACGTGTGTCTCCATCACATCCCCTCAGTATGGGCACGTTTGGCACAGTCCACGACTGCCTTGCTGTAACACACCACACAGTCCCCCTCTTCAAAGCATGCCGCTGCTCTCACGCACCAATAAACCCAACACAGTGAGATGTTTGGGGGGCAGGGACATGTGTGACAAGGTTTAATTCACCGCAGGTGACAGCGACACCTGCTCATTCAATTGAGTAGCACCTGCTCGTCCAGTTCAATCAGTAGTGGCAGATGTATGCAGTGGCTTTGCTGCCATCATTGAATCACTCCTTCCCCTCCACGTGTCTCTAGTTTGTGAAGCCTTCCATGCCAGCAATGGTAGTGCAAATGTATCCCTGAGGGATAACTCCCACCCCCTGATTTGCAAGTTTTGCTGAATAAAGACACATGTTCCAGCTCTTTGATTGCTACATGTCATTGCTTGAGGCGCTACAACCATCCATTGGCACGTTCTCCTTCGTCAAAAAGCCCAGGGCCTGTGACTAATCTTACGGGGGTAAGAGATGATCATGGATCATGCATCGTCTGCAAAATCATAGAGGGATTATTAACAGCCGACTGCACCATGAATATATCTAGCTTGATAGAGACAGTATACTTGCTTCAGACCTATACCTCCCTTGTGGACGGGTGAATGCACATGTGTGGCATTATGTTCTACATGCTCTTTGACGTTTTCAGCCAAAATAACAAAATCTTGGTATCTCCATCAATGCCATGCATCACTCTATCGCTGAACACAAACATACCACTGTACAACCATTTGGGGATGTGTATGCAATCAATGAATTGGGCTCGCTGAAAGGCATCCAAAGGCAGTCTATGGTCCCTCACCAACTTAGAGCATAGAGCACACCATGCCCAATAACTCTTCTCTTGCGAGCCCAATCTAGTCCGAATGTGAGTGAATGGATCCTGTAGTGTCTGAGTGAAATGGAAACTGATTTTCAGCCAGTGTCCTCGGATTTAAGTTCAAAACTAAAGTTATGCGAATAAGTTTACATAATGGGGCTGGGGGTCGGATATAGCAGTGGCATGAGGTCCAGACCACTGGGTCACTGGCCTGATGAGTACCAGAAAAGTCGAAAACTTCTAAAGCCTGTCTCAACAAAACAAGCAGTGAGCAACACCCTTGTGGGGACAACTTGTGCTTCAGGCACAAAAGATGTCGCCTTGTTTGTGCAATTCCGTGTTGTGCTGTGTGCTCTGTTGGAATGGTTTGGGGTTGATTGGGCTGGTAGGGTGGCAATTTTCCGGTGTGCTTTGGGGCTTCTCTAGGGGGTGGTAAATCTGGTCTAAAGTCTAGAACACTTGCCCAAAATAGCACGCGGGGTGCATGTTGGGCAAACGTGCCCCCATTCGAGCAGCAGTAATGCAGCGTTTGCACCTCTGAGTGCACTGCTGTCATCCGTTTTCAGCAGGTAACCCATCCGCATCGAACCGCTTGATGGATGCACAGGTTCCAGGTGGGACACTGCAAAGCAGTCAGCCAAGAGCATCGCAGAGCGTTAAACAGATATGCAATTAATTGTGGGCTGCCCGTCCCGTGCATCCTCCTCCACTCGCAAAGGCTGTAGGCCACTTGTCCGCCCCTCAACACGCCCCACGGTACCCCAACAATATTCTCATCACATGTGGCCCAGCCCCCACACGAGCAGATGAGTTGTGCAGAGATGGTATTTCCATGAGTCTGAGGGAGTCCACCAGGCTACAAAGGTATACAAAGGTACTTCGGGATTCATGGTACGGAATCCCCGGATCCCCCTCCCCCCCATGCATTGAGGGTGTCTGGTATGCTTAGCCCAAGTCATGATCTTTGCTTCTTTCAGCTGTCTGCATGGCAACGTCACCATTCCGGGGCAGGGCTCCGTATGGGACACCTTCGCCAACGGTTGGCAGTGCACTACCAGTTCCCTCCTTTCCATTGTACAGATACTCTGGGCCAAGGTGTGTGAAGGGTGTGATATGCGGGGAATCTGTTGCTGTTGATAACATCATTACCACGGAACCATCAAACTAAGGATTGTCTTTGATTCGTTATATCGCATGCCGACCCGTCCTGTACAGCTTCAGACACCCCGTGCTATGAAATTACTGTGTCCCGTTTCGCATGGACCTTGGGCAAATCACTCCGAAAAGACTGTGCGAGGGAACCTGTGCCTCAGTCTACCTCTGCGCAAGGATAGAAGGTAGGCATGCAAAGCCGTCTTTTTGCTCTTGGGCTATTTGTGTAACGCTCTGGTGCAGCGGTGTGACACTGCTTCTCGCCTGGCCGGACAGTAATAAAAAAAACACCCTGTGCTCTGTAGCTGTGTGGGTGTTGCAGGCCTTTGCGTCTTGGAAGTGAGTGTTCCCTGAGCAATGTCCCTGGGCATGGCAGCGGAAAACGTTTCGAGCATCTGTGCCTTGCTTGCACTACCAAATTCCGCACCACAACGGAGTCCCTGTATATCGGAACAGAGCCAAAATTTGCAAAGCAAGGAGACGTTACTGACCGCCAGGCCGGCTCCAACTTGATGGTGGGGAAGTGGGGCCATGCCATCCTTGTAGTCGCCAGAAATTGTCTCCCAACCGCTTGTTCAACCGCCGGTAACCGCTTTTGCAGCCATTCTTGAAATATACCTTTAACACCCCCCTCCCCCTCAAGCGCATCCTCACAGTCAGCAACACTCGCTCACCCATGTCTTGGATTCCGTGAGCAAACCTGCCCCACTCTAAATTAGCCCCGCCTATAAGCTCTGCTGGTTGCTTTCTTGATGGAGCCCCTTAGAGTGCTCTTCATTTTCTTTTCAGCATGACCATCTCACCTCCTGCCGCCTTTCTCTCGATGCTGAGTGAGTGCCAGTGGAGTACCACACAGTGCGCGCATGGGTGCTACCTCTTCGAACCTTTGTCTGTTTCACTGTGTCGTTCCAAAACACTGCCAAGTACAGAGGGGAAATGTGTACACATTTGAAATCTGCATGAAAAGGAGTGTAGCAGCAGCCCTTAGGCAGCTGTGTGGGGCCAAAGTCATTTTGTAATCCTTGGCACATTGCGGATATTGAGAACCGCCGTCATAGTCGTGCAGTACAGGAATGCCGTTGGGTTACACACCACCATGCTTCTTAAGCGTCCGCCAATCACAAACCACCTACGGCTCTGAACAGGAACAAACCTTGTCTTCCAAGGCATTGCCAACAACCCACCGGCGGTGAGGTAAATATCCCTTTGCTTCCCGATTGTTTCATCCGAAAGATATGGTGCTCAACGGATCACGCGCTTGCCATTGTGTGCCATGTCATCCTCCTGAGTCCCGCTTTGAAACCCATTCCGCTATAGCCTTGATTTACGGTGTTGGCCCGAAGAGGTCAGGGAGAGGGACGCAGAAACCAGCCCCAGCCCCAGCGTCATCTTCCTGATTGGCACGTGCAGACTCATTCATCCGCGGTTGTGATAGAAAGTGGGAGGCAGAGGCGTTCCAGATATTGTGGTTTCAAGCCCCATCCCCACCCATGATAGAGGGTGGTGGCTCCGTTAGGTGGGGATGACGACGGGCGATTGCTTGGAGGGCGAACAGAGCCATTTTTCAGGGCTGACCGTCACCCTCAGGCCGGTTGATTTTTACCCCTCACCCCTTTTAGGGGAGAGCCTGCCTCCTCTTCTCCCCCTCATCCGCGCTTGCACGCTCGGAAAAGGCTCTGGAGCCCAAACAAATGAAATAAAGAAGACGGGCGGGGCGAGTGTACCATGTTTTCTGCCGAAAGTACTCCAGCTTCCGTCCAAAGTCCAGTGTGTGTGTGCACAAGACGCCCTTGGTGTCATTATGCCCGGTCTTTAGGCCCCCGAGCGTCACGCCGGCGTACACCGCAACAAATCACTCTGAAACGGCTGCCATGCGCGCCGCCCCTGTGCCTCTTGGTGTTCAAGCCCCGCAAGCAGCGCCCTGCTGGCGTCACTATTCTGCTCCACCCGCTGCACCAAGGCCGCAGGTCCGCTCACCCCTCGGTAGAGCCCCGATCGCGCGCACAGGGCTCCGGCGGAGGGGTGATCACTAGGTGTTACGTGGGAATGGGTGTTGAGGGATGTTTTCGGCCCTGCCAGACCCCTCACTGAGGAGCAGCACGGGGTTTGGGTGTGCATCTTTTGCACTGTGGTGAGCACTGTTCTCATGTTTGCTGTCTGGCAATGCGGGTCTGCCTCTGCTGCCCACAGAACGCATGAATCAAGCCGGAGGCTTTCGGTAGCAACCCTCCTCGGCTTTATGTTTCAGCCCTTCAACGACCCCCCCCTTCTCCTCGTGGCAAATGGCGTCAGCTGGATGCACCATGGACCCCCCCCCCCCCCCACCACTGGACCACCCCCCCTCCGCGGGATTGCGCCTCTTCTGTGATGCCGTCGTCCACAGGATGTGAAAGGTCGTCGGGGTCGGAATGGCCTCTAACCTCCCAAATCAGGTCCGCAGGGCAGAGGAGGGCCAAAAGTAGGAGGATGTCAGTTGGATCAGCGGTCTCCTGTTGAGAAGTGCACGGCACGTGGGCCCACCGGACCTCATTCTATGCCCTTGCGAAGGCACATCACGGCACACAGTGGGGTACGACTCCAGGGACTTGCTTGGGCGCGCGGGGCGGGCGGGCGCGGAAGGGGGGCGCATTGTTTGATAAACCCACCAGCGTTCTTGCGGTTCTGCTTGGGGGACACGGCCGCTCCATTTCTCCAGTCAATGGAGCTATGCAGCGGCGATTGCTGCTTGATACCCCAGGCCCCCTTCAACGGACTGTGGAGTCCAACCCGCGGTTGGCCCATGTCCATTGGCTCATAAACTCCTCTGCTCAAGACTGATCAAAGAAATGACCACATTCTGTCCCTGGGCCTAGATATTGAGCTGGGCACCACACAGCCCGAATTGTGTCATGTTGGTATTGAAAACACATTCTGTCCGCAATCACTTGTGCCGGCCTCCTGTACTGTCTCACACAGCCATCGCACCCGGTGCCAAGCCCGGTGCCCCCCGTTGCGGCGGCGGACCAGCAGTTTGCCTCTGTGGGCCCATTGCTCGTCCCAAAGTACCCCGCAGCCCCTTTCGGCGCCCCGCCCACCGCCTTCCACCTGCCGAAGTACACCGCCGCGACGCCTGGGCAGAGCCACCCCGGGGCGGCGGTCGGGGTCACGCCTGCGTACGGGGCCTGGCCGGAGTATCCCCGCTCCGTCAGCCCATTCGTGTCGCTCGCGGCCCCCCCCATGCGCGCTGCATCCCCCGCCGTCTCGCTCCGGTCCGTGTCCCCGGTCGTGGTGTATCGCGGCACGTCCCCGGCGATCGCGGTGCCCTGTGTGTCCCCCGGGTCCTCCCGCTACACCTCTCCGAGCTCCTCCGTGCGCCGCGGCTCCCCCACGGCGTCGTCCGTGTGCCCTAGGTCCCCGTCGGTGCGCCCCGGATCCCCCACCGCGTCTGTCCGCACGGCATCCCCCACCTCCTCCGCAGTGCGGGGCATGTCGCCCCCCGCACGGCGTCCGCCGACGCGGTTCACGTCGCCTCCGGCCACGCAGGGTCAGATGCGCGCGGCGTCGCCCGGCGCGACGCGCGCGCACGTTCGCGCTGCGCCCTCGCCGCACTTTTCTGTCCTCTCAATGCAACCACCGGATTCGCCACCAGGTTCTTGCCTGCACGACAATGCGCCTTTTACAGTGTACCTCTCTTTCTGTGTGTGTGCGCGCGCGTGCGCTTCTGGTCGTGCCTGGTCACTCTCCGTCGTCCGCGTGTGTGCGTGCGCGCGCGCGCGTTGCTGTGTGCCCTGGCGGCAGTGTTTCACGACGGGCATGCCCTATCACAATGCCTCGTCATTACACTCTACCAGGCGTGTACAATCCCTGCACGTAACGGCGGTTGTGTGCTGCGCCAGATGTGCAGCAGAAGCAACAGGCGAATGTTTCCGATTCAGTGTGGTTCAGTGTCGCATGGACCATGCAGCCATCCCCGCCTCCGCATCCCCGCCCGCCCTCAGACATGTGTTACGACGAATGGCCTTTTTTCCGCTGTTGTGCTTTGCCCCATCGCCCCTGGCAGGCAATTACGTCAAGATTTGTAGACCTTGCAACAGCTCCAACCCCTCATTTGGCAAATTTCCGCTAGAAATCATGAATCAACGACCGACGCGTTTAAAGATCACAGCTGCAACGCTCATTTGCGCAGGAAATGCGGCGTTGTCAATTCCTCAACATTTGACTCTGATGGAATTGGAGCAGTGGCATTGAGTTTCGCTTTGTTTCTGTTTGAGATCTGCAAATACAGGACCCGTTTTCCAATATGCTGCCGCTGGATGCCGGCGGGATGTCGAAGTGTGTGTGCCGTCGGGATGCCAAAGCCGTCCAGATGTACAGCATGCCTACCAGCGTCATCCATCATGCGGAGCTGCCTCCTGCCTGCTCCGTGCTCCTGCCGGCTCCACATTCATGGGGCTTACGGCATTGTTGTCCTCTGCAGCCCCAAAGTCTTGTCCAGTGGCCCCAAAAAACCAAAGAGGACGCTCCCCTGGGCCGCGCGTGGCTACGCCCTCCACAGCCATGGCGGTCCCCACTCCCCGCATGCCGGCCCGCACGACCTCCGCCGCCGCAGCGCGTGCCGCAGTGAGGGCCAAGAAAGCCGTTGCTGAGGGCTCTCGGCACTCTCTTCGGCCTGCCAGCGGCGCCAGGAGCACGTATGTCTCGTGTCGGAGGGAGGCCTTCGCGGTCCTGCTTTGACGCCCCCCTACGCGGGCACTGGACGTCGGCCTTTCAGTGAGTGCCCCGTTCATGAGACTGAGCAGTCTTTGACAGGGAACGTCGTTGGCGGGTAACCCACGGCAGCGGGCAGTAGTCAATTGTGGGGGTCGGGCGACCGCAGGGGCCGAGATCTTTCTGATGACCATCAGCAGCAAACGGTTACTTCGGCCCCAACTGGGCTTATGCGGCTCATGTGGCTAGGGCCGTTCCTGGTCCGATGCCACTGGGCCTGCGGTTCCAGGGCTACCCAAACTGATGATGGTCCCCTGACTCTGCCATGGCCCTCACAGACGGGAGATGCCACCGTGTGTGCAGTGTTGGGTCGCCCATGGGGTGGGAGGGGTGCCGCTGTCGCATTCTCGTCGCAGTCTCTTACCACCACTCCACTGCGCTGCCTTTCCTCCACCGCCATTTGCACTTGCAGGAACGGCAAAAAGGCGGATGGCAGAGCCGTTGATAAGGGGGATTTGGATCTGATAAGTGGTGTCATGAATGGCATGGTGCAGCAGCAGCAATGCGCCCGGAGCTCAACGGACCCGGAATTGCTCACAACTCTCCACAGGTTTCGATGAGGGCCCGGTCCGGTGCTGTATCCCCATGTCTGTCATTGTCATCATGGATGTGTGTACCTGCATTGCCCTCCCCACCCCCCTCCTCCACCTGAATGTTATGGATTCAATTTCGCCTGGAAAAATTGGACTTGGAGGTGAAAAAGGCTCTGAAGTTTGTGTTGGCCCAAGGCTTTAAGTTACTACCACCGTCGACTTGGCTGCTGCCCCCCTCCCCACCAACCGGCTTGCGCCGCCGCGTGTGCGTATCTGCTTTGCTTGTTTTCTTCTTGTGATTGAACCTCCACACCCCCAACCAGCTCGACCCCCCAGCCCTATCGACAGGCCCTCTTCTTCTACATCTTGGTTTTCTGGCATTTAGTCCACAGGGAGTTGTGTTGACCCTCGCCAGCGCCAGGCCTGAAAAATTTTCAGAACAGTGGAGCATCATACCATGCCTGGGAGTGTGGCATGTCTCCAAGGGCTGCCGCTTCAACTTTACCTCCATTTTTCTCATGGGTCAGAAACTGCTGAAACGGTTGTCATACAAAATGCTACAAGGAACTCACGTCATGCCTTGTTCCAGGGTTGCTTAGCTGCATGGCATTGCTAATCTGCAGGGGGTGGCACATGCATGTGAGAAGAGGTGTTTGCTTTGGTAAGAGTTTGCATGCACATCATCTGCCTTGTACAAGGGGCTATTTGCATGTACGGGTGCCTGGATAAGGTGCTGCTTGTGCAAGAGTTGCGTGCACCGTCGTGCATATCCTCTTGTTGACGACCTTAATTTTTGCCAGTTCTGCTTGTACATACATCTAGGAGTTGTTTGTACATGGTGCAGTGTTCAGGAGCATAGTCTAGATAGGTGGACAGAGTATTCATGGGGTCTAGCCTTGCCGGGGTATAGTGGGCATGTGTTTTTTGAGGTGGCGTGTACGAGGGACTACATATACTTCTTTGTGTGTTTAGCGGAATTGTACATGGGTTTACATGCGCCAAGGGTTGCCCGTAGAAGGAATTGCCTGCACGAGTGGTGCTGCAGGTACAAGCTTCAGATTTTGGGCTATTGTGCTCACAAAACAGGTTGGTTAGACGGGAGGGCAGGATTCGGGTGGGCTGAATGGCAAGTAGCACTTCTATTGCCTGTGTTGGTCACAGACTACAAGCGGCAATGTCGGATCTGCAGCAGCTCTGTGAGCCTGATCGCAGCTCTACAAATCCTTCAGGTGCAAGCCCCCTCTCCCCTTCCCTTGTTCGCTCCCTCCTCTCCTCTCCTCTCCTCTCCTCTCCTCTCCTCTCCTCTCCTCTCCTCTCCTCTCCCCTGGGAAATCAGGCTCAGCCAACCCAAGGAGCCCCCCCCCCCCCCCCCCATGGAGGGCCCTCTTGGCTGAAGATAGTGCCACTTGGCTGAGGCCTTCAGGTCACCTCTTCCCCACCATGGGGAACCCCAGAAGGTAGGAGTTATGTAGCCGCTTTGATTTATCATCTTCTTTGGGGTCCAGCCTATGCAAGTAAGATGGGCATGTTCAGTATGGCAACAGCCTGTAGCCCTTGTACAAAGTGGTCGGTGTCGTGCCCCTCTTGCACGATGACTCTGTGGTTTTATGGCTTGGGTGTGCACTACAAGGGAGGTCCATCCTTCTTTGGCACTGCCATCATGACTGCAAATTTTGGATACGTAGAAAACGAGGTGCTGGCGTGGATTGAGGAGCCAAACAACAAGCGGAACGTAGGCACTATGGCAAAAGTGGTAGCATTTATGGACCCCCACGGCCGCCCAGGGGCGCGTGACCTCACCGTGGTGTGGGGGTGAAACCAGGGGGGGGGATCCCCTGGGCTAACACGCAATCTGGGGGGCGACCCAGTCCAGCCGCGGCGGCTGGGTCGCGAGATCGCGTGCCCCACCCCTCGCCGGCCACCGTGGGGGAGCCACGATGGTACAGGGCGGGCTCCACCTATGGAGCCACTTGCCCTGTCACCTCCCTGTACCCCCATGAGCGCCCACTCCTCCTCTGGCTTCTTCTCAAGCTCCTCCTCAAGCTTCCCCAGCTCCTTCTCCTCCTCCTCCAGATCCTCATCCTCGTTCTCCTGCAAAGGAGATGAGAGGCATCGGCCACTAGCAGCTGTCGTGTTGCGGGGTCGTGACGTGTTGGCTGCCAATAAACACCTTGTCCACTCCGATTCGGATAGTGAAGGGGAATCATATAGACATCAGTGTGTGTATTCCACTACGAATCACGAAGCGTACCGAGATGATTCAACAAATCCTCAACCACTGCAACAGTTGTTGGTCCCCGCCACATAAGAAAACCCTAAGAAAACTGTTGCTTTATGCTAGGCAAATATTATAGAATACCCACATTCTAACCTTGGCAGGCACACCCCACCTCGGGTCACAAGGCCAAGGCATCCACTGTCACTGTTTGGGACTTGTGGAGTGACCCCCCTCCCGCTCGGCTGGCGGCTCTGCCCCCCCTTGACGTGCGGATTCCACCCAATGTCAGGATCGCCACTGGGTTTTGGCCACACCAGGCTGAGCTCCCCCTGGCGCAGTGGCACCCCTCCCCACAGTTAAAGCTGCAAACAGGGAAACGCCTGCCCCCCCCCCCCTTTTCCCAACAAACTCCAACACAGAATGGTGGGGACTAATACCCTGAATCGACATCTCCCCAAACGATCCCGATCCGGTCCCTGCCCCCATGACACCCCCTCCCCAGCCCTGCTCGATGAGCGGTGTGGAGACCAAGCCATCCACCAGCAGGACCACCCCCACCCCCACGGCTGGCCCAAGGATTCCTCATGCACCCCCCCCCCCCGCCCCAAGGGCCTGGTGAGGCATGTAAGCTCTCTGGGCTAGCCGTCCCCCCTCTCCCCACTCAGCCCCTCTCACGCCCAGCAAGGCGGGCTCCCCCTCACAGCGCGCAACCGAGAAAAGGGGCCAGGCCCGCGCAGGGAGGACTAGAGGCAGGGCTTCCTGCCTTCACCCTCCCGGCACGGCCGTCCATTGGTCTCCGAGCCCTGCCAGCGGGACTGATGTATATCAAGCCTTGTCATGCCGGACGTTTTGAAGACGTTTTCAGGCGTTGTGCAAGAGTTATGGCTGATCCTCCGATTCTGCAGTTGCTGTATGAGCTGTTGTTTTATGGCCACCACACCAGCGTTCGTGCTGATACCATGCTGAGGTCAGAGATTTTTTTTTTTTGCATTTTTTGCGGACTTTGAGTGGCATCAGGGAAACGTCCACGTTTGGAGGTTGGGGGTGGTAACCGGGTCAGGCGGTTGAAAACGGAGACTGAGGGGCAGAAGTTGACTTGGAGTTTCAACGCCGAGGCAACATCAAAACCTGCGATTGTCTTGAAGGAGGCAGTTTCTTTCTTTATTTTGTCGAAACACCACCCGGTGATGCGGTTGATGGACAACCGACAGCGCTTAATGGTGAATCGACGGCCGTTGGTTTACGCGTGATGGAGTCCGTGCACAAGGAGTGGGCCTTGGGTGTTACTGAGTGCAGTTCATTTCATGGGACTCCTCAATTCCTCGTGTGCAAAAGAACAGTGCGACGAGATTCTCCACACGCAAATCAGTCCCATTCGTGTGCACCCCGTGGCAACCTCATACTTAGATCTTACTGCACCTGAATGACTGTGAGATATCCAGTTTGAAGATAAATGTCATATCTCATGTGTGACAGAGAATGAGGCATTTCGTGCACTGGGGATAATTTGGATGCAGCTAAAGACTTTTGCGGAACTGTTCATTACAAGTGGTTTTTGTTGACTTACAACGCTCGTTTTGTGGGGCGACGAAAAAGGTGTTGTGGTGCCCCAATGTTGAGGTGCGGCTGGATTACATTTCCTCCGCCGCAGTTCACCCCTCCATCGAAACGCAGGCTCCCTCCCCCTGATCTCCCCCTCTTGTTGTCACGCAGATGTCCTCCTGATGCCCCCCTCGTATCCTCGTCACGTCCTCCTCATGTCTTCCTGACAGTCCTGACAGTGCAGCGGTCAGCATGCATGCCGTGTGTCCAGGACCCTTTGGTTTGATTCCCGGTGAGGCAGCACTGCATGAGCAACGCATATGCACCCCCCGTAGTTGAGCCGGGTGTGAACCCTGGGTGGGGGCTGAGGGACTGAGGGGCTGAGGGGCTGGGGGGAGTGGTCAAGATTTTTCGTCGAGGCGTAGGTACGTTTCGTTTGGGGGTAGGCACTTTTTGTTTAGGGACAGGTGCCTTTTGTCCAAGGACCGCGACCATCACCACCACCCTCGTCGGTCCTTCTCATGTCGTTCTCATCACCATCCCGACATCCCCTTTCACTCAGGCTCAGTCCCAGTACCCCAGCCCTGTGCCTCTGCACCCCGCGCACCGGCCACTCGTAGTTCTACTGCAAAGTCCCTCAGCGATGATTTGAATGACGCGGCGATGGCTTTGCCGAAGCGCCCCCCTGGCGGCATGCCTGCCATGCCTTTGCCGCAGAGCAGCAACGCTGTACTGGTTGGGGACTGGCATGTCGCCAAAGTGGGCAAGGTCGGCATGACCGCAGAGCGACCCCCGTGGCTGGACGAGTACTACGCACGCCTGGATGGAGGTTCACACGCCCTGTTGGGGTTGTGAGGGCTGTGGCCCGTTTGTCACGGCAATCTGCATCCGGGGGCTTGTGGTCAGCTTTGACAAAGGAGCGCGGTAATCAAACCATAAACTGACGCCCTCCCGTCTATACATCTTTCGGTCATGTGTGCTTTCTGTACAAGCATGATTCAAAGCCTCCGGTCGGGGGCGGCATCCAGGACAGGGGACAGGGCCATTGTAACCCCCCCCCCCCTGGCCCCGTTCAACGACACAACCCTATTGTTACCCAGTGTGATGCCACCTTGGAGAGCAATGAGATAAGACACCGCAACAGGTGGATAGTTGCGGATGGCCTGACAGCCGAAGAACAGGGCAGTATTGGCTGAGCTTGTTTTGCGGGTGGACTGAAGAAGGGATTGGGAGTTGACCACAGCTGCGATTGCAGGTGCACACCCATCCAACACCAACGCCCCCTCCACCCCCTCCAGTCCAATCTCCGCTCCAATGCAGCTGCATTCCAGTCCGAATAACACCTGCAATCCCACCTCCCGTGCAGCCCCCATCCCACCACCAGTCCATCTCCCATCGCCAGTGAGGGCTACACCCTTGCGGTGCCTGCAGCACCTGCGGTGCGCCGTGCGGCGCACCTGCAGCACGCCTGTGGCGCATGGTAGGAATAATCCCGACAGCAAACAAACAGGCAATTCATTGTTATTGGATTTCCTACTTTTTCACACTCCACCCCTTTGCACTGTGCAATACGTTCCTTGGGGACTCTTTTTTCTTTTTTTGAGCCCCCCCCTCCCCCTGCTAACCCATGTATGTTGGGGCTTGGGGTTGGGGTGATGGGGAATGCCGGGCTATGTAGCCGTTCCGTCCACGGTCTATGGGTACCAAATTTGCTTCCTCTTCATTTTGGTGCATTTGAAGGGGTTAGTAAAATAGTTTAGCCCATGTGGTCATGCTCAAAAAGGCAGGGGTTATGTTGCTACTTGAGAAGGTAGGGGTTCCGCTTTGCCTTCCTGTCAGCAAACGTCCATGCTTTGAGCGGCAAATTTGCGAGACGAGGCGCTATACAAATGTCGTTGGTTGCTCAATGAAGATCCTGCATTCGGAGCTCTTCCGCGGCTCAAGTGCGGTCCTTGTGCTGGTCACTCAGTGGGTTTTGTACAAGCAGGTACTCCAAATGGTCATGGAGTGGTATTTTTTCTTTTTTGTTGCAAGTTTCACTGTTTCTACAGTTTAAGAGGATTACTCCTGCCCTGCGGTGCCTGCGGCACCTGCAGCGCGCCCTGCGGCACACCTGCGGCGCGCAGGTGTAGCCCTCAGTCCCGTCCCAGTCGATCTCCAATTCTACCTCCAATCCCAAATCCGCTCTGCCCATGTACCCACCTCCACACGACTGCCGATGGGATTTGAGGTGAACCCCACCGGGGAGGGGGACTGGCATTTCCGAAGAACCCAACCACCAACTACAAAACCCACCCACCCCGCAGAGATCCACAGTACAAAAAAAAAGGTCTGGCCGTGCGCAGCGCATGCGGCAACACTCTCCACCTCCAACTCCACCACCACCACCTCCATTCTACCTCCAGTCGGATTCGAGGTTGAACAGAGGTGGGATTGGGGCTGGATCGGAGCTGCAATAGCAGGTCAACTACAGGGGGCCCCTGTAGTTGTTGGTTTGGTGGTGGATTGCGGGTGAACTGTCGGTGGGATTGGGTTCGCTGTACCACAGATTGTGTGTTGTACCCTTGTTGTAGCCTGCCACACCACAATTGTACCTCTAGGTTCCGCTGCAACACTTGCAGCTGAGGGCTCCAAGTCCACGCCACGCCACGCCGACGCCAACCGACTTGATACAGGCACCACATCTCCCCTGGCACCCCGGGGATTCAGGGGATGCACAGTGCAAAAAAGCACCACGCCTTCTGACAGCCAAGCAGACACAAGCGAAGCAGCATATGACGTTGGTGTGGGCTGGCTCGAGATTGACTACACTGGCTCGACATACCCAGGTGTGTGGACCAGTATTCATATTGGGTCCCCCCCTTTGCCCTCCATTTGCAGCACACACACGCACACTCGCACGCACGCATGCACATACACACACAGCTGGCACCCAGCCTGTGCGCACATGCACTAGAGCCGCCTCACGCAGGTCTCTACATCAGCCCCCGACCCGTCAGCATTGAAGCGAGGGAGACCCAAGACACCACAACCCGCCTCACTTCCAACCCCTGTTCCACAACGGCTGGGGGAGGATGTGGAAGGGGAAGGTGTTCTACCCAGCAGTTAATGGGCACGGTAGGGCAAGCACAGAGGCAGATATATAAACCAAGTGTGCTTGCCTTCCTACAGCTGCACATGGATCTCCCTTGATAATAGTAGGGGGTTGGGTGACGATCAGGGGGTGGCCTCGCAGAGGTCGGGCGTGGATTCGGCGTTGACAGGGCGCTCGGGGGTCCTGAGCCGGGGCCACGGGCGGGCGGTGGGGCGAGATACCTGACCGCAGGGCGCCAGTCCTTCCGTCGCGCTGCGACACCATGGGGAGGGCGGGAGGAGGGGTGAAGGCTACCCCAGCCCCTGACCCGTAACCCACTCGCCTGACCCGTCGCACAGCGTCCAGGACTTTAATCGGCCTACTTAGTACTTTCTACCTCCTCACTTGTGCAAGATGTCACAACACAGGAGCAAATTTGTCATCAATGCATTGGAGGCCTGCCGTGCATGCAACGGGTGTGTTACATAGAAAGGGGTCATGGCAGCGGTCATGAAGCAGCTCAACCCACTGACAGAGGTGGAGTCGCTAGAGCGAAAAGAGGGGCTCAGGCCAACCTTCAAAGAGCATATTATGCAGAAAGGAATGATGGAGTGTCATGGAGTGTCACACAGAAGAGTATCTTCGAAGCTTTGTCGTTCAATGTGGGGTGAGGTGTGGCAGTTGCTTGGCTGCTCCCCTACCCTGCCAGGTACAAGCCTTCCCAAACCATTTCCCCCATAGTGGGCATTGTCCCTGTATTGTGAAACCCTAGGTCCAGTCAAAATACAGGCTTTGTATGGGCACAGACATGCCCAGCACCTGCAGGGGATCCCATCCTGTCAAAAATATCCCGTCCCGCATTCTTGCAGTGCTGGGGCGCAAAACAAACAAGTGTGCTTGTTCTGCCATACAACACATAATGAGGGAAGGAACGTCCACCCACAAAATAGTGATCAGTGTCTCTAGGGGCGGCCATATGCTGCCACCGTGACTGTGTCTCTGTCTACTGCACCCAGCAGTTGTCGGTCCCATGGGTTCTGCCCAGGCTGCTGGTTGTAGGGGGGGTTAGCCTTACCCATGTCCAATCCCCTCGTCCCTGCCCGGCATGTGATCACATTCCCGCTCCAAACTGGAGCGTTTTCCCACTTTGGTTTGTAGGTGGGTGATTTCCTTCCATAGGGACCACATTTCGCCGAACCGGGCACTGCGGCAGCCTCCAACGTGCACACCACTGTGGCACTGCGACACGCACGCACGCGCGCACATGCACGTGCACGCACAAGTGCACGCACACGCACACGCACACGCACACACGAGACTCCATTCTGCAGGGTCCAGACCGCAACACACGTACGGCGGCCAGTCCACGCCCCGCGAGAGCCCACGCCAGCCCTACAGTTCTGCCCCCGTGCGTTCCCCCCACAAAGAGCCCCAGAAGGCGGTGCCCATCCCGCAGGTCCGGCAGGAGGTCTCCAGCTCCGTCGTGCCCCACAAGACCCAGCCCCACATGCCCCCAGGAAAGGAATCGCTATCCTCCGGCCCCACCGGTCCCCTGACGGCGCCCCCGGATGTGCCCAGCCGCACTGAGACTCTCGCGGCCCCGGACGACCCCCCGTCGCCCCGCGAGGCCCAGGCCCGCGCCGGTCCCCCTCCCACCAGCCCCTCGCGGCTGCCGGACACCGTCGTGGCCCCGAGCAGCACCGACGCCTCCAAAGACGAGCGCGCGGCGCCGGACACCGTCGTGGCCCCGAGCAGCACCGACGCCGCCTCCAAAGACGCGCACGCGGCGCACGCCTCCACAAACCCACTGCTGCAGTACACGCGCGCCGAGGGGCCCGGCGCCGGGGGCGGCAAGGGACCGGCCGCGGGCCACCACGTCACGTACTGCGCCAAGCCCCGCGACTCCTCCGGGCTCAAGGCACCACCTCCGGAGCCGGTGGGAATGTCAGGGGCCGCGACGAAGCTGGCGGTGCCGGCGCCCATCGGCCGCACAGTGCCGGACACCGACGCGCGGCGCCGGCAGTCGGCCCCGGCGGACAGCGGGCGCGGCACAGTGCGGGCGCCTCGGGACCCGGGGGTTGGGTCCGGGTTGTACACGGACCCCACGTATTTCCCCGGGGCCTATACACTGGCCAAGCACGGCTTCGCCGCCACATCCCGGGGCCATGACAAGCCCTGGGCCCCACAGTCCGCGCGGGAGTGCGCGGGGGCCACGGACTCCAGGAGGTCTTCCGCATCGGAATTGGAGATGGCGCTGCCGAGCCTCGCAGGCTCTTTGAGCTGCGGTATTCCCCTCCTGGCCTTTCCCCTCACCACATGACCCTCGCCATCGCTGCCTCGTGCCCTGCCCACCGCTGCCGTGTACTCTGCCCCGCACCCCTCATCCTCTGCTCACAAAGGCCTCGTGCTGCCCACTGACTGATACCCGACGTATCCCCAGTGGCTTAGAGGAATCCCCAAAGACCCAGAGGAACCCCCTGCCCAATGCTCTGCCCATCGCTGCCTCGTATCCCGCTGACCAGAACCTCGTCCCCTGCCCACCTCTGCCTCATACCCCGGGCAAGTGCAGATTTCATTTGCCGTGGGGGCGGGGGGGTCGAGCCCCCCAAAAGTAGGGGGCGGGTCTGGAAAGGGGGGCCCCGCGGCCGAAGGCCTGTGTGGACCAGGAAAAGCCGCGAGAAATCGGGCCGCAAAGCGCCCGGAGGAAACAGCTTTCGCCCTCACGATGACCTCATGATGAGCGTGTCGCGGGTGTCATTTTGGGGTCATATGTGTTGGGTACCCCCCCCCCCCCGCCCGCCCCGAGCCGTTGGGAAGGGGTCCCCCACTGCCGCGATGGGGCTGTCCGCCTGGACTCACCCGGCCAATGGCGAGGGCCGTTGCCCTCCTCCGTGTGGGCCCGACATAGAGCAGGGACACAGGGACAGTGCAGGGGCTCTGTTGGCACAAGCGGACCAAGGGAAGGGGAGGGGGTGCCAAGACCATAGGCCAGACTGGGAGATCAAGGGCACTGGGTGGGGAGAGGCCGCTGCGTACGGAGGGAAAGTGCTCCAGGAGGGGACAAGGGTAGGCGGCGAGAGGCCAATAAGCGCCGCCAGCTTCAGACAGCAATCCACCCAGGCATCAGGCGTCATGCCGGCCCCCCTCCCCTCCTCCCGCGACATCCCCTTACTGTCGGCTGGTCGGCAAGGCCTCGATCATGGGAGCCCTTTTGAGGGGGGCGGGGGGGGGGGGGCAGCGGAAACTCAGATGCCCCGCCCCACAAACGAATCCCTTTGCGGCCCACCACTGCCGCATACGCTGCCCACCCGCACGCACAAAAGGGCCGCACGATGACTTCACTTGGTACTCGTTCGGAGACGCGAGCTCTACCTCGAGCCCCCGGAGCATCCAGCGGCTAATGTCGCTTACCATCCGCAAGTACGACGCGGCCGATGACCCGGACCCGACGTCCGACACGTTCTCCGACGGCTTTTCTGAGGATTGCCTCAGCCAGATCACGATCCCGTGTTCCGCCTCCGCCGGCGGGAGTGCCCGCAGCTACTCCCCCGTCCCAATCATCCCGGCCGCAAGCATTGCCTCCGGCCGCGACAGTTACGGCGCCAGCGTTACCTCCGGCCGCGACAGTTACGGCACCCCCCGCCATTCCCCTCACGACGGCCAGGTATTTGTCGCTGAGGAAGAGCCGCGGGCTGGTGAGGGTGTTGTGCTGGAATGGCAAACTTCGAAAGAAGAGGATCAGATCCAATGCCGCCCCGGGGTCCGACAAGAACCGCCTGAGGGGAATTTTATGTTCAGTCGAAATTTAGAAAATGTTGGTCAGCCCATCGTTGCCCGCCCCCTCCCCCCTCTCCCTGTGCTAACACAGTCCTCAAAGCACAACAACCCCTTGGTACCGCCGTGTTGGGGGATTTGTGACGCGCTGCTGTTTCTGCGGTCCCTAATGGAAATCCACATGATTTTAGGGGGATTTTGTGGGAAAGTGGGAAAGCAGGGCCAAGGCATTGGACTCTTGAGTCTATAGATGGGGTCTCTGGAGCAGCTGCAGTATGTTTTGCAGTGGTGCGATGAAATGGACAGAACCACGAGAAATGAAAGAGGCAATATGACAACCCCTGATGTTACAGTGCACCATACAGGTGTTGCAGTGATGGAACGAAGTGGGCGAAATCGCAAGAAGTGGAAGAGGCCACACTGCCACATATCCGGAAACCAGGCATAAGCAAGTGTGTGCAAGTGGGTCACAAGGTGGACACACAGTGCCAAGACAGATACACTGTGCATGAGATTGTTATTGCACACGCCGACCCGTGATGAAGGTACCAGAAGGGAGGGGTGTGCACACGTTTTGGGTCAATAGGCATGGCACTCATGCCGTAAGCAAGGATAATGTTTTTGCTTCCGGTTTGCTGGGGAAAGGGTGTTCAATTTCTCCCAACACACAAAAATATCTTCACCCCCCCCCCTCATCTTGTTTCTGCGCTGGGTGCCAACCCCTCCCCCCCCCAGACCTTGTGAACAGCACACCCCAAGTCAGTGCTACAGGAGCATGATATGAAGGATTGGCCGTAAATCCCAAGCAAAATGGCTGAGTTGCTGCAGCTTGTTCGTGATATGCACGAAGGCATTGTAAGTCCTGTGGTACGAAGCACTTGTCATCGTTTCTCTGTGTTCATATGCGAGCCACCAACCATGGCATTCTCGGGGCGCTGAGGTCTATTTTCTTTATGTCAAAAAGCATTTCAAGTTTCGAAAACACTAAAAAGAAGTGAACATTGAAGCAGAAGGAAGACAAGAAATCTGGGGTCATCCTGCTTGTTTCACAGGGCTGGTGCCGTAAAATTTCCCATTTCCTACAACAGAAGCCCATGCGCATCAAAAGGGGGCGGTGTGCGTGATGCAAAATTATTCACTTGTCTGCGGCGTCCCCATTCGACCGTTTAGCTTGTGCAGCCTGAGTACTGTGTCAGGTTTCGTGTCAAGCCAACACCAACATTGTCTTGTCGAAGCACAAGGACCCTGTGGTACCCCCCCTCGCTACCCCCGGCCCGTGCTTCCGAAAGGGGGTGTACACGCACCCTTGGGTCTCAAACCCCCTGTCACCCCCGTTCGAACACAAGCCCAGCCCAATAGAATTCCCATTTGAAGCCTCATTCTGGCCAACCTTGTGCTGAACCCCATGTTGGGCCTCTGCGAAGGCATGCGATGCGTCCCAAACTGCAGGGCGGTTTTTTTTCCAACCCCAAGGCCATCCCGCTTTTATGTAAACTCGTGGCCAAAATGGCTTCAATTGGGCAACATAAATCGGAATACAACGTGTCTCCGTCGTCATTGCAAGTGCAATAAGAGTTTCCCCATCGTGATACAAAGTCCACCTTTCACAACAATTCACAACACTCCACAGCACTTCAGAGCTCTCCACAGCACAGCCCTCAGAAACAATCCGCAACACTCCACAACACCCCACATCACTCCACAGTCCTACACAACACTCCACAATACTCCATCGCAGAATCGCAACGATCCTTCACAATCCTTGACATCGTGCATCGAAAGCGTTGTTGCCACACATGTGGGAAACGCCTCGCCTCAGATCCTTCCCATCAGGCCTCTTCAGGGCCCCTCTTAGCCCGCCCGCTTTGCGTGTACCAAAGCCATTACCGAACAACTCCTTGTCACAGGGACAGCCCCATCCATTCCACACTCACGAGGGTGAAGACCCCGAAAGCCAGGACAGCCCCATGTCCGACAGGCCCCCCCTGATCTCAGTATCGTCCCCCGGCCGCCGTGACCGCCAGAGCCTAAGCCCCCGGCTGCGGCGGCTGTCAACCGCCTCCGCCCCGCCGGACCTTGAACACGGGGTCCGGTACGTCATAGAGGCTCCCAAAAACTCTGGCGTTGGGTCCGGGGTCTTCACGGATGGGTCGTATTTCCCGGGGGCGTTTACCCTCGAGAAGTACGGGATGACCATGAGGGACAAGCGAGGGCACAGGCACAGTTGGGGCGGCGGCAGTTTGTCGGGCCCGCAGCCTGCCTCTACGCCGCAGCCGTGGGTGCCGTGCCAATGGGACTGATGTGGGGAGGGTACCGCAGGCTTGCTTTGGAACACGGAAAATGGAAGGAGGGACACCCCCCCCCCCCCCCTGCAGGGTCTGACAAACGATTCCTCGGTTGGAAAATCCAGGGTCGTAAAAGGAAGGAAACTTTTGGGCCATTTTTGGTACAAAAACCTTTGGATCTCAGCCCCCCCTCTCCCTCTTCTAAATCAAGCCTGGGGTACAGCGGCTGCACGAGGTGTGTGTGGGGGGGCGGACTTCAGCACAGATGTAATTGACAATATCACCGGAAAGACTAGAGAATATTCAACGTACTGAGTGGGTGGGTGCCGACTGGTGCATTGACCAATCTGTGACGCTTCCATGGGCGCCTGCGGCGCCTCATGCCTCTTGTGCACAATTATTGCCTTACACTCGAAGAGCGCTGATGGACGCCGCAGAGACAAACGCTGTTAGTCTTATAGCCAACCGACAAGCGGCATTAGTGCTGTGGTCTTTGCGTCCGCACTTGGCGCCTCTGGGTGCCATGGCGCAGTTCTCGGATGCTTCCGGACCTGCCACAGTGGGGGCGCTTGCCATCGTCAGACTTGGTGGACATGTTTGACCCCCTGGACCCAGCACACTTGTTGCGGTCCCCTGATGCCGATCATACTCCGGGTTTTTCCCGGCGATCTTCAGAGCGTCCTTAGTTGTCTCTTTGGATCACACCACATGCGGTGCCTGCCGCTATTTTTGGCGCACGTATTTCAATGCTTCCGCAGGCACACATGCCTCCTTTGTATCCATTCAGTGACTGCAGTGGCCATGACCACTTTCAAATCAGAAAATTCACTGTGAGTTCACGTTCTAGATTCGTTTTAGATTATAGACTGCTTTGCTTATCCATCACGTCTCGCGAATTCCATCTGCATCCCTGTATCTGTGTTTGCCTTGTCATTGTTTTGTTGTTGTGACGGCTGTTGTGTTGTTTCTGCTTTCGCTTTGGCTTCTCCCTGTCCGGATGTTGATTGCCATCGCCATTGGTATATTTCCCCGTCTGCAGCCGAAGGCACCGTGGCATCCCAGCCCCAAAGTCCTTCCTGTGCCCGGGCGCATAAATGCAGCTCCTCTGGTCTACAACCGTCTTTGTGCTGAGCTTTCTTGGTCTTCAGCGAAACAAACTGACGAAACGAGCTTGCAACGCTATCTCAACCGAAAGAGTTCTTTCTACTGTAAAGGGGGGGGCCGGGGGCGCTGAGCGATGGGGATGGAGAGAGTGGGGCTACAGCTACAGCTGCAGCTGCCCAGGCAGCTGCCAGCTCATGTTGAGAAGCAAAGGGCATCGTTACTATGCATTGTTACAGGGGTGTCTGGTGCATGTGGAATGGCCCCCCGACTGCCAAGTGGCAAGCGTGGCGGTGGACCAGAGGGTGCCGGCACAGACGCAGCCGCCGGTGGCAAACATGCCTTGAAGCAGCGTGGCAGAAGTTGCAGAAGTTACCTAAAGTCATTTCCAAAGGGGATTCTGCGCAAGGCATGGGCCCTGGTGCGCGATCTGGATCTGCTGGGTGCCGAGGGCCCGAATTGGACCGAAGCTCCCAACAATGTGCCTGACCCACTGACCCAAACTGGTTCCCCTCCCTAATATTCCCCCCTGCCAGGACCTTTTTTTTTAGTGGACAACTTTTGTTCTTTTTTTTCGTTTAGAAAACGTCAATCTTCAACGCTGTCGGTTACCCTCCAACCGCCGTAGGCTACCTCCGACTGCCGTCGGGTACCCTGTCCGTCGCTCACCCTTACGCCGCCGTCGGTTACCCTTCAACTGCCGTCGGTTACCCTCCAACCGCCGTTACTTGCCCTTCAGGTGCCGTCCACTTGTGTGCTTAGATAATGAGCTGGCTACTGGACGGCCTGGGCTGTTTCCTTTCATTTCAATTAAAACCCGTACTGCCCCCTGCCCCCCTCCCCTGCTCCGCACAGAGCAGCCAGGAAGGGGGCACTCTAGAGGGGGGCAATCCCCGCTGTGGTCGGAGAGCCTATACTGGGGTCAGGGGCGTTGACCAGGACGCAAGCTCAGGGTGCCCCTGAGGAGGCATTGCTTTGCCGCTTGTGGCTTCTCAGGATGCGTGTGAGCAACACCTTTGTCAGAACAACGGGAGGTGTTGTTTCCGTCATTTCCAGTGCTTTGACCTTTGTTCTCGCAATGGGCCGGGCCGGGGCGTTGATTAACGCGCTCCTCTAACTCCCAGCGGCCCTTGGCGCCATAGAGCCTTCAACCCCAACGGGCGTGTGCCCCCCGATATGACCCCCCCACCCCCCACACACACGGGCACACACTGATCATTGTCAAATGGTTTTTTCGTTTAGTTCCACTGACCACTGCCTTTCCATGTGTACTTTGGACAGGATGTCGGCGCAGGCTGCGCTGTAAATACGAACCCCCTGCCCTTCATTGCGCAGACTTAAGAACCATTTTTGTGGGCATTCCGTCAATTTGTTCGAAGACGGGCTCAAGACGGGAAGGCCGTTCTTGGCACAAGCGCCAAACATTATGGGAAACGACGCCCGATCGTTTGGACAAGGCGGCCGTTGACGTGCAGCCCGGCACTCCCGGTTGATGCAGCCCCACCTTTAGATCAGTGAATTCCCTGATGCGCTTGGGCCATTGGGAGCGGGGGCCCAGGATGCGCACCTGGACTCCCCAAACGGACTGCTTTGACTCCTCAGTCCCTTTGATGCGCACGTGCTGCCGTGGAACGGAGGTTGTGATTAGAGGTGCTCTGAGTATCTGTTCCGTCTGCCCCTTGGCGGTCCAAGCCCCCTGCACTGCAATCTTCCGCAGAGGAACAAAGACGGGGGGGTTAGCACTTGTCTTGTGAATACTTGCGGCGCAGTGGTCACCCCAAGCAAGGTGACAGCGCACTGGCAGATCATTGCCTGACCGCCTGACTGCCCGCTTCGGTGGCAGAAAGACACCCATGCTGCTCACTGTCCACTCATGAGCCTGTCACTCTGTCGCTGCTCCGGCCACCCATGCCTTTGGAGTGCTATAGGCAGGCGTCTCTTGGGGGTGAATTCGGGCAGATGCGCTGGCGAGATCTTGCTGATGTGTCGTACATTTTCGTGGGCCGAGCCCTTGCTACCGCCACAGCCCTCACACAGATTTTGCCCAAGCCTCTCAACGTTCAACGCAGCTCTTGTGATGGTCATGCCTTTCTTTGTTTTCTGCAAACGCTACCTTCATCTGCTACCCCACATTTCCAGTGCCATCTTCTCGATCCTCCACGCTTAGATCTCTCGTCCCATTGATATTTACCTTCCGGGCACTGCCCCATCGCCTTCGTCCATTTATCTCGTTGCAGTCATGCTCATCGCCCCTTCTCCATGGAATGCTTCGAGTCTTCATGTGATTCACTGGAGAAGATAAAGATTTTCAGTCCTTCAAGTGGATTGTGTTTCGCTGCGTGCAGTGCTCAAAGCAAAGCGACACCCAACAGCTATTGCGTTGGGCGATAATGTGAAAACATGCTCCAGGCAAGCGGGTCTTCATTCAGTCTGTTTTTGGAGTCTGCCACCCGTTATCCACTGTGAAGAAGGACCGTCGGGGGCGACAGTGCTTGAAGTTGTCCGACGAATTCTTTGGACGTTAAGGGGTGACGGGGTCTCGAGTGTTATCTTGCAATTGAAAAGCCAATACAGGTAACACCCCTTTGGGGTAATGCCCCAAGCCGCTGGCACAGTCTTGTTGCTTTTGGCCTACTTAGCAGAGCGTTGAGTGGCCTGCAGCATCTTCTGATATGCAACCTTTGGTTCGGCCGTGCTACATTTGGGCAACAGCTGCACCATACGCTCTCTCATTGTGGCTCCCGCGTCACCAGGTTGATGGTGTGCCCCTGGATCCACTGTCATGAGGTGGGGATGCGATACGATACGCCGCCCTGTTGATCACCCTTGGCGGTCGGTCACATACCTTATGCCGTCTGCCTTGCCCCCGTCGTCGCAGAACCACGCACAGCCAAACGATTTCTGTCACAATGGGACGAGTTTTATTCGACTGTATTTGCATGTGACCAGATGGCACATCCCACTTGCCTCACCACTGCATTTGCCACTCACCACCCGAAACACTGCCCCCGGCCCCCACCCCACCCGCTCTAGTGCTGTTTCCGTCACTTTTTAGACCGATGCAACTGATGTGTTGAAGTGGATGTGAAGCAGCTTTGGAAAAGATCCCACATCTGATGTGTCTGCTGCAATTGCAGCCCCAGCGCCTCCGATTGTGACATGCAGGCGTTCCCAGGCTGAAGTTCTTCTGTTGTATTGTTGTCTGTGGGCTCCAGGGACGCTTGTGAGAGCATGGAGTGCTGTTTCTGAAGCCTTTGGTCCTTTTGCTGTTGTTTGCGCGGGGTGATTTGGGTGTGTTGCCGTGATAAGTCCATTAAATTCAGTTGCCATGCTCACATCAATCACCCCACTAACCCACTTACCCAAATCCCCTTCGTATCAACTTGCCCCACTTACGCCACTTGCCCCACTTGTTCCACCCGCCCCACGCATTTTATTCGCCAACTGACTACTGGTCCCTTGTGTTGACGTGCCACAGGTGCCACATCTTACCTCGTACCTTGCAGTTGACAGCCCGTAAGCCCCCAATTTGGGTATTTCATCTCTGGACCCATTTTGTGTGCGACACATCCAACAGGATCCCATCGAATTCATGTAAGTGATCCGAACAAAACCGCCCAGTGCCTCAGTGGCGACGGGCGTCAATTTGGCCACTGTTGCACACGCTTTTTTGGGCACTTTACGGGTCTAACTTCGGAGTCGGGGTTGCACTCCTCCCCAAACAATTTCCATTCTTTTTTTCACATTTCGTTCATGCACGCAGGTCGCTTAGTGTTCCATCTGCTTCACACCTATGTCCAATTTCATTTCAGTCACCGGTCATGGGACTGAGGGCATGCATTTTTGACAAAGTGTGTTCTTGGCCACATGTTTGTGTCGTGCCTTCATGCTGCTGGCGCCTTACTTTTCATGCATACCAAGTTTGGTGTACGGTGGCAGTACTGCCCAAGGGGGCAGAGGGACCGTTGCGCTCATGGGGGGGGGGATGAAAACAGGGGAAGATCAGGGCCTCGAAATGTCGGATAGGCTGTTGCGGTGGTAGATATCAGTTCCTCCTGTATGTTTTTCCAACTCGACAGGACACTTTTCCTGGTCCCACAGCAGGTGGGAGTGGCCAGGGAGGGCATCATTCATAGTTGAGTTTTCCGATATGCCCCCTCGGTGTGAGGATGGTGGGTAGGCAGAGAGGGCCAACTATTACAGTCTCTCAGATCATACATCTGAAGTTCCGCCGCAGTTTCAATCAGTCTATCACAGCACCGGACAGTATATCAAAAACAAAGAATTGGAGGACAGGCTGTGTGTAGGATTCGAAAGATCAGAGGGTTTTCATGCCTTAATTGCACAGCCTGCAGTGCAGTATTCAGTGTAACATAGGTTTGAGAGTGTAATAGAGGTTATAAGTCAGGCTTTGATAGTGCATGCCGCATTCAGAATGATTTGGGGCTTCACTTGATGTGTATCTGCAGAAGACAATGAGACGGCTTTACCCATGGTGCAACAGAAAGAATCGTGTGCCTGCTTGTTCATCATTGTTCGACCAACAATTTGATTTTAAGGCAACGACCAACCCTCTTTATTTTCGCCGAAGCATGCCACGGCATACAAGCAGGATAGCCGTGGCCGCCATCTACTGTGATACCCATGATCCACAATTATGATTTGCTGACAGTCATCAATTCAGGGGGCGCACCGTGCGCTGTGCCTGCGCTGTGCGAAAAGTCGGCTGTTTTCCATCACCGGTAGCCATGGGTCCCAGGGTCCTGAATTCTGCACCCTACAGCCCCTGCTGGTACACCAGGGATTTTTTTTTTCCAGTCTGATGCTTGCCACGGGTCCCAGGGTCCTGAATTCTGCACCCCATGCTGTTTTGAATTGATCATGCATTCTTCTGTAGGTGGGTGGTTGTCAGGGATGTTCCTGGGATAAACAATATAGTAATTGGTGCTGTGCGCGCGGTGTGCGCCAAGGTTGTGCAAACAATTTTAATTTTACCCCTCACATCCTTACCATACACCCTCACCTTGGGTTTGACAGGGACAGGTCAAGGTGCAGCACTCGTTCTGACCACCAACCAGTTTAACTAGGAGCAGGGGTTTGGGCCAATAATTGGGCTCTAACCCAATTTGATGCAAGTTTTTGTAAAAAAAAAGCAAACAACTTTAATTTTCCCGCTGACAGATGGGGAGTGGCATTTTGACTGATTGTTTGTGTGCGAGACCATGGACCAAGTAGTTGCGTGCCTAGGCAATCGAGCATGACTGAGGCCATGAAAACTGGATGGAAAGGCTGCAAGAAAAGCAAATCTCTCAAGCTATTTGGGGGCTACTAGGCACCCCCAATGCCCCACGGGTCCAACAGTGTTTTGCAACACCACTTGAACGGACAACCATGAAGTTTGTGTAGGGTGCAGTGTGGTCAGTATTGGTTGGAGATGTGAAGTCAAGTATAGACCATCCATCAATATTACTTCTCTCGTTTTAGGACCAGTTAGTTGCAGACCTGGCAACGGCCCAGGCATTCGGCGTGCGAGGCCCTCTGGGGTTAACACGCTTCCAGGCTTTCCACTACATAGTTCCATCTTCACCAACCGTTTACTTGCTAGAGGTGTGTGTGAAGTCTTTTCCAGAGCAGCCGGCAGTGTTTTTGAAAGATCTTGCTAGCCTCCGCCAACCGAAGCCCAAAGAAGTTTACATTACCCCAGCGCGCCTGAAGCCCCCTCCACCGAGTGCAACCTCAAAACCCTGTCAAGTTACGATGCACTAGCATGTGTGTGTGTCCTACCGCGCCCTAAATCGGCCGAACCTTGGCCACGGGTGGTCCATGGAACGGCTCCGTGACGTCGAGGACTGATTGCTACCCTCTTTTAACCAAAGTCTTTCCAACTCTAACCTGCTAGTAAGTCTTGGGCAAGCACGGCTGGAAACTAGTGGCGCCAATGTGGCTAAAGGATGAACATCCCCGCCCCCCGCGGAATTTCATTTGTCTTTGGGAGTGTTGCACACGGGTGCCACCCTCGGGGTAGAGGGACCATAAACACTAAAATTGGCGTCTTGGAGGAACACAGGGGGTTGTGGGATGTTCTGCAGTATACCATGTTGCTCACAGCGGGAAATGTTAAAAGAAGCCGATGAGGAATGGGTGAAAGAGGGCCGGCCGCCGGAGCTCAACACTTTGAGCAACACCTCTTTTTCACTGCCAATTTGCTGTCAAGGCAAACAACACAAAACCTTGCAGCATGTTCGCATCCGCTTTTTTACAGCTGACCACCACCACCTATGGTGGGAGTGTGGGGGCCGCTGCTGTGTGACCCGCCCCTGGCACCGGCACAAGGGTGTTCGGGATCTCTTTTGCCACCTACCCCATTCCCTGTAGGCCGTGGGCCGCGGGTTCATTGGCGTGCAAGGGTTGTAGGACGCGTGCATCATTGAGCCAGCCCCGCAAAATCTAAAGGGGGGTATCGGTCGGTCCTGTGGGGTTTTTGGGTTGCTCCTACTGTTGGATGGTGCATGTGTTCTCCACCAGTACGCGTCCACAGTGGCCCCCTGTTGCTGCGTATGTGACGTTCCACGTCAAACCAAGCAATATCGTAGTCAGGTGCGCCGAAGTTTCTGTAGCAGTGTGTCATTTACAGGCAGGGGACGCGTGAGTTCGTTGCCTTGGTTGCACAAGACGGCCTCGTGCCTTTGGCATTCTGTTTGTCATTTCCGTCGTGGTGCCACATTGTTTTCCTCCTCTATTCCTCCACCATTGAAGTGTCATGGCAATTGTGGGCTCTCTCTTCTTTCACAACGGTTTCCATATCAGCGGGGAAATAATCTTCTTCACTCATCATTTGTGTCATAGAGGCAGAGCTCGCATCAACATGGATGACGGCAGGCACCATGCATGATGGTGCAGTCTTTTCTGAAGGGCGCCAATAGTTTTGCGAATTTTTTGTTGGCTAGGGGCTGGGGAGTTCATGCCTTAGGTTCGGAAGTACTCACAAAAACAACGCTACTTGTTCCACTGATGTCACTATCATGTTAGCTCCCATTGCCACTCCTACAGTCACTGCCACTACCACTACCACTTGCAGTATCACTATCAGAGTTAGGACATGTGTCAAGATGTACACTGTGGCAGTGGAGCCGCTTTCGGCGTACTCCAGTATTAGATGGACCAGATACACATGTACCTGCCCCCTGATTGCACTAACGGGCCCTAACCGTGGCTTTACCTTACACAGTGCCAAGTTTTGTTACGCAATGCCCCGAATCGTTTCGTGCTTTCAAGGCGAGCTGCCGCCAACACATGCATTGGTGGTTTTGTTTTTTAAGTTCTTTTTAAATTCCAGAGACTACCTGATTACGGATTTATTGGGCTAACCCTAGGTTGGGGCGCGGGGGAACCAGGCGCTCCTTGGGTCTGTCCCACGATTGGGGACATATGACTGGCCACACGTGACCTTGGTAGCCAGGGCAGCTTCCCTTTGGGGAGTGGCGGAGCCTTGCACATACTGGATGTATCCCAGCCTTTTTTTAGTCTTTTGGGGGCAAGGAAGGGGGGGGGGGGGGCAACCCAAGGGATTGCAGCACCATAATCCTAAGTAATGCAGCGAAAATCGATCCTGAAAACAGTTCCGATTTCTGGGCATCCCTAGTGATGTTGGAAGCCTGGCCCCCTGAAGTCGGTCCCGAAAACGCTTGTGAGTTTCGGTCATCCCTAGCGATGCTAGAAGCTCGGGCACTTGGAAATGGTAGCAAATGTCCCCGTCATTTTTTGGGACATTGCTCCGGTATAATCTGGGCACAAAGGTAGGGGACTTGTCAGTGTTTGCTTGGCATGTTCCCTGCAAAATGTTCCGGTCCATTGGTAGCGTTGCTTTCAATTGTGCCAAGATTTTCAGTCCCGAAAAAGGCATGCCATGCTTTGCGTTCGAGCGACATGTGTGGACCCCCGGAAAGCCTCGAAATTGTTGCTTTTAGGCTGTTTGGTGGCACCTGAAAATTCTGAATAATTTGTTTTTTCCCAAAACCCTTTTGTTCCCTCTAGCATCGGTTTGTGTGGTCATTTGGTGACAATACGGGTACTCTAGCACCCATGGGAACCCATGTAGTGGCTGCCAGGCCCATGTAGCCTAGGCCATGGGCCCCCCGAAAGCCCAAAATTGTTGATGTTTAGGCTGTTGGTTGGCTTGTAGCCTCCACCGTGCGTATATTTGGACCCAATTCCGCACAGACCCCCTTAACCAATGACGGGGGTCCCGGGGTGCTACAACTATGGCAATATATCTATATGTGCTCCATATGTGTACACCATATATGTACTTTATATGTACTCCCATTGTCGCCAAATGATTGCCCAGCAACAGCGTGAGGGCCCCCGAGCCACCCCGCAATCGCCATTTTTCAGCCAGCCATTGCCGTCCTAAAAACGGTGAAGTTCTCACCGTTGCGGCCCCATAGGGGGGCCAATATTGGAAAAGCAGAGATAGCACAGCTAGGCCCTCTTGGTGGTGCTTATTGGCCCCGAAAGCGCTGTTTTGGGCCTATTAGCACTGTGGTGGGCAGAAATTGGTTGGCCTAAAGATGCCACTGGGCGTCAATTTGGACCCAGGTCCCATTCTACTTTTTTTCTCTGGAATGGGGCCCCTAACCAATGAAGGGGGTCCAGGGTGCTATCTCCGACTTTCCAAGATTGGCCGGCATGGGTGAGCTGAAAAATGGCGATTTCAGGGTGACCCCGGACGATCCTCGCGGACCCTTGTGCCGTCATTGGGTGATCATTTGGTGAAAATGGGAGTATGTATAAAGCCATGGGGAGCCGTGTAGCACCAGCTAGGCCCTCTAGGGGTGCTTGTTACAGCCGTTCGCATCATGGTGGGCAACGCTTGTTTGGCCTACAGCCGCCGCTGTCTCTCTGAGGTGCATTGCCGGAGGCAACAGAATTTTCTAAAGGGAAAAATTTACGGCCCATTTTTGGTACACAAACCCTTGGATCTCAGACCCCCCTCTCTCCGCCCTTTGTAAAACAAGCTTCCCCACGGCTTGCCACCAAGCTGGTGACACTGTATTGCATCCCATGCAGCAAGGCAGGCATTCAACACCTTAACTCGCCCACTTGTTGTTACGCACTGAAGCCGGTGACCCACGGTGGTGTCCCTCCTTACTATGGTTTTCCCCACCCGTTGTTACGCATGCAGTGCGCCGTCAGATCACAATTGTGGTAGTTGACCCATCGTCACCTTGCCCGTCTTCGTACACATTGCATACCTGTCTCTTTTGTTGCAGCTGCATGTACAAAGCTACTCTCTCCAAAAGTCGTGTTGGGACACAACAGGTTTCGCCACTAATGCCCAAGCCACACGGTGCAGCGCAGAATCAGTCATGCTCATTGGACAACGCTCTGCAGCAGTCATCAATCCCGTCCACGTTGCCCATGACGCTCGCCATTGTTGGTGGCCAGGCCGCCTTCCTCACGTCGGGCTACTTGGCATCATTTTGCCGCGGAACTCTCTCTTGGGAAAAGCTGCACATCTCTGCCGTGCTGGATCACCAGGCGACCTCGCTGCTGTGCGGCTTCATCTCGCTACTGCCGGGCGTGGCGCTCCTGACGCTTGAAGCAACGCGACCCTCCGCATATCGCCGGCTCCGCCTCTGGCTCGCCGGGCTCATTATGGGCGGCATCCTGCTCACGTGCGCGGTCCGCGAGTCCGAGTGCTTCGTGGTGCACGCGGGCGGCGCATGCGTCGCCTTCGGCGCCGGGGTGCTCCTCGTGTGCGTGATCGCTGCGTGCCAGCCGGCGTGTGTGGGCGCAACCGTTATAAAAGCGGCGGCGCTGATGTCGGTCGTGTGCGTGGCCACGGGGCTGCTGCAGGGGCTGTACCTGCTCGGGCTCGTCCCGTGGCCCTCGGCGGCCCTCGCCTTCTCCGAGTGCTCGATGGTGATTGGCTTCGGCGCGATCATCACCGCCACCGGGAGAGCGTAGCTGCCGCTTGCGCCATTTCACGTCCGGGCGTGCCCGGGCAGTCGCTCGCGCTTGGGCAGAGTATGCGACGCACTTCTGACCTTCGTGCCGTAGGTCCATCAGACGACCTGCAGATGGGGGACACGCCGCATCGCAATCGCAATTGCCCTGCGGCACAGACCGACCGACTGTCCACAGATGTCCCGAAAGGCAGCCGCAGCAGCGGCCGCGTCGCGTGCTCTTGCCCGAGCATGCAAAAGCGCGGGGCCCCCAAAACACAGAAAGGTGGGCGCGACGTCAACGGCTCCCACGAGACCCTGGCACAACTCCGGGGCAGGCGCCTTATGCCGTGGGTCCAGCGACCATGCGCACCGGGGCCGCCCGCCACCAGAACACTCCCACGGCAGTTGGCCTCCATCACAAACCCGGTGCCGCCGCGCTACGCGGGTGCACTTGTGGCATCGTCTGGGGCTCCGTTTCGGTGGCACGGGGTCTTTGATTTCGGAGCGCTCGGACGGCGGAAGTGCGGCTGACTCGCTGTCGGCCGTACGTCTGCCTCCGACGGAGATCGGCAAACGGATCTGATGGAGCGGAAAGCGGAAAGCTCGCGGCGATGTGGTCCTGTGCCATTGACCCCTCACCACCAGCCGCCGTCACTGAGACCGCCCGGCGTCAGTAGACCATCGGCCCGGTCCAGTCCTGCAACAGTGGTCCGTACCCACATGCAACGAACCTCCGACTCCGTCAGGCCCGCGGGCCTTCCCGGCCGTGCCCCGAACGCCTTCACAAGGGCACTCCCGTGGTCTGGCCGTTCAAGTTGGCCCGCATCCTCAGCCCAGGGCCGCTGTGCCATTTCTCTCTTCCGCCCCACGTCCCCGACCCCCCGATGCACGTCGAGGGTCTTTTGCTTTTGTTCCCGCGCATCGCATTTGGCGACACATGTTCAGACCGGAGGTTGATATCGCCGTTGTGTTACAGACCCCTCCCTCGGGTTTTCAGAATGGCTCGTGGCACTGCCATCGTTTGATTTACCATCAGAGCCTCGGCGTCTGTGTCCTGGCCGGATGGGTCTATGTGCTTTGACCTCAGGCTGTGGCTGTGCCTCTGGTGGCATCACTCACACTGAACGAGCGGGTGCACCACAGAACCCACGCCACCAGGGCACACAGGCGCCTGAGGTGCCGTCCCTGAGTGGCTTGGGCTCTGTGGAGTAATCAAACTCATCCTCGACAACTTGGAAGCCTGCACCCTGATGCTCCCCTCCCATCGTGCCCCTCAGCCGCTGGTCCCCCGTTGGGCGTCCCGCAGTGGTTGGGTTGGCCAGCCTGCGTCACCTCCGTGCCAGGCCTGCACAGGGGCTCGGGGCCCGCACCACGATGTCCCTTATGTTCCTGAGCGACGCCCCCACATTTTCTTTTTTCCCCCAAGGAAGGCGCCGGGCCCAGGCTGGCCGTTGCACGGGCGGTCAGTGGTCCCCCGTGATGGGTTCACCACCAGCCACCGTCGCTTCAGTCGGCCACTGTCTAACACTGTTGGTGACGAGCCAAGGGGCCCCCAAGAACCGTCGACTGGCTGCCGTTTCGGCCCCTTTGGGCCGTTGAAATCGAAGGCCCGTAGCTGTTTTTGCCCTTGAAGGAACGTCCTGACGCATCTTTCTCTTATTTTTGTTCTATTTTGATACGGGAGCCCCTGTGCGCGCCCCCATTCTCTAGGCTGCAGGGACCCTGGAGTGATACACTGGAAAACGCTGCAGAATGACGTCTTCACCAGTGGATCCAGACATTTCCGGATGACCGCCTCGGCAAATGGGCACCTGGCCATTCTGGATACCCTCCGTTGGGATGGAATTGGTCCGGGGATTGCGCTTCAGCTCCGTAACTTCGACGAAGACGCGACTGCCTTCAGTTTGTGTCTGTCTACATGTCCGCATGTCTGCATGAGTTTGCTCCTTCTTTGTGGCCTTTCGGGGGCACTATCCCATTCCTTTCCCTCGCGAATGTACCGTGACGCAATCCTCAGATTGCATTGCAACACTCGCATCGCGCTTCAGATTTACGGATCAGAGTTGCGGTTTACAGTCGCGGTGTAGCATCATGGGATGGGGTCGCGTTTATAGTCGTAGTCCAGGGTATTGGTGTAGCGTTGCGGTAAAGGTGCTAAATATGGTGCAGGCATTGACGAAGGTTGCAGAGCATGATCCTCCTGAGCATCAGTTTGCGACCGTGACGTCCATATCCATCTCCTCCAGCGAGACTGGCAAACAAGAGGAGGAATGGTCCTTAAAAGTTGAGGCATCAGATGTCATGCGCTCCCTCAAAAAGAAGATAAGCCTAACAGTCGGACAGTGAAATACAAAGGCATAACAGCAGAATGGTCCCTACCATTACTCTGCGCCCCTGAACTAGTCAAATACTGTTTTGTGGGTGAAACGCCGCGACTGGTCTTTGAATGATTTTTGCTAGCATTATCCTACAACCCTCCATTTTGCATCCTTCCTCTTCTGCTTGTCACTTGAATAATTAGTGGTATTTTGAAACTTTCTCATCGATTGCTTCAAGGTTTACAAGTGTAGGGGTTTAGATGAAGATGACAATTGGCGCTGTTCTTTTCTTCCGGGGTGCTCGTCGTGTCCTCTCCCTCGCTTGCCCGCAACATGGTTTTTTGCCAGTGCCATGGAGGAGGAAGAATCCCCACTACAGTTGCAGGACCATCATGCCAGATATGTTTACACTTGGTCGTTCCTTAATTTGAAGGCTACTCTCAAGAAGTAGCCACCACACACAGTCTCAAGGAATGGTGAAAGCAGATGCATCAACAGGTGCAGGTCCTGTGGGAGTGCAAGCCAGACATTTTTGAATTCCATGTAGCGCAGTGCACTGCACCCCGAGGGACCAAGCGCACCAGGGCGGGTGGCGGTGCCATCCTCCTCCCGAGAAAGAGGGCACGGGCGTGAGGGCACATACCGATACCAGCCTAGAAATCTTGACATCACGGGGGGGCCGCCGGGACCGGACCCTTTACGCCGACTCCCCCCCCCCCCCCCCTCCCTGCTAGGTTTTGGCCCGGAAGTGCCGGACCATGGGCGCCGAAGGCGCCCTAAGGAAATTTTGCTTGACTTAGTAGAGGGTGAAAAAATGGGTTTTCACCCCATGTGTCTATACTCAAAATACTCATTTTTTTTTTTAGGAGAACCCAATAGTGGATGAAAACCAAATTGGACCAAATATGAATACCACCCCTGTGCAGATGTAAGTCAGAGATGGGCCATACCCTAGTGGGTAAAGAGTGCCTCTGCAACCGGAAGGTCCTAGGTGCAAACCCCAGTGGGGTCAGTCTGCAGGACTACAGGTAGGACTAGCGACACCATGGGAAAATTTTTGTTTTTGTTTCTTTTGCCTTTCTTTTGCTTTGACTTTGTCCCCTTTGTTGGGGATCTCCGAGAATGCAGGGGTGATGTAGCAATTCCGCCCACTTGTGGGCCTCCCAGAAGGCAGGGGTTAGGCATCCAATTCTGATTTTGTCCCCCTTTCTTTGGGGATCCCCGAGAATGCAGGGGTGATGTAGCATTTCCACCCACTTGTGGGCCCCACCAATTCTGATTTTGTCCCCCATGTCTTTGGGGATCCCCGAGAATGTAGGGGTGATGTAGTGATGAGGCGGTCATCTTATGCCATATTTGTCAGGGTATGAAGCCTGCCCCCCCCCTTTCTTGGCAGCCCCCCTTCCCCCCACCCCCCCCCAGACCCAGCCCCCCCCCTTTCTTGGCAGCCCCCCTTCCCCCCCCCCCCCCCCAGACCCAGCCCCCCCCCGCCGCCCTGAAAGTGGTCCGAGAGTGGGAGGGAGTCGGCGCATGGCCCGTTGCTGCGGCCGCCCCGTGCTTGACATACCCCGCCCTTCCCTTTTGTTTTGCACAGAGGCCTATGTGGCGTGGCAGCAGACACCAATGCTGCATGAACAGGTGACAGGTAGCTGATGTCCAAGTGTACGTCCCACCGCTGAATGCGCCATGCGAGCAATGCTCCGCACAGGACAATGCATAGTGTACTTAGTCTGTCATGCTTGAAGCGGTCCGTCTGACCGAGCACTTACGGGACACACAGGAGTCTGAGAACAAAAAAAATTTTGAAGGCTACTCTCAAGAAGTAGAGTCCAAAAGTAGGGCACAATGTGTCACTTAGTGCAAGGATAACCTTCGATCCACGCCTCTCCACGCAGTGTATAGATGTCTCGCAAAATCCTTCTCAGTGCCATGTGGCCTGAGATCAAACCAAGGTGTATATTGGTTGGTCCACAATGCATTTATTCGCGTAGTGATTGATTAAATTGATTAAACACGTCTTGAAACATTGAGGCACATCCTGCAGCATTCGTTTTTTTTTTTAGAAATTTGGAAGTAACCAGCAACCCCCCCACCCCCCCCCTCCCCACCACCACCAGCCTTTGTGGAACCTCCAAGCCCTTGACAGCTAGCTCGGCAAATCACGTGGTGCAGCTGCTTGGCAGATGACTGACCATCAATTGTGCTGTGAGCACCACATTGTCACATCTTGCCATGGATGTTGAACCTACCATGATGGCGGCCCCAGCACATGGACAATCCCCTACTTCGCTTTTCACATGGGATGACTGTGAACCCGCCGCCACTCCCGTGGGGAGTGGTGATGTGTGAGTGTGCTGGTGTGTGCTTTATGCAAATCAGCCCCCGCTTGCTCAATGCCTCGTGCCCACATAGGCATTTCTTTCGGGCCATCACAGCCTGCCCAAATGCTTGCAATCACCCAGTCCAGCTGCCATTTGCATTGCCATTGCTGTGTGGGTGAGATAAGCCAACTCTCTCTTCGGGAGCAGTGTGCACCAGTGGTCTATGTCGCCAAAACTGTGGCGGTCACCAAAACTTATTTGCTCGGTGACCGACGGCGAATCAACGCCGTCTGAAGAGGGTCTTTTTGCTGAGGGAGCAAAGAGGGGAAAGTGTGGGAAATGGCGTCTGGCGAACAAACTAGGGAAAACAGGGGAACCAGGGGGAAAGAGGGAGAAACAGGGAGGAAACGAGGGAAAATGGGGGACAATTCGCGGAGGCTCTTTGGGTATGTGCTCTGTTGCCTGCATGTGAAATGATTTGCCCCTTGTTATCCTGTTCTCTAGCCCCAAATAGACATGTCCAATGTTGCGGATTTTCATGTCCATGAATGCAATCTGCATCTCCATCTGTATCTTTGGTGGTGGAGTGGCCTGAATGGCGTGACAGATCAGCTGTTTTCGATTATCCATAGATTGAGATGGAACCAACGGCCATAGCCTTTGGATGCACACACCCTGCAGGGCGAAGGCTCTGTTGTTCTTCATGTGCATGTCATCCCAGACTTTACCTAAGCGCTTTCGGAAAGGGTAGACCCATCAGCCCCTGCAGAAATCCAGCCCAAAAAAACAATGGAGGGAAACAGGTTACTGGCTGTCCCGAACTTGTTCTTAGAGCAATTGTTTTTAAGTTTGACAGTATTTAGAGCACTTTTGGCTGCTGTAACTGAAACAAATGTGGATTGATCAGCTGAAAAGCCCCTGTAACCAGTGCTAGAATGGGGAAAATTGCACTAGATACAAATCTGCCCCTTCTGAGCCCGGCCTTAAATTCTCTCCCAGTGCACAAGCATTGTGAGGGAAGTGGATGCTGACATTTCGATAACATCCACACAGATAATCCATGTTTGTTGACTATCGTCCATCCAACGAAAGCTGACGTGATTGTGCCATGCGGAAACAAAGGCTGCAGGGCATCAGTGGGTGTGTACCTTCCAGCCAAAGAGTCTAAGAGTGACGATGGGCATGCGAAGACCACAGCATTTTCAGCAGTGATGTGCAGATGTGCACCAGGGCAGCATGGTGCTCCATTTAGTCAATCTACTCTTTGCATTGATGCAACCAATCCCAACCACACTTGCCATTTGTGTCCAGCAGAAGAACCGAGTTTCCTCAAGGATCAGATTTTTCCCTTTCCCTTGTTGGAACCTCCATGGGGTTGAAGTCTCAGCCAGTTGAAGGTCCAGCCCTGGAGCCCTAGGGCATCTGTCAGAGCTGCAGTGCACAAGGACAATTGCATCATGACACCAATCACTCATTGCCCTTAAAACATTGCCTCATGAATCCGGAGGGGGGGGGGCAGAAAAAAATTGCATGGGGAGGAACGTCTCTCTTTTTTTTTTTTAAACATCAACACCTGTCCTGCTTGGGCCTACCAGAGCCCAAGACAGAGCTTGAGAGCTTGGTAGAATCTTCTTCAACTGTGGCAGCGTAGCCGCACCTCACAACATCTGCGCAACCTTGATATGTTTGATGCTGTGCAGTGTTAGTACCCAAACCGGTACCTATGGTAGTGGCTCTCCTACGGCAGCTTACACACTGAGTGCCACACACCCCCACGGCGCTCCATACCCCAGAATATAAGCAAACCTTATCGCCAGATTTTGAAGAAGTCTCCAGTCACCTCATCCCTCAACACTGTCATTTCCCTGATTTGTTTCCAGTTCGCCAGACCCGTCTCTTGAGGACACTGTCTCTAGGGACCAAACACCACTGTCCAGATCTTCAGGTTGACGTACTAGCAGCAGAACAATGTCCCGTGTTGGTGTCAACGTAGGCAAGGCAACCAACCAGCCCTGATGTGAACGGGAATGTGCGGTGCTTCTGGATCATGGGCTTCGGCTTGCAGTACTGCAAATGGACAGCCAACATATGGGGTGGACACATTGAAACGTCTTCATGGATGCACATAGAGCAGAGCTTGCAACGACACATGTTGACCCTAATATTAGTTTCTATTGGCTAGTCATACCTTATGACGCACTATGTTGTGGGCACACATCAGGCCTTGCATGCCACTACCAAATGACGGGCCAATTGCAACTCTTGCCCCTTCAGCCACTCATGCAAAGGGAGGAGGTTAGAGTGGAGTGCCATACACATGCTAAGGACACAAACGTCCCACGCATGATGCATGTAGTGAATCTACCACGCAAAGGGGGCGTACCGTGCGCTGTGCACGCGCTGTGCGAAAAGTAGGCCATTCTCCACCACCGGTAGGCAGTTTTTTGGGTGTAGGATTGCCGCAGGGTACTATTGCCATTGTGTATCCATGTAGCATCAACCCTCCCCCTTCTTGCTCTCATTTCTCAGACCCTCTATTGCATTCACCATGGACTTTAATGTTGGAGATAGGGTGTTCTACACTCGCTCCAATGGGATGCGAGTTCCTGCCACAGTGGTGAGGTTTGCGCCCGACGGATTAGTCCACTTGGAGTATTTCCGAGACGCGGTGAAGATGGTGAATCGGCAGTGCAAAGTTGAGTCCATCTCCTTTGCCATCCCGAGTGTCGACTCCCCGCCCCCCTGCTCACACAGCCCTTCGCCGCCGCCTAACGATCGGGGAAGGAGTCCATCACTCCACTTTCTGAGTGTCTATTTTTTGTTCAGACTCCTTTCGTTCAATTCATCCGTTCATATATCAACGTGGACTTGGATTCCGAGGCTACGGGTATCAAGGAGTAACACCCGCAAGACAATTTTATTGTCTACATTGCATTGTTTTGGACATTGGATAATTTTGAGAACACGACACGTTTGAATTTCGGAGTTTTGAATTGCTCATGCATGCTTCTAGAGGTGGCAGGTTTTCAGGGCTGTTACCGGGGTAAACACCGTATTAACTGGCGCTGTGCGCGCGCTGTGCGAAAACGCCCCCAAAGAAATTGCATGCTCAATAACAGCTTCGGTAGAACAGTAAGTTTATAGTAATGCAAGCACACACCACATGTTAATTTAGGGAGCTCTCTCAAGGCTAAATGCTTTTTTGTTGTGGTTGCTTGGACGAAAGGTAACAGGTGTTATTGACAGATGAAGAGTCCCTTTGTCAATGAGGGGGTGTCCGTGCACCAAGCGTGCATGTCCTTGCAGCCTATGCTTTCTCAGACACTCCCCAAGATTCCCCGCCTTGGGGACCCTGATATAGGTTAGGGTTAGGGTCACCGAGCTGGTGGAACCAGTCTTGGTTTTATAACCCTTTTTAGGGTCTAGGGTGGACCTACCAGGTTTAGCAGCAGCAGCAGCAAGCAGCAAGCAGCAGCAAGCAGCACGCGCGAAATGGGGAAAAATCAGAATTCCGTCGTGGTGCTTCGGATTTGGCTGAAATTTTGGTGGATGATACCTATGGGTGTCAGGGACAACCCTACAAAGTATGAGCCAGAAACTCAACGGTGGCGGCCGGGAACGGGTGTCGCAAGTGGCGGACCTCAGTTTCAAAAACTACAGTTTAGGGCCAAAAACAGCCATTTTTGGGCCAAAACAGCCCTAGAACCCATTCAAAACGGCCAAACAAAGGGAAACGGTGGGTACACTCCATGTGCGGCTTGACTTTCTTGTGTCAACGGGCCCTTTGCGGCCCTCTAACTCCACCATATGTCCCAGAAAATGCCCAAAAAGGCCCCCAGAAGCCCCAAATTTTGTGCAGATAGGCGGGCAACAGCCACAAACCAAGAGCAGGCCATATCTTTGGCTACATGGCTGAAAACGCGATTCCGAGGGCACCTAGTCCACCCGCAACCCCCCACTTTTTGTGGTTTCCACGCCTCAGAATTGCCCAAATGGACGCCTAGAACCCCGGTACCCAGGCCCACTAGGCTGCGGCAAGCTGCAAGCTCAAGCCCAAATAGGTGGGTGCCCAAATGGGTCAATATGGTCCAATGGGGCAGAAAAATGACTTTTCTCAAAAATGATCCGAGACCATGTGTGATGCTAAAGCAAGTGTTTTTGGACTGTTTTGAGCTTGTGGTGGCCCATTTTGGTCCTCCGAAAATCCCAAAATGCCTTGAAGATGCGCTGTTTTGGGACCAAAAATGGGTCGAAAATGGGTCAAAAACGCATTTTTCCAAAACTCATCCCACACCATTTGGGGTGCACAAGCGGGTGAAATGAGCCCATTTTGAGGCCATTTTGGGGCATTTTGGCCCCTCATAAGTCCGCAAAAGCCTTGAAAGTGGGCCTTGTGGTGAAGGGGATCACTTGCAAGCTGATTCCACTTTGTCAACGGCCTTCAATGTGTGACTCATTGGTGTCCCTCACCATTCATATCCAATGTTCCTTCCCCCACCAGCTCGGTCCCAATATTCAGTCTTGATTAGGGTCACCGAGCTGGTGGAACCAGTCTTGGTTTTAGAACCCTTTTTAGTGTCTAGGGTGGACCTACCAGGTTTAGCAGCAAGCAAGCAAGCAAGCAAGCAAGCAGCAAGCAAGCAAGCAGCACGCGCGAAATGGGGAAAAATCAAAACTCCGTCGTGGTGCTTCAGATTTGGGTGAAATTTTGCTGGATGATACCTATGGGTGTGGAGTACAATCACACAAAGTTTGAGTAAGAAACTCAATGGTGGCGGCCGGGAACGGGATTCGCAAGTGGCGGACCTCAGCTTCAAAAACTGCAGTTTAGGGCCAAAAACAGCCATTTTTGGGCCAAAAAAGCCCTGGAACCCATTCAAAACGGCCAAACGAAGGGAAACAGTGGGTACACTTCACGTGTGGCCTGACTTCCCTGCGTCAACGAGCCCTTTGCGGCCCTCTAACTCCATGATATGTCCCGGAAACGGCCCAAAAAGGCCCCCATAAGCTCCAAATGCCGACAGCCACAAACCAACAATAGGCCACATCTTTGGCTACATGGCTCAAAACGCGATTCCGAGGGCACCTAATCCACCCGCAACCCCCCACTTTTTGTGGTTTCCACCACTCAGAATTGCCCAAACGGACGCCTAGACCCCAATACCTAGGCCCACTAGGCTGCGGCAAGCTGCAAGCTCAAGCCCAAACAGGTGGGTGCCCAAATGGGTCAACGGGGTCCAGTAGGGGCAAAAAGATGACTTTTCTCAAAAATGTTCCTAGACCACGTGCGACGCTAAAACAAGTGTTTTTGGAACGTTTTGAGCTTGTGGTGGCCCATTTTGGTCCTTTGAAAATCCCCAAATGCTTTGAAAATGGGCTGTTTTGGGACCAAAAATGGGTCAAAAATGGGTCAAAAACGTATTTTTCCAATCCTCATCCTAGACCATTTGGGGTGCACTAACGGGTGAAATGAGCCCATTTTGAGCCCATTTTGAGCTGATTTTGGGGCATTTTGGCCCCTCAGAAGTCCAAAAAGCCTTGAAAGTGGGCCTCGTGGTGATGGGGTTCACTTGCAAGCTGATTCAACTTTGTCAAGAGCAATCAATGTGTGAATCATTCTTGATGTCCCTCACCAGTCATAGCTGATGTTCCCTCCCCACCAGCTCGGTCCCAATATTCAGTCTTGATTAGGGTCACCGAGCTGGTGGAACCAGTCTTGGCTTTTTAGTGTCTAGGGTGGACCTACCAGGTTTAGCAGCAAGCAAGCAAGCAAGCAAGCAAGCAGCAAGCAAGCAAGCAGCACGCGCGAAATGGGGAAAAATCAAAACTCCGTCGTGGTGCTTCATATTTGGGTGAAATTTTGCTGGATGATACCTATGGGTGTGAAGTACAATCACACAAAGTTTGAGTAAGAAACTCAATGGTGGCGGCCGGGAACGGGATTCGCAAGTGGCGGACCTCAGCTTCAAAAACTGCAGTTTAGGGCCAAAAACAGCCATTTTTGGGCCAAAAAAGCCCTGGAACCCATTCAAAACGGCCAAACGAAGGGAAACAGTGGGTACACTTCACGTGTGGCCTGACTTCCCTGTGTCAACGAGCCCTTTGCGGCCCTCTAACTCCATGATATGTCCCGGAAACGGCCCAAAAAGGCCCCCATAAGCTCCAAATGCCGACAGCCACAAACCAACAATAGGCCACATCTTTGGCTACATGGCTCAAAACGCGATTCCGAGGGCACCTAATCCACCCGCAACCCCCCACTTTTTGTGGTTTCCACCACTCAGAATTGCCCAAACGGACGCCTAGACCCCAATACCTAGGCCCACTAGGCTGCGGCAAGCCGCAAGCTCAAGCCCAAACAGGTGGGTGCCCAAATGGGTCAACGAGCAGGTTCACCTCCGCCCCCAGTGGTGCAAGAACCCTCGACACCGCCGTGTGCGACACCGTCCGCTCCCATGTCAGGCACACAGTCAGACACACACAACATGGTGACACCCCTCGTGACACCTATTAGAGTACCGGTCAGTGCCTCCCCATTGTGCAGAGATACACCCGCCCGCCTGCTTTTGAATGAGCTGGACCTATGTCTTATGGATGAACCTGTATGTCATCAGAGTGGCTCTCTCTCTGAGACCACCGTGTCTTTCGCCTCCACAGAGGATTACATTCAGTCTCAGGCCTCGCAGGACAATCTATTCACGGTATCAGGGAGTGAAAACCATTCGGCCCCGCGACCAACCAAACGCAGGCATTTCACTAGTTGAACCTCGTTTCAACTTTTGTTTGCACCTCCTTTCTTAGGCAGTTTTTCCGTCTTTTTAGGGGGACATATGACTCCCCACCATGGGCCTTAGGGCAGGCAGCGGTTTGAGCGGCACTGACCTCCGAACCACCAGTTCTGATGGCAGCGGTTCGAGCAGCATCGACCTCCAGACCACCAATTTTGGCAGCAGCGTTTTGAGCAGCGCTGGCCTCCAAGGCACCAATTTTGGCAGCAGCGGTTTGAGCAGCACTGACCTCCAGACCACCATTTCTGGCGGCAGTAGTACGAGCAGCACTGGCCTCCAGACCGCCAATTTTGGCAGCAGCGGTTTGAGCAGCACTGGCCTCCAGACCACCAGTTCTGGCGGCAGCGGTTTGAGCAGCACTGGCCTCCAGGCCACCAATTTTGGCAGCAGCGGTTTGAGCAGCAATAGCCTCCAGGCCACCATTCCTGGCGGCAGCGGTTCGAACAGCTTTGGCCTCCAGACCACCAATTTTGGCAGCAGCGGTTTGACCAGCACTGACCTCCAGACCACTAGTTATGGCGGCAGCGGTTTGAGTAGCACTGGCCTCCAGACCACCAGTGCTGGCGGCCGCGGTTTGAGCAGCACTGGCCTCCAGGACACAGTTCTGGCGGCAGCGGATTGAGCAGCACTAGCCCCCAGACCACCAATTCTGGCAGCTGATTGGCCTTGTTCTCCACGTTCGGCAACTATGTGCAGGCCGTCGTGACGGGTGAAGGCTCTGAGGACTGCAGAGGAGGTCGCCCTATTCGCTGCCCAGTGAGCCAAGGCCTTTGTGCCCAGGCGGAGGCAGACCGCCTGTCCCAAGGACCTGCCCGTAAGCTGAATATGGCCCCAGGTCCAGTCTTGCCAGGCCTGTGGACTATTACTTATAGGCTCATGAGTGGAGGCCGCCGGGTGCACTCCTGCTGAAGTGGGCAAAGAGCCCGGCGCGGCCCCTGCTTCCACTCCCCTTCAGCCGTTGGTCCCTGCCCATGAGCGTGGCGCCGTGTCTCGGGTAGACGCGGGACAGCTGTGCACGTTGGCGGGACCTGCGGTTGCTGGGGGGGGGGGGGGGAGGTTCTGTGCAGTTTTCTTGTGCTGTGCTTGTGCAAACTGCACTGGCGGCCCTAAGGCCCATGGGGAGTTTTCTGCGTTGGTTGGTGTTTCGGAGGGGGTTTAGAACTCAGTTTCCACCCCTCGGGTTCTCTGCTATGGCCAGCGGGTTCCTGATGGCACCAGTGCGTGGCTGGGGCCGGGGGGGGGGGGGGGGCAGGGAGGGTTGCGGCGGAGAATGAATACCCAAGTTCTGTGCAGTGTTCTTGTGCTCCGCCTTTTGCAAACACTAGTTGAACCTCGTTTCAACTTTTGTTTGCACCTCCTTTCTTAGGCAGTTTTTCTGTCTTTACCCGCCCACCCACCCACGGCAGCCGCTCCTCTTCTGGGTTCGGCCATCCGCCCACCGGACCCCAGCCAAGTCTAGTTTAGTTGGGGGGGGGGGGGGGGGGGGTTGCACCTGCACCCCGCCCTTCACGGGTTAAATGGTTGCGTGTGGTTGGGTCCAGCATGATCACCGCCTCATGTGGCGGCAGTCTGACGTGCTGAGCGGGGGACCGATCCATCCCCGGGTTCTTGCGTTGGGTCAGTCTCGTCTGTTGACCGCTATGTGCTGGGACTGCGTCCGCGTTGCAGGCGGGCAGCCATGGCTCTCTTGGAGGGCGGGGTCAGCTTCTATCGCCGGCATTGGTACCGGCCTTGGTGATACTTTGTACTGCCGTCCCAAGTTCTGTGCAGTGTTCTTGTGCTCCGCCTTTTGCAAACAACACGCCTAGCCCGGTGCCATCAAGCCCCGCCTCAGTGGACATACACTCACACGGAACAACCATGTACTCACCCAGCATGCCGGCACGTTCCAACAGACAGCCCGTATACTCACCGCGGCAACCAGCATCGCCTCCGGCGCCAGACACGCCCAATTTCTGGCATTGCTCGATTTGTGACACTGATTGCTCAGGGCACTCCCCACCAGAGTCACCTACCACCCCGGACTCTGGCTGTTTTGAGATGTAGAGGCCTTCTCCCATGTCTGAGTGAACATGCAGCGGCACGGAGCCATAGGCCTGTACGACTATTGTGCCTAGTCACGGTCATGTACGGGACGTCGAGACGTCAGCACAACCGGGTTGTGATTACTACATGCCCACCCCCACCCCCCCGCCAAGTGACGGCGCAGAACCAATGCCGCCGAGCTTGACTCAATTGTGCAAGTTTTGAACGTATCCCCCCACATAGACAGTATGGGAGGCAGTGTGGTATAGTGGTTAACATCGTCAACTGTCGTCACATAGATCGCCGGTTCGAACCCGGCCTGTAGCAGTGCTCCCCCCCACCGGCCTCGCCCGACCGGGGACTGGGGCCCCTCCCGTTGCTTTCTATTTTTTCTCACTGGCCTTAACTATTTTTTCCCCACTGAGCTGCTACAGCTCCCCCCTTTTACATTCTTCAATTAGAAAAATGTGCCCAGGCGCCTGCAGCAGTGCGCCCCGCCACCGCCCACGCCCGATGGGAGGCTGCCACCCCACCCGTTGCTTGCCTTTGCCCGAGCCGCCGCTCCGCTTGATCCGCTTCTGGCAGCCCGGGCAGCGGGATTCGAACCTGGGACCAGCGAAGCTGGAGTCCAGGGTGCTTCCACTGAAGCACGGGGCACCTCACCCGTGATGGGATACCCCATACACACAGCCACATGGCACACATGCGTTTGCCACGCCCCTTGATTTTTCTGGTAATGTACATAGATAGTGGAGCACCCCAACCAAGAAGGGGACACATGGAGCCTGTGTGATTGAACTGAACTGCACATGCATGCACTGACGTGAAGAACTTATGGTTGTACGACAGGCGGTGGTGGACGTCTGTACGTTTCAGAAACCACCTTTATGGCCAAATGGGTCAACGGGGTCCAGTAGGGGCAAAAAGATGACTTTTCTCAAAAATGATCCTAGACCACGTGCGACGCTAAAACAAGTGTTTTTGGAACATTTTGAGCTTGTGGTGGCCCATTTTGGTCCTTTGAAAATCCCAAAATGCCTTGAAAATGGGCTGTTTTGGGACCAAAAATGGGTCAAAAATGGGTCAAAAACGTATTTTTCCAAACCTCATCCTAGACCATTTGGGGTGCACTAACGGGTGAAATGAGCCCATTTTGAGCCCATTTTGAGCCCATTTTGGGGCATTTTGGCCCCTCAGAAGTCCAAAAAGCCTTGAAAGTGGGCCTCGTGGTGATGGGGTTCACTTGCAAGCTGATTCAACTTTGTCAAGAGCAATCAATGTGTGAATCATTCTTGATGTCCCTCACCAGTCATAGCCGATGTTCCCTCCCCACCAGCTCGGTCCCAATATTCAATCTTGATTAGGGACCGAGCTGGTGGAACCAGTCTTGGTTTTATAACCCTCTTTAGTGTCTAGGTTCCACCCAACAAGTTTGGCAAGCAGCAAGCAAGGAGCAAGCAAGCAAGCAGTAGCAAGCATCAAGCATGTGCGAAATGGGCCAAAATCATAGCTCCATGGTGGTGCTTCAGATTTGGCCACAATTTTGGTGGGTGCTACCTATGAGTGTGAGGGACAACTCCTGCTGATGTGCATGAAGTGTTGCGCCCCCTCGGCGTGCTGCAAATGCAACCAGTTGCACCACCTACATTGCAAGCACCCATGCCCCCAAGTATTTCTTCGGATTCTTCTGCGCAAATAGTGCGGCCCGGCAACAATGTGCAAGAATACCAAAAGGCTTACAATGCTTCTACTGGTGACCAATGGTTTTGCTTGTGCGGGAAAAAGTTGTCCAGATCGGTGCGGCCAAGCCGTAGCACGTTTGAGCAACACCGCAAGACCAGCCACCAACACTTCCGCTTCATGCAAGAGAATCGCCCCCTTCAACCACGGATACGCACATTGTTGACTTTTTTCTCGGCAAAATGGTCCAATGGGAATCCTAGCCCGCACTCAACTCCTACCATGCCTACAGCAACAAGCACCCCAATTACCGAGCAATCCGTTGTGCCTGCAGAATTGCCACTCCCACCCCCACCTTGTCCGAAAGTGCTGCCATTTGGAATCAAAGATGCAAACCATTTACGCCGAGCATATCCACTACTACGCCACGGACATGAGAAGGCCTCATGGCGTCTAGTTGATGGCTTGGGCTTGGAATCGGTAGACCCGCCATGTACAAGCGAAGGATCCTATGATTCCACGGGTGGATTGTACCATGTTCCCCATGTGCTGGTATGAAGGGAAGTGTTGTGCAACGTACCGTGCAAAGCTTCTTTGTCACGGGACATCGCTTGCAGGACATGGAGGCGTCATCGGGCATCCGACAACATATGTACATGGTCCTACCGGGAAGCCAGTGCTAGGAAGGCCTGTTCCATGTTGTCCGTACTACTGATGAAGAGAAAGTGGGCAGTAGTTCGGGTGCCTCTGATGCCTCCGACTCCGACTCCTCCAACTCAAGCTCCAACACGTCCTCATCATCTAGCTCCTCATCGAGCTCTAGTGCTGCAGCGGTAAATGCTGGCACCTCAAAGAAAAAGTGCACCACAAAGACGGCCTACCCGGCTAAATGTAAGCCTTCCGTTGAAGATAAAGCTCGAAAGAAGACAAAGGCCATGTAATTTGGAAGGGATTCCCACTGAAGTCTTGTGAGCTAATTTGGATCTCCATTGTGTGAACCGTCTTGGATCTCCATTGTGTGAACCGGCTTGGATCTCCATTGTGTGAACCGGCTTGGATCTCCATTGTGTGAACCAGCTTTGGATCTCCATTGTGTGGACCGGCTTGAACCTCCATTGTGTGAACCGGCTTGGATCTCCATTGTGTGAACTGGCTTGGATTTCCATTGTGTGAACCGGCTTGGATCTCCATTGTGTGAACCGGCTTTGGATCTCCATTGTGTGGACCGGCTTGAACCTCCATTGTGTGAACCGGCTTGGATCTCCATGGTGTGAACTGGCTTGGATTTCCATTGTGTGAACCGGCTTGGATCTCCATTATGTGAGCCGTCTTTGGATCTCCATTGTGTGAACCGGCTTTGATCTCCATTGTGTGAACCGGCTTGGATCTCCATTGTGTGACCAGGCTTGGATCTCCAAGTCATTGTGGGACAGGTGCCATACCTTGGCACCACGGCTGTGATGTGTTCATGGTTTGATGGTGTGAAGTGAAACGGCCGGGTGGAAAAACGGGCGTCGTGGGGTCCACAACGGACATGGGGCACCTGTTGAACCGCCAAGACGAGCCATCGGAACCACGCGGGGTCCATCACCTAGCACTGTAAGCCAATGGACATGTACGCAGTGGCAAGGAGACCATAACGCCCGGGTGGGAAGATTGACGTCGTGGCGTCCACCGTAGACTTGGAGCACCTGCTGAACGGCCATGACGGGCGATTGTACCCACGTGGGGTCCACCGGTTGCTTGCCCGGGTTCTCGCCCCATGCGGTGTGCATGGGGACTCTTACCGCCGCCAAGAGGCCAAGGTGGTGCGCTACGACACGATGCGTAGCCGGGAGTACTTGGGGGCCTTTGTGCCCTTAAACATAAATACCACCCGTGTGGGCAATGCATGTTGTTTGATGGTTCGTGCCATTGTGCTGCGAAGCATGCCATGGAGAAGGGGCCACCGACAGCTTCATGTCGCAAATGGCATGTTGGACATGGGCTAGTACCCAAGCCAAACACAGGAATGCCAACGAGTAGCAAAGGCATGTTATGTGGTGGCAACACCCTGATTATGTGCGGTACGTGCGACATGGGAAGAAATATTTTTTCTGTAGGACCCACTTTTTTTCGTACCCCCCCCCCCCCCAAGGGGCAGAGCAATTAGGGTTAGAGACTAACCGGCACTGTGGGAGGGTGGTGGGTGCGAGCTGACCCCAATATACAGATGACCAAGGCCAAAGCACAATCAGCATCCACCTAGAGTGGTACAGAATGGGTCTGCGCTGCAGTGGAGCAAGGCAAAACACTGAACTGTGTGGTGATGACCATGCGCCTGTGACACGGGGGCGTATGCGAGCCCAGTATCCGTTGCCTGACGGCCCAAGGGGGGGTCACCCCCGAAAAAAAATATCCCACCCGGTATCAAAAAATTTTTTCTCCCCCCCCCCTGGCTTTGGATTCGGCCAAAAATTTGGTGGATGCTACCTATGGGTTTGCGGGACAACCACACAAAGTGAGCCAGAAACTCAACGGTGGCGGCCGGGAAAGGGTGCCGCAAGTGCTGGTCCTCTATTTCAAAATCCGCAACTTAGGGCCAAAATCAGCCTTTTTTTTTTGCCCAAAACTGCCCTAGTACTTGTCCAAATGAAGGCCAAATAAAGGGAAATAGTGGCTACTCCACACATGCAGCTAGGCTTGCTCGTGCCGAAGGGACCTCTGGGGCCCTCTAACTCCACAAAATGTCCGCGAAATGCCCCTAAAAGGCCCCCAAAACCCCCAAAATTTGTGCACATTGGCCGCCGACAGCCCCAAACCAAAAACAGACCATATCTTGGGCTATGTGGCTCAAATTGCAATTTCTAGCGCACCTAATCCACCCGCAACCACCCACTTTTGGTGGTTTCCACCCCTCAAAATTGCACTAACCGACACCTAGACTCCCGCACCTAGGCCCAGTGGGCTGCAGCAAGCTGCAAGTGGTAGCCCAAAGAGGTGGGTGCCAAAATGGGTCAACAAGGTCTACCAGGTGCAAAAAAAAGCTTTTTTCTAAAATGATCTTGGACCACATGGCATGCCAAAACCCTTGTTGGTGCTCAAACAATTGTTTGTTTTTTTCACTTTTAGGCAGTTTTCTGTCCGTTTTTGTGTGGCGTGTACTGCGTGTGAGCACCACTCAGGATGGGGGACGCGGGCAATGGGGCACCAGCGGACGTACAGAGCACGGAGCATCCGGCAGCAGCATCCAGCAGCTACCGAACATGGACGCTTGTCCCATTTATACCAGATCCAAAGCAATTCAGTCTTTTTGCCGCTTTGGCTCACAGGCTCGAACGGCACGTCCCGCACCCTGTGAGTCGCCAGCTAGAGTCGAAAAGACACGCCGGAGTACACTCCATGGAACGAACGGTTGTCATCACGGATGTCGACACCAACAGGTTGCTGAAAACTGGCATCACAACACAACACATTGCTGGTGTTCCCAAGGGTACAATGCGGCTGTGGTGCATGGGGCTGCCGTCTGGTCTCAGCTTACCAGCATGTGGTGCAGGCCTTTGTGGACGAGGACCCTAACACATGACGCCACAACCTTCTTACAGTACAGAATGCACTCGGCCCACACGTTACATTTGTTCTTATACTTTTCTACTGTATGTACCCCCCCCCCCCTGCTGAAACTGTATGTTACTCCCTGCACTTCTTGAAACTAAACAGCAACTGACGGGGAAAGGCCGAGTGAGTGCCATGCTTTGCAGCCTAGTCAGTTCGCACGTAAACAGTGAATGCAGTCCACACCTTAAGGACGACTGCTATTTATTGATCCGGGTTGTTCACTAGAGTCGGCAGAAAGGACAAGCACTCAAGTGACCCACAGAGCTAACCGCAAGAAACGCCTCACTGTACCTTACATAGTGGAGCACCCCAACCAAGAAGGAGACACGTGCATTGATTGAGCTACGTAGTACTGCTGGACTAATGGCTGGAATTGTCTATGGCGGGGACATTCAGTCTATCGGAACCGACCATTGAGTCTATCGGAACCGACCATTGATCTCCCCCGTACAGAGCATGGCAGCTGCCATGAGAGCTCAGGCGCAGGAAATTGAGAGGTTGCGCATGGAACTGCAGCGTACCAGTATCAAGCAAAAGGAGAGCATCCCGGAGCTGACGCCGGGAGCTTTGGAAGAGTTTGTCTAGGAGGACAGAGTGACACAATGGATGCGTCTCTGTGTCCGGGCCCTTAAAGAATTTCTCGACCACACAGGTTTGCCACTGCAGCGTCCGTTGGATCATGAAGGGGCCAATGACCAGTCCTTCCCCCATGATCATGTACTGGCGTACCGAATTGGGGAAGTGCATTGTAAATCGCACACTGCGTACATGACGCGGTATAATGCCAGGTCTAATCAGGAGCCTAAAGGGCGGTCGCCGTATGGGTCGCTGGAGGAAGCCAGGGGCGCCCTAGGGACGGATTTTCACTGGAAGAATGTTAGATTCAGGGAGGTAGGAGGCGTTCTCAGTTGGCGAATGCGTGCCGGAGAATGGATACCAGTTGACTCGGGGCCATCGGCGAATTGCAGACGATGCACGCAAAAAGGAGCGGCAATGCCAGCGAAACACTGGCATTTCCAGTGTCCCCATTGGAGTTGAACACCCGATGTGGGGGGCGGATTTCCCGGTGGTCCGCCCTTCACAACCACGAGAGCCGGTGATGGAGGCCAAATCGAATATGCGGGGGGGCGTGAGTGCTCCTTCCGCTGGATTTGGTCGCGCTGGTGCATGCTGGGGACCGAGGACGAGCCCAGCAGTCCTCATGCTTGGGCCGCCCGATGGTGGAGGGCTGGTACCCATAGAGCGTATGCGCAGAAGCTCGCCAAGATCGCGGAATTCCAGGAGAGCTCTAGAGAGGCGTCGCTGGCTCGGGTACTGGCAGAGTTCCTAGCGGCCAGAGCGGAGGCGGGAGAACAACAGTCCACGTTGCGTGGATATGATGTGCCGGTGCGGGCCGCTGAGGATCTCGGATGGATCGGGCCGACCGTCCAGCAGCTGCACAAGCGCATTGCCCAGGCTCCGTGTAAGGTGGGCTTACAGCCCTATTTGCCCCCTGAGGGTTTGTGCGTCCTCGTGGACAGAGCACAGCTTCATCCTGGTGCGCCGCCTATGGCTGGTGCGGCGGTTCTTTGCTGGGTCCTTTGGCTTCCGGTGGGCAAGGTGTCTGGCCTCCGTATGGGGGATGTATCATTGCCTCTATGGCTCCGGTTCTAGAAATCCTAAACTGGTGAGGAGGGCTGGCAGTCACGGCCCATATCGCCTTGGGCGGATCGATATTGAGATGCCCTGCTCAGATGGGCCGAAGCCAAGGGCCTGCGAGCGAGAGACCATCTGTTCCCTGGAGGCAGTGCTTGGCTGGAGCACAACTCTTGGAGGTCTTTGGTTCAACGCCTTGGAGGCACTACCGGTGGCATTCTCTGCGCAGGGGTGGCAACGCTGTGTGTTACGCTCGCCACCCTCAGATGCAGCTTTTCCTCTGGTGGGTGCGGTGGCGCAGTGTCGGAACGGCCTTGCGGTATGCAACGGCGTTCCAGGACACTACAGTCGTGGGGCCTCTTCGGTTGCGTGCGGAGGCCGGCGCTGGAAGGGCAACCAAGGACCTTACCCACTTGGAAGTTTGGGCCCCCAATATGTTCCCCACAGAAGCCGAGCCTCTACCCCCAACAGCGCTCCGCCCCCCGGCCTGGCCCGAGGACTTGTTGGACCCCCCCCCCCCCCCCGACTGCACCCAAAGCCGCTAGGGGGGTTCATCCGCACGGTCACGAGTCGCCAGCTCTTCCACACGGCCCCCACCTCCTGCCACAGGTTGCCCCGCACCCCATGGACCCCGGGGAGAGGGGGGGGCCTACGTACTGTCAACTCCAGTGACAGTTCCGGGTCTGAGGAGGGGGGCGGGGTCGAACGGGATGGCCCCGGTGGATCAAGATCCGCCTTCACCCTTGGAGCCCACGCCAGGACCCCAGCGTCCCGATCTAAGTTCCAGGGTCGCCGTCGGGAGGGAGGGCACACGGGTGAGCGGCCGGGTGCACGCCCGGTGCTCCAAGCGCGTAGTGGGTCCTCTGGAGTGGTGGGCAGTCCCGTTCGTCTACAAGCGCAAGGCTCGCACACCGCTGCCGCCGGGTCCTTCAGCGGAAGGGGGCGGGGCTAATGCCGTCAGGGTCGGTGTGGCTGGGGGTGTTGGAGTGACCCGAGCCGGAGCCGCGGTTGGCGCGCTAGCGAAGCGCAGGAGGATCGGCCCGAAGGTCGCGCAGGCGACAAGCTCGTCGACCCCCAGCTTGGCGGACCTTGCGAGGCAGGGTGCCAGGTCCGGAGAACTTGTTCGACCCCCCCCCCCCCTAGTGATCCAGTGACGCAGCCGTAGCTTTAGGATGGGGGGGGTGCGGAGATTCTGACGACCCCCTATTCCTTGAGCTCCTTAGGGCCTGCACCCCCCACCTGGGTTGGCTTTCGGCAGAGCTGCGCTGTACCCCTTGGGTCCTCGTGAAGCCGCTTACCTTGTTTGTGATACGGCTGAGGATTTTCGCCTGCCTACGGCGGCATTCAACCTCGTTAAGGCAGTTTAGGGCTTGAGGCACGAGGACTCGAGAGGTCTTCTGCATGTTACCACCTCCCCCACCCCACGCGCGGGCAAGGTGAACTCCGAAATGCTTCTTAATGGTTTGGGACCGGTTGGTAGCCACGTCATACCCCAAGATATTTGGGAACGGACGGTGCCGCTTGATTTCTATGGTCGGGGGTTGAGGGAGTTTGATGTGGAGGCCCGGTGGGTTGACGACCGGGGTAACGCCCAGCCCATGGCCCCCCCATGGGTATCTGATGAGGTTTCTAAGTTTTTCGGTGTGCTCAAACGCCAATGGCTTCTGTATGAATTGTGTGAGGACCTGCCGCGAACATGTTGGCCTTTCATCATCCCCAAAACCTCCAAGAAGGTTTCTTTAATACCCAGTTGTGTTAAACAAAACGGGATGCACGGGTGCACCCCCCCGAGATTCTCGCTGAGGTCATGGGAGCAGTTAAGCAAACTGCTTGTCACGTTCTACCCGGGGGTGCCGTTATATGGCACACATATTGATTTAAAGAATGCCTTTTGGAGTTTGGTGCTCCCTGAATCGGCACGCACTGTTTTTCGCTTGCGTTCTGGTCCTAGTGGGCGGGTGGTGGGTTTGGGAAGGCTGCCGTTTGGCTAGAAATATAGTCCCTTCATATGCAAGCACACACTGGCACGGATCGTTGAGAGGGTACTGACGCCCAATATTTTGCTGGTACATTACCTAGATGACTTCCCTTTGGTTCATCATGATAAGGGGTACCTGCTGGATAATACGGGGAATACCGTGGTTGCCCTAGGACACGAGGGATTCATTGTGAGCCCCAAGAGTGTCCTTGAGCTTGCCACTCAATTGGTTTTCTTGGAGAAATGGCTAGACGTGCTGGAGAGAATGGTGTGGTCACATGAGGTGGCCCACCTGCAAATGTTTGTGGCGTGGCTCCGTTTGGCGGTGTGGCGGTCGCAAAAGAGGCTTATGCAGTCCTTTTTGGGTTTCCTTCACTGGCAGGTTCGGCCGAGAGGCGTGGCATGCCCTTTCGCGGCGGGAGCTTATTGTTGGATTAATGAGGAGCGGGTTGGGCATACCCCTGTGGCTATCCTTGAGTCCCTGGTTGTCCTGCAGACGGTAGCCGCTAAGCCTTGGCGTGCGCCGGTGGCACGGGTCTAGACCATGTGTCTCGAACTGGGTTTACATAGATCTGACCCGGTCCTGTTGGGGCGGTGGTGGGAGGGGCCCGGACTTGCGCTCTTTGTAGATGGGGCCCACGGTGGTCCCTCCTAGAGGGAGGGGGGATTCTCGGAGTTTTTGGGCGTGAGGTCAATGGTGGCTTGCCAGTTGAAGTCGCAGAGCCAGCAGCTTGTCGAGCTGCAGTCCCGGGCCTGGGGGGTCCGACTAGCGTCGCGCTTGGGGTGTACCACGGTCACTCTCGTGAGTGATTCGGAGGTCGCCATTGCCCAGCTCGTGAAGGTGAGAGCCAAGAGGGTTCTAGGTGCCCAGCAGTCGTTGTTGAGGGGGCTGGCGCGTCGCCTTGTCTGTTCCGGCCTGGTGGTGAGCAGCTATGGGTATAGTAACCAAATGGGCTATCAGACTTCAGACTTCAGACTTTTATGGACCATCACCCCTAACCCCCCCCCCCAACATCCTTTCTACCCCCCCCCCCCCCCGTGTCAGACTTCGACCCCCCCCCCCTGTCTCCCCCAATATCAAACTTGTCCATTGTCACCACACCCTTGAGGTGTAGAAGTGGGTTGTGGTCTCGCCCCTAGCGTCCGAAACCCAACCAATGCTTGCAACCCCTTCAATGATGGTACGTGCCCCCCCCCCCCAGGGCTTCTTTAGAATAATTAAATATCAAGGGGGAGGGGGAAGGGGTCCAAAACCCCCTCCCTCCCTCCCACAAACCCCCTCCCCCCCTCCCCCCCGCCTTCCAATTCTGCAAAAGTTCAGTTTTGTGGTTCGTGACAGTACATACTTACCCGGGGTCCCCCCTTCATTGTGGGGGACCAAATCTGCTGTCTGCCCCCCTCTCCTTGCTCTCGACTCTTCCCACCGTTAAACAGGGTACTGGGGCCCTGAGACTGCGTCACTTCCAAAAGTTTTGTTTCTTTTTTTGTTATCTTTTCTTTCCTGTCAGTTAAATGACGCTGTCTGCAGGTCTGGTGCCAAGGTAGGCCAAGGGGTTCTTTGGCCGGCTGTGGGGGGCCGAGAGGACGCCTTGGCACCAGGGAGTCTACGAGAGAGCAAGGCAGAGGGTTAGCTTAATACTGTAATTAATGCCCCTACGAGACTCTCGGCCCTCCCCTACCGGCAACCCCTCCTGCTTCGGCTTTTAAAGGTGTTGGTGAGGGAAAAATTGAGTGTAGGACACCGAGGACAGAATCATTGGGATGCTGCACTGTCCTGCCACCCCCCCCCCCATTTTGCCTGTTGTGTTGTGTTCAAAGTATGTGCTCTGTCTGCACATGTCTGCACATTTCTGCTCTATCTGCTTTGTCTGCACATGCACATGGACCTGGAGGCACAGGGTAGTGGTTCTGATGATAGTGAAGAAGAGCTGGCTCCTATGACCTCCTGTGACAAGGAAGATGAGCGTCCTGCAATGACCTACTCCTCGAGCTCCAGCTGTAGCTCCGACTCTGGCAGTAGCTCTAGCTCTTACTCCAGCTCTGGTTCGGAGAGTGAGTAAATGAGAATGACCAACAACATGAGTTTCACGTTGACCAGCATGCAGTACATTTGAACAAGATTGTTTCCGTCTCTACCGGGCCACTATTGCATACGCAGTGCTAGGGCAAGGGTTGTGCAGTGCTCCAGGAAGTTCAGAATGGTTCCATGAATTAACAGCAACCCTCTAGGAAAGAATGATCTGCTTTTACAACAAAACCCCAACACCAAAAGGAAAAAAACCTGCTGTGATACATTTTGGTGCGCAAAGACAAGGGGGGGGGGTGCTCTGGCCAAACCCCCCCCCTCCCTCCCCCCTCGAAACCCCCACCTCCCCCCCCCCCGCTTAAAAGAAGCCCTGCCCCCTCCCCCCCCCCCCACCCCACCCCACCCCACCCCATCTCTCTGACTCAAACCGATCGGGGGGCTCATATGTGACTGAAGACAAGTGGGAACAGAATCCTGATGTCTGGCCCAAGCAACCTCACCTGAGCTAATCGGGTCGGTTTTGCTGGTGGGGTGGGTGGGTGGGGGTTCATCGGGTTGGGCCGGAACTGTGGACAAGGGGGGTAGTGGGTTTCGAGTACAGCACAACACAGCACGGCACAGCACAGCACAGCACAGCACAACATACAGCGTAGCACAGCATATTACAGCACAACACAGCACAACACAGCCCCTACGGCCGCCCAAGAGAGCCTCCCTCCCTCCCTCCCTCCCTGTGACACCAGGCGACAGTGCAAAAAGCGAAGGCTCAGGAAACGCAGGAACCCAGGACATGGTCGATAATGCCAGAGCCAGAAGCCCTTGCACAATGGTACGGACAACCCACAGGCACCAAGCACAACAATGCATGTCTGAAACACCTGTGTTCTGACGCAGAGTTTGCATCACATGAGCTGCGTTTTGTCGCAGTAGAGCTTGCAACACATGAGCTGCGTTCTGTCGCGGTGAGCAGAAACACGCAAAGGAGAACTCCAAGCAGCTGAACGCCGCGTCCTGTCGCGGACAGGCACCCAGGCGTTATGCCGTTTGGGAGGACACAGCAGGAGAAGGGATCTCACCAGCAGCGGTATGGCCCATACACACACATCCAGCCAACCCCAAAGAAGGTCAAGCCTCAGCAAGAACGCCAGCGTTTCAAGGTGCATGCACTGAGTCAGCTGGACGCCATTGCGAACGAAGGGCTGCAAGCAGTTGAAGCAGAGCTGACCACGATGGCCTGGGCCCGCAATCATCAGATCTGGCTCCGACTGGACCAACCACATTGCACCAGGATGCACTGTGAGATTGTGGACAACCATGGGGAACCATTGCAGATGAGCAATCAGGAGCTCTACTCGGTGATGGTCCAGATCAACTGGACCTTGAAGACCCAGGCTCTGGCGAACATGCAGGTCCAGTGCACCCAAAAGTGCAGGCAAGTGGCACCCGTTCCAGTGGGAGGCGATCCTCCACTGTCCGACGGCGGAAGGACACAGAGCGGTGCCCTCTTCGGTAAGCAGAACTGGAGATTGCATGCATGTGTGGCTGGCAGGCCGAGCGGACCTCTGGCGATTGTTCCAAAGAACGCTCTTCAGGCAAGCGGGCCCGGTACCCGGGGACGCTGTGCGGTTCCTCTACACACTGCTGAACACACCCCCAAGTGAAAGAAGATACGCATGACAGTGGGTGACACAAAGGAGAAGAAGAGTGGAGCGCATGGTGCCATGGTGCAGATACCCCATCGTCGTGGCTCAGTGGATACACCACACCTCTTCCGTCCCGTGGAGGATGGTTCGAACCCCGGGGGGGATAGAGATGCACCGAACAACCCGAACCCCCTTTTTGGGCGCGAGAGAGAGGGAGAGTGAAACAGAGAGAGAGAGAGAGGGTAGAGCACAGTGGGAAAGGAACAGAGTGGTGCAACAGGAGAGAAAGAGCAGGGGAGAGCAAGAGAGATTGGGAGGGAGAGAGTAGGAGAGAGACCCACAGAGCAAGAGACCGGGGCTAACCGGCGCAAAGGGAGGTGGTGGGTTCGAGCTAACCAGGGTTCGAGCTGATCAGGGTGGGTTCGAAGGTGACCGGGGTAAAAGGGACGCCACGGCGGCACGGAACAGTCAAGAAATGAAAAGTAGGGCGCCGTAGCGCCCCTGAGCCACAGGCTCCACACGTTGTCACGTGTTGAGTAGCCGAAGCATGGCTGGGGCTGCGAGAGTGCGGCCCATGTGAGGATGACGGAAGCAAGTAGGCATGAATGTGTGGGCAGCATGCGCATGTATGGTGTGGAGCTGAAATGGTATGCGCCACACGCAAAACAGCAATGATTTGTTGAGTTGCCTGACAGACGGAGCACATGCTGAAATGCGGAGACGCCTTTGCGCCAACCAAGGCGCCATCGCGCCCCTGAGGAATGAGTATGGCACGTCCTCACGAGCTAGGGAGCAAGTGCATGACAGGGGCACGACCTGCAGGGCAAGGGTTAGAGACTAAACGGCACTGTAGGTGGGTGGTGGGTGCGAGCTGACCTCAATGTCCAGAGGACCAGTGCCAATGCACGGCCAGCAGCCACCTGGTGTGGTACAGAACTGGTCTACGCTGCAATGCAACAAGCAAAACACTGAACAATGTGGTTATGACCATGCGCCTGTGACACGGGGGCGTATGCGAGCCCAGTTTCCGTTGCCTCATGGCCCTCCCTTCCTCCCTCCCCTCCCTCCCTCCCTCCCACCCTGTCATTTCCCTTCTTGTGTGATGAGGTTAGGGGGGGTATGCCTGTTTTTCTTCTTCAGGTTTTCTTTTATAGTAGAGTGCTTTCCCGCTTGCCAGCTTACCAAGGTCCGAACCCCCAAAAAAAAATAGGAGATATGTTACTCCGTTCCTTAGTTAGTTCCGGTGGACCCCTCTGTGAATTGTTTACCCCCCTCCGTGAATTATTTGACCCCTCTGTGAATTATTTACCCCCCTCCGTGAATTATTTGACCCCTCTGTGAATTGTTTACCCCCCTCCGTGAATTATTTGACCCCTCCGTGAATTATTTGACCCCTCTGTGAATTGTTTACCCCCCTCCGTGAATTATTTGACCCCTCCGTAAATTATTTACCCCCCTCCCTGAATTATTTCACCCCTCCGTGAATTATTTACCCCCCTGCCTGAATTATTTGACCCCTCCGTGAATCATTTGACCCCTCCGTGAATTATTTACCCCCCTCCGTGAATTATTTGACCCCTCTGTGAATTATTTACCCCCCTCCGTGAATTATTTGACCCCTCCGTGAATTATTTACCCCCCTCCGTGAATTATTGGACCCCTCTGTGAATTGTTTACCCCCCTCTGTGAATTATTTGACCCCTCTATGAATTGTTTACCCCCCTCCGTGAATTATTTAACCCCCCGTGAATTATTTATCCCCCTCCGTGAATCATTTGACCCCTCTGTGAATTGTTTACCCCCCTCCGTGAATTATTTGACCCCTCCGTGAATTATTTACCCCCCTCCGTGAATTATTTGACCCCTCCGTGAATGGTTTACCCCCCTCTGTGAATCATTTGACCCCTCCGTGAATTGTTTACCCCCTCTGTGAATTATTTGACCCCTCCGTGAATTATTTACCCCCCTCTGTGAATTATTTTCCCCCTCCGTGAATGGTTTACCCCCCTCTGTGAATCATTTGACCCCTCCGTGAATTGTTTACCCCCCTCCGTGAATTATTTCACCCCTCCGTGAATTATTTACCCCCCTCCGTGAATTTTTTTACCCCTCCGTGAATTATTTACCCCCCTCCGTGAATCATTTGACCCCTCTGTGAATCGTTTACCCCCCTCCGTGAATTATTTGACCCCTCTGTGAATTGTTTACCCCCCTCCGTGAATTATTTGACCCCTCCGTGAATCGTTTACCCCCCTCCGTGAATTATTTAACCCCTCCGTGAATTATTTACCCCCCTCTGTGAATCATTTGACCCCTCCGTGAATTATTTACCCCCCTCCGTGAATTATTTTCCCCCTCCGTGAATTATTTACCCCCCTCCGTGAATTATTTGACCCCTCCGTGAATTGTTTACCCCCCTCCGGGAATCATTTGACCCCTCCGTGAATTGTTTACCCCCGTCCGTGAATCATTTGACCCCTCCGTGAATTGTTTACCCCCCTCCGTGAATTATTTACCCCCCTCCGTGAATTATTTGACCCCTCTGTGAATTATTCACCCCCCTCCGTGAATTGATTGACCCCTCCGGGAATTATTTACCCCCCTCCGTGAATTATTTGACCCCTCCGTGAATTATTTACCCCCCTCCGTGAATTATATGACCCCTCCGTGAATTATTTACCCCCTTCCGTGAATTATTTACCCCCCTCCGTGAATTATTTGACCCCTCCGTGAATTATTTACCCCCCTCCGTGAATTATTTGACCCCTCTGGGAATTATTTACCCCCCTCTGTGAATTATATGACCCCTCCGGGAATTATTTACCCCCCTCTGTGAATTATTTGACCCCTCCTTGAATTATTTACCCCCCTCCGTGAATTATTTGACCCCTCCGTGAATTCTTTACCACCCTCCGTGAATTTCATGACCCCTCCGTGAATTATTTACCCCCCTCCGTGAATTATTTGACCTCTCCGTGAATTGTTTACCCCCCTCCGTGAATTATTTGACCCCTCCGTGAATTATTTACCCCCCTCCGTGAATTATTTGACCCCTCCGTGAATCATTTACCCCCCTCCGTGAATTATTTGACCCCTCCGTGAATTATTTACCCCCCTCCGTGAATTATTTGACCCCTCTGTGAATTATTTACCCCCCTCCGTGAATTATTTGACCCCTCCGTGAATTGTTTACCCCCCTCCGTGAATTATTTCACCCCTCCGTGAATTATTTACCCCCCTCTGTGAATCATTTGACCCCTCCGTGAATTATTTACCCCCCTCCGTGAATTATTTTCCCCCTCCGTGAATTATTTACCCCCCTCCGTGAATCATTTGACCCCTCCGTGAATTGTTTACCCCCGTCCGTGAATCATTTGACCCCTCCGTGAATTGTTTACCCCCCTCCGTGAATTATTTACCCCCCTCCGTGAATTATTTGACCCCTCCGTGAATTATTCACCCCCCTCCGTGAATTGATTGACCCCTCCGGGAATTATTTACCCCCCTCCGTGAATTATTTGACCCCTCCGTGAATTATTTACCCCCCTCCGTGAATTATATGACCCCTCCGTGAATTATTTACCCCCCTCCGTGAATTATTTACCCCCCTCCATGAATTATTTGACCCCTCCGTGAATTATTTACCCCCCTCCGTGAATTATTTGACCCCTCTGGGAATTATTTACCCCCCTCTGTGAATTATATGACCCCTCCGGGAATTATTCACCCCCCTCTGTGAATTATTTGACCCCTCCTTGAATTATTTACCCCCCTCCGTGAATTATTTGACCCCTCCGTGAATTCTTTACCACCCTCCGTGAATTTCATGACCCCTCCGTGAATTATTTACCCCCCTCCGTGAATTATTTGACCTCTCCGTGAATTGTTTACCCCCCTCCGTGAATTATTTGACCCCTCTGTGAATTATTTACCCCCCTCCGTGAATTATTTGACCCCTCCGTGAATCATTTACCCCCCTCCGTGAATTATTTGACCCCTCCGTGAATTATTTACCCCCCTCCGTGAATTATTTGACCCCTCTGTGAATTATTTACCCCCCTCCGTGAATTATTTGACCCCTCCGTGAATTGTTTACCCCCCTCCGTGAATTATTTGACCCCTCCGTGAATTATTTACCCCCCTCCGTGAATTACTTGACCCCTCTGTGAATTATTTACCCCCCTCCGTGAATTATTTGACCCCTCTGTGAATTATTTACCCCCCTCCGTGAATTATTTGACCCCTCCGTGAATTATTTACCCCCCTCCGTGAATTATTTGACCCCTCCGTGAATTATTTACCCCCCTCCGTGAATTATTTGACCCCTCTGTGAATTATTTACCCCCCTCCGTGAATTATTTGAACCCTCCGTGAATTATTTACCCCCCTCCGTGAATTATTTGACCCCTCCGTGAATTGTTTACTCCCCTCTGTGAATCATTTTACCCCTCCGTGAATTATTTACCCCCCTCCGTGAATTATTTGACCCCTCTGTGAATTATTTACCCCCCTCCGTGAATTATTTGACCCCTCTGTGAATTATTTACCCCCCTCCGTGAATTATTTGACCCCTCCGTGAATTATTTACCCCCCTCCGTGAATTATTTGACCCCTCCGTGAATTATTTACCCCCCTCCGGGAATTATTTGACCCCTCCGTAAATTGTTTACCCCCGTCCGTGAATTATTTGACCCCTCCGTGAATTGTTTACCCCCCTCCGTGAATTATTTGACCCCTCCGTGAATTATTTACCCCCCTCCGTGAATCATTTGACCCCTCCGTGAATTATTTACCCCCCTCCGTGAATTATTTACCCCCCTCCGTGAATTATTTGACCCCTCTGTGAATTATTCACACCCCTCCGTGAATTATTTACCCCCCTCCGTGAATTTTTTGACCCCTCCGTGAATTATTTACCCCCCTCCGTGAATTATGTGACCCCTCCGTGAATTATTTACCCCCCTCCGTGAATTCTTTACCCCCCTCCGTGAATTATTTGACCCCTCCGTGAATTATTTACCCCCCTCCGTGAATTTCATGACCCCTCTGGGAATTTTTTACCCCCCTCTGTGAATTATATGACCCCTCCGGGAATTATTTACCCCCCTCTGTGAATTATTTGACCCCTCCTTGAATTATTTACCCCCCTCCGTGAATTATTTGACCCCTCCGTGAATTATTTACCACCCTCCGTGAATTTCATGACCCCTCCGTGAATTATTTACCCCCCTCCGTGAATTATTTGACCCCTCCGTGAATTGTTTACCCCCCTCCGTGAATTATTTGACCCCTCCGTGAATTGTTTACCCCCCTCCGTAGATTATTTGACCCCTCCGTGAATCCTTTACCCCCCTCCGTGAATTGTTTGACCCCTCCGTGAATTATTTACCTCCCTCCGTGAATTATTTGACCCCTCTGTGAATTATTTACCCCCCTCCGGGAATTATTTGACCCCTCCGTGAATTGTTTACCCCCCTCCGTGAATTATTTGACCCCTCCGTGAATTATTTACCCCCCTCCGTGAATTATTTGACCCCTCCGTGAATTTCCTTACCCCCCTACGGGAATTGTTTGACCCCTCCGTGAATTGTTTACCCCCCTCCGGGAATTATTGGACCCCTCCGTGAATTATTTACCCCCCTCCGGGAATTACTTGACCCCTCTGTGAATTATTTACCCCCCTTATGTGAATTATTTGACCCCTCTGTGAATTATTTACCCCCCTCCGTCCATTATTTGACCCCTCCGTGAATTATTCACCCCCCTCCGTGAATTATTTGACCCCTCCGTGAATTATTTACCCCCCTCCGTGAATTATTGGACCCCCATGTGAATTATTTACCCCCCCCCGTGAATTATTTGACCCCTCCGTGAATTATTTACCCCCCTCCGTGAATTATTTGACCCCTCTGTGAATTGTTTACTCCCCTCGGTGAATCATTTTACCCCTCCGTGAATTGTTTACCCCCCTCCGTGAATTATTTGACCCCTGTGTGAATTATTTACCCCCCTCCGTGAATTATTTAACCCCTCTGTGAATTATTTACCCCCCTCCGTGAATTATTTGACCCCTCCGTGAATTATTTACCCCCCTCCGTGAATTATTTGACCCCTCCGTGAATTTTTTACCCCCCTCCGTGAATTATTTTACCCCTCCGTGAATTATTTACCCCCCTCCGTGAATCATTTGACCCCTCCGTGAATTATTTACCCCCGTCCGTGAATTATTTGACCCCTCTGTGAATTGTTTACCCCCCTCCGTGAATTATTTGACCTATCCGTGAATTATATAACCCCCCGTGAATTATTTACCCCCCTCTGTGAATCATTTGACCCCTCCGTGAATTATTTACCCCCCTCCGTGAATTATTTGACCCCTCTGTGAATTGTTTACCCCCCTCCGTGAATTATTTGACCCCTCCGTGAATTATTTACCCCCCTCCGTGAATTCTTTTACCCCTCCGTGAATTATTTACCCCCTCCGTGAATTATTTTACCCCTCCCTGAATTGTTTACCCCCCTCTGTGAATCATTTGACCCCTCCGTGAATGGTTTACCCCCCTCTGTGAATTATTTGACCCCTCCGTGAATTATTTACCCCCCTCCGTGAATTATTTGACCCCTCCGCGAATTATTTACCCTCGTCCGTGAATTTTTTGACCCCTCTGTGAATTATTTACCCCCCTCCGTCAATTATTTGACCACTCCGTGAATTATTTACCCCCCTCCGTGAATTATTTGACCCCTCTGTGAATTATTTACCCCCCTCCGTGAATTATTTGACTTCTCCGTGAATTACTTACCCCCCTCCGTGAATTATTTGACCCCTCCGTGAATTGTTTACCCCCCTCCGTGAATTTCATGACCCCTCCGTGAATTGTTTACCCCCCTCCGTGAATTATTTGACCCCTCCTTGAATTTTTTACCCCCCTCCGTGAATTATTTGACCCCTCTGTGAATTATTTACCCCCCTCCGTGAATTATTTGACCCCTCCGTGAATTGGTTACCCCCCTCTGTGAATTATATGACCCCTCCGTGAATTGTTTACCCCCCTCCGTGAATTATTTGACCCCTCCGTGAATTATTTACCCCCCTCCGTGAATTATTTGACCCCTCTGTGAATTGTTTACCCCCCTCCGTGAATTATATGACCCCTCCGTGAATTATTTACCCCCCTCCGTGAATCATTTGACCCCTCCGTGAATTTTTTACCCCCCTCCGTGAATTATTTGACCCCTCCGTGAATTATTTACCCCCCTCCGTGAATTATTTGACCCCTCCGTGAATTGTTTACTCCCCTCCGTGAATTATTTGACCCCTCCGTGAATTATTTACCCCCCTCCGTGAATTATTTGACCCCTCCGTGAATTATTTACCCCCCTCCGTGAATTATTTGACCCCTCTGTGAATTGTTTACCCCCCTCCGTGAATTATTTGACCTATCCGTGAATTATATAACCCCCCGTGAATTATTTACCCCCCTCTGTGAATCATTTGACCCCTCCGTGAATTATTTACCCCCCTCCGTGAATTATTTGACCCCTCTGTGAATTGTTTACCCCCCTCCGTGAATTATTTGACCCCTCCGTGAATTATTTACCCCCCTCCGTGAATTCTTTTACCCCTCCTTGAATTATTTACCCCCTCCGTGAATTATTTTACCCCTCCCTGAATTGTTTACCCCCCTCTGTGAATCATTTGACCCCTCCGTGAATGGTTTACCCCCCTCTGTGAATTATTTGACCCCTCCGTGAATTATTTACCCCCCTCCGTGAATTATTTGACCCCTCCGCGAATTATTTACCCTCGTCCGTGAATTTTTTGACCCCTCTGTGAATTATTTACCCCCCTCCGTCAATTATTTGACCACTCCGTGAATTATTTACCCCCCTCCGTGAATTATTTGACCCCTCTGTGAATTATTTACCCCCCTCCGTGAATTATTTGACTTCTCCGTGAATTTTTTACCCCCCTCCGTGAATTATTTGACCCCTCCGTGAATTGTTTACCCCCCTCCGTGAATTTCATGACCCCTCCGTGAATTGTTTACCCCCCTCCGTGAATTATTTGACCCCTCCTTGAATTTTTTACCCCCCTCCGTGAATTATTTGACCCCTCTGTGAATTATTTACCCCCCTCCGTGAATTATTTGACCCCTCCGTGAATTGGTTACCCCCCTCTGTGAATTATATGACCCCTCCGTGAATTGTTTACCCCCCTCCGTGAATTATTTGACCCCTCCGTGAATTATTTACCCCCCTCCGTGAATTATTTGACTGCTCTGTGAATTGTTTACCCCCCTCCGTGAATTATATGACCCCTCCGTGAATTATTTACCCCCCTCCGTGAATCATTTGACCCCTCCGTGAATTTTTTACCCCCCTCCGTGAATTATTTGACCCCTCCGTGAATTATTTACCCCCCTCCGTGAATTATTTGACCCCTCCGTGAATTGTTTACTCCCCTCCGTGAATTATTTGACCCCTCCGTGAATTATTTACCCCCCTCCGTGAATTATCCTACCCCTCCGTGAATTATTTGACCCCTCCGTGAGTACACCACCTCAGTTGAATGTTTATCCAGAGGGGGGGGTACACCACGTCAGTGGAATATTTATGCATAGGGCGGGGGGTGCACCATCTCAGTGGAATGTTTATCCTGAGGGGGGGGGTACACCACCTAAGTGGAATATTTATCCAGAGGGGGGGGGCGTATACCACCTCGGTGGAATATTTGTCCACAGGGGGGGGGGGCACCACCTCAGTGGAATATCTATCCAGAGGGGGGGGCATACACCACCTCAGTGGAACATTTTTCCACAGGGGGGGGGGGTACACCACCTCAGTCGAATATTTATCCTGAGGGGGGGGGTACACCACCTCAGTGGAATACCTATCCAGAGGGGGGGGGGGGGGCGTACACCACCTCAGTGGAACATTTTTCCACAGAGGGGGGGGTACACCACCTCAGTGGAATATTTGTCCACACGGGGGGGGGGGGGCACCACCTAAGTGGAATATCCATCCAGAGGGGGGGGGGCATACACCACCTCAGTGGAACATTTTTCCACAGGGGGGGGGGGTACACCACCTCAGTGGAATATTTATCCTGAGGCGGGGGGGTACACCACCTCAGTGGAATATCTATCCAGAGGGGGGGGCGTACACCACCTCAGTGGAATATTTGTCCACAGGGGGGGGGGGGCACCTCAATGGAATATTTACCCAAAGGGTGGGGGTACACCACCTAAGTGGAATATTTATCCAGAGGGGGGGGGGGGTACACCACCTCGGTGGAATATTCATGCAGAAGGGGGGTGCACAGCAACTCAGTGGAATATTTATCCACATGGGGGGGGGTACACCACCTCGGTGGAATATTTATCCAGAGGGGGGGGGGGGGGGTACACCACCTCAGTGGAATATTTATCCAGAGGGGGGGGGGGTACACCACCTCAATGGAATATTTTTCCCGGCCTCCCATTTTCCCCAATGCTCCGTTTTTCCACCCTCTTTTTTTCTTTGGGGGGGGCTGTTCCCCTGTGTTGCATGGTCTCCCATTCTTCCCAACTTTCAATTTTCATGATGGTTTTTCTTTCTGGTGGGCGGCTGTGTTGCGGGGGGGGGAGTGGCAGACTTTTCCTTGTCCCTTTCTGAGATGAAGGAAGGAAGGGAGGGGTCGGGTACCACACTTTTATCAGACTTTTGCTGAGATGTGTTCTATTTTATGTCCTTGACACGAGATGCCAAATCAGACTTTAGACTTCAGACTTTATACACATAGCTGGTGGTGAGGGTGTTGTGGGTGCCTTCTGGTTTCCAGCCCGCGGACCCCATGTCTCGCCTTCAGGGGGAGTTTGGGGGCGATAGCCTTCGGGCTGAGCGCATGGCATGGCTTGTGTGTGAGCAGTTGTTGCACTGTCCTGATAAGGTGCAGTTCCGGGGAGTCTTGTGCCTGGGCAGGGGCACGGACCCCGGCTCCGCATAGTGTGTATGAGGCGCGCTGCCGTGCTCTGGGGGGGGGGGGGGGACCTTGGAGCCCTATGGGACAGTTTGAGTTGTCCTTGGCGAGAGAGGGTCACTACCTGTGCTGCGAGGAGCCTTTTCCCTCTATCGTCGGTACAGATCAATGGTAACACTCGTGGCCCCGGCGGCCGGGGGCGGGGGTTCGATTCCCGGAGTGGTCTGGCCTGTGGCGGCCCGTTGTGGGTTGTACTCGTCTTGTAGTCATTGAATGCTTGGTTATCATCTGGAAGGTATTATTTTATGCCCCCCTGAATGTACCAATGACGTGAGGGACGGGGTGAGAGCATACTTGAAAGAGCATGGGGGGCCCGGCCCCGCAGTGCGCTCCGTCCTCGCGGGCCGTCGCGAACCGTGGAGGCGACGGCGCAGGCCGCCCCATAAACAGTTGCTGTTCTTGGTGTTCTGGTGGAGTGAATCCGCACGGTACCGGCGGTGGGTTTGGCACTTGCGGCTGGTGGTTTTTGTTGCGTGTTTTCTACCACATCGGTAGAGTAGCATACTGGAAGTGCACGGCGGCTTCGTCCCAGAGGGCGTAGGTTCGATGCCCGGCCCGGAGGCAACGGCGGCGGCGGCCCTTTTGTTTTGGGCGCTGGTGACTCGGGAGTTGTTTTGGCGAGGTTTTTTCGGCCTGTCAGGTGTGCAGCGTTTTGATCTGTCTAGAATGGGGAGTCTACTCCTTCTCCCGCCCGTGTAGCGCTTTGCTTGGGCACTTTTTCCTCGAGAGCAAGTGTGCTGTATGTGGTATGTGCCTTCGCACTACACCTCTACGGAGCAGCAGTTTTCCTTTGCTTCCCCTTCCTAGAGGGTAGTACACCGAGTCTGAGTTACATGATTTGTCCTGATTTGGTGCACTGTGTTTCCTCCCCCCTTGGCAAACCCTTGTTTGTGCTCAAACAATTGTTTGCCTTTTCACTTTCAGGCGGTTTTCTGTCCGCCCACCCACCCACCCACAGGGGGGGCTGTTGGGACTGGATGGGGTACGGGAGGGGAGCTGGGGAGGGCTGCATGGTGGGTGTTTGTGGCAGGTAGTGTTGCTCCATCGAGCTGTGTTGGGCGGGTCCCGGGGGTTCCGGAGACCGTGCATGTTTGACCCACCCCCTCCCACCCCCAGCCACAACCAGAGCCAAGGTTGAGGTAGTTCCTGCCTTTGTTTGTCTGCCCACCTGCCCACCCACGGGGGGATTGGGATACGTTTGCTTGTCTGGTGTTGTCTCCCCCTAACCTAGGGGGGAGATGTCTGCAACTACCGCCTTCGGGCCTTGGTGAGTGCGACACTATGGGCAGTGCTGCCCCTTCTGGCACTGTTTGGTGTCTGGCACACCCAGTCTGAGTTACATGATTTGTCGTGATTTGGTGCAGTGTGTTTCCTCCCCCCTTGGCAAACAACTGTTTTTGGCGTGTTTCAAGCTCGTCGTGGCCCGCTTTGGCCCTCCTAAAATCCCAAAATGCCTTGAAAATGGGCTGTTTTGGGACCAAAAATGGGTCAAAAATGTAATTTTCCAAAAACCATCCTAGACCATTTGGGGTGCATGAACAAGTGAAATGAGCCCATTTTGAGCTCATTGCAAGCCATTTTGGCCCCTCCAAAGTCACAAAATGCCTTGAAAATGGGTTGTTTTGGGACCAAGAATTGGTCAAAAATGGGTCAAAAATGTGTTCTTCCAAAGATACTTTTGGACTATTTGGGGTGCATAAACAATTGAAATGAGCCCATTTTGAGCCCCTGTTGGACAATTTTGGCCCCTCTCAAGGCCAAAAGGGCCTTGAAAATGGGCCAAATTGGAACCACAAATGGCTCAAAAACAGGACAAAACCATGGTTTCCCAACAATGATCCTAGTCTAGTTGTGGTGCTCAAACACGTGGAATGAGCCCATTTTAAGCCCCTTTTGAGCCACTCTCATCCACTTTCTAGTGCGTACCTCATTTGTTGTTGAAGTCTCCTAGACAATGTTCCTTGCCGCACCTGCTGGGCCCCAATATTCAATCCTGGTTAGGGTTAGGGCAAATGTCTCCACTATAATCCCTTCCCGCTTTAGGGTCCCATGATGCAAAAGGGGTTCCGCAGCCTTTTTCAATCCTCCCCACATTTTGGACCCGCTATGGCAAGGGTTATGCAACCATGAGATGGTTTTTGGGTTGATTTGGCTGGTAGGGTGACAATTTTCTGTGTGTGTTGGTTGTTTTCTTGGGGAGGGTGAATCTAGCGCTAAATCTGGGACACTTGCCAAAAGTAGTGCGCTAGGCACCAGCCGGGCATACCTGAGCCCCAAGTCGCATCTGGGTCTGCAGCCAGGCCTACCGCAGATAAGCACATTTCATTGGCCATGTTGAGCATATTGAGCTCTTGATGGTTAGAAAAAGTATCATGGAGAGCCCACTCCACCGCAGCCCCATGTCAGCCTTTATGCCACCCCCCCCCCCCCATCCATTGCGCCACCAAAGGCGCCTTTGCGCCCCCGAGGCTCGAGTACGACACGTCCTCACGTGCCAGAGAGCAAGTGCATGACAGGGGCACGACCTGCAGGGCAAGGGTTAGAGACTAACCGGCACTGTGGGTGGGTGGTGGGTGCGAGCTGACCTCAGTGTCCAGAGGACCAGAGCCAATGCACAGTCAGCAACCACCTGGTGTGGTACAGAACTGGTCTACGCTGCAGTGCAACAAGCAAAACACTGAACAATGTGGTTATGACCATGCGCCTGTGACACGGGGGCGTATGCGAGCCCAGTTTCCGTTGCCTCATGGCCCCATGCCTGGCTTGAGGAGAGGGAGCAAAGAGGAGGAAGAAGAGAGAGAGCGATACACACACAGAGAGAGAGGGAGACACGGATAGAGAGCAGAATAGGTCAGAACAACAGTGCAGACGACATCTCTTCGTAGCACAATGGGTATAACACACGTCTTCTGTCCTGTGGAGGAGGGTTCGAACCCCGGGGGGGATAGAGACCCACGGAACATCCCGAAAACCCCTTTATGCGAGAGAGAGAGAGAGACTGCAGGGAAAATAAGAAACACATGGCACGACGGAAAGCATGCACAGAGCCAAGGCAAAGATGCAGAAAATGGCTGTGAAGGAGTATGTTGTGGGGACTTTGGGGGCGGGAGGGTTGAGGTAAGTGCGGACCTGTTCCGATCTCACAGGGAATTGCGGACACTGCACCACTCCTCTACTGCAGAGTCTTATACACCATGCTGTCCAGAGTTATGAGAGGATTGGTGAGGCCGCAGTGCGTGGGAACATATGCGGCGCCGGCGGGTGCACGTAAAATCACTGGTTCAAGGGATACCAGCTCATATGCATTCAAGACCGAGGATGGCTGCTGCCTAAGACTGGCCATGTCGTCGGCTCAGGCCAGTGAGTCTGAGAATGGTATTTCTTATGTTGCCACAGGCAGAGTCATACTGCTCGTCATTCCAGAGAGGGAGGGTACCCAGTGGCTGGGGCTGGGGTGCTGTGTGTTGTTGTGTTTTCTGGGTGTGCTGGTGTGTAGGTGTCGGGGGTGTCAAGTCACCAGTCATCTCTTTCCAACACACAAAATGGTACCCACCCCCCACCCCTGCACACCGACTGCCTTGCGCCACCCCCTGGTCAAACAGCAACACTGTTTTTTTCACAGGGTTATGGAACGAGGTGTGGTGGCTGTGGGATGAAAATTCAGGCAGGGCGAAAATCGAGGTTGGTGTGCGCCATCTTCCCCAGTGATGTGGGCTCTCTCAGTTGGAAGGTGCCGATTATTTTGCACTGCCCCATCCCTGCTTTGCCCCACCCCATATCCACACCAAACAATCCGCAAATTGAGTGGCCCCTTGAGTTGGGGATATGGACTCACAATCTACAAATTTCTGTGGCCCCTTGGGTATATGCAGAGCTGCGTGCTCGGAGACATGGAGACCTTGACAAACAAGCTCAGAATGGAGTTCATCTGCAAAAATGCTGGCAGCCAAAGGGCAACGTACCCTTGTCGGATTGTTTGACCCAAATGCCAATTTGGGTTCAAGTTCTAGTTGTGGTTCTAGTTCAAGTTCAAGTTTAAGTTCTACTTCTAGCTGAAGTTCTACTTCTGTACCACAGCCCAAACTGCAACCCCAATCTACAATTGCGAACCCCAAGCCCAAACCCAAGCCCAAGACTGGGGTTGTAGTCAGGATAATCAATACAAAAGTAGTGTGCATGGCACGCGCCGGGCAAACTTTCCCAAGTGAGGTAGTATGAGTCCACAACTCGCTCATGTTGACTTTTGTGCTCGGACATCACTTTTACAAGAATGCCTCGGGGAGCCATATAAAGCATGATGCAACAGCTGGGACTGCAGTGACCCTCATTTCTAGCTGAAGTATGTCCACCAAGTATACAAAGACAACAAGTATACAAACAAAATTGTTCTTGCACATTGATCAATTTGGGCTGTATCACTGTGTGGTGTCCCATCTTGCAGTAATGGTGGGCAAATTTGTAAAGCAGGTTGTGAGGGAATGGTGCCCTCAACTACAGGACCTCTATTGCCCACCTTGACTGATTCTCTGCTTGCACCTGGCCAGGAGGTGCTATACAAGCAGTACCACCACTTCTGCCTGTGTCAAGAACAAGAAGGGCCCCAAGCCCAGGGAGCATGTTGAACTTTTCCGCATGAAGCGGGACCACAACAATCTGAAAAGTGCAAATTGGAGGCCTCCATCACATTTTGCTTTGAATGGGCTGGACGACTTGTGCCTAGGGATGTGTTACCGCCGCTTCACACTATTGTTGTGCGCACCGAATGGTGCACTATGGCTTGTGTTCGCACCGTATTTTTTTGGGACAAAATTGTCGGTTGGACACGGGGGGGGGGGGGGTACAAGTAGGTTTTTCAGCACTTGCACTGCAAGTATTGCAAGCGCCACAAAAGAAGCATCCCCATTGGATTACTACTGCTGCATGCCATTAAACAAGATCAGTACAAGCCAAAAGATGTGGTTGACTCTTCAAGCCTCATAAATCAATGGCGCAACAAAACGCCGTACAAGAGGGTTGAACTCAGGGCTCAGTTGACATGCCTGTCTCAACGTTGGGTTGCCCAAGCTACTCTCTGATGTTGCGCAGACATGTGCTCTTTCACTGAGACATGTGCTCTTTCACTGCTGCTCTTTGGTCCCTAGGACAAAGTTTGATAAATACAAGTCAAACAACGTGTTCTCTGCACCCATGGTTGTGACGATGCCATAAAACGAATTTTGATATTCCCTGAAATCCGTGGTCCTGCTAACATACAACTGCCAATTCGGTCAGGATTGAGGTCAGTCAATTGCCCTCTGTGGGTGCAGTGGTTCCGCGCTTTTCCCCACATCATAGAATTAAAGTCAATTGAAAAGGGGCTGATGTCATTTTTGTTGCATTGATTGGTGTGTACACATATGTTGTCTGGGTTGGTGGTGGAAAGGTTTCAGGAAAGGGTGGTTCAAATTGCCTTTTTTTTTGCATATTCCTTTTCGACGAGTGCAGGTAGGTTGTACTGTTTTGGGCAATTTGGCACATGCACAACGGTTGCAAAATATGGTGTCTAACGCATGGAGGTCGTATCTTTCGGTCAAGCCTAACAACTATGATCCTGTTTCTTGACGGGCTGTCCATTTGGTCTCACATGTTGGGAAAGCAGTTGTAGGAAAGGGAGCATAAAGCGAGGCAGGTGCAAGGTACAGTTGCTTGCTTGGGGGCAGCACTGGTATTTTGTCTCTCTGCTTCCCTGACATTTTGTGATGTGTGAATGTGCTGACTGGGTCTGAGATAGTTCGGTAGGTTGCAACATTGGATTGCCAATATCCAAGACTGACCCCTGACAGTGATATTTATATCTGTGCAGGCAACCCCAAGGCAATATTCAGACAGTGGTGTCCTGTGTCCATCAGCAATCAGTCAGTTTTGGAGTCAGCCCACGGGGGGGGGGGGGGCTTACCTGTGAGGCCTGACCCCCCCCCCCCCCCGCTTTGGACCCCCCCACCCATACTAGTTAGCACTTGCTTAGAACTGACAATTTGGGTGCCAGCGGCGCCCTGAAAATTTTTTGAGCCTCGAAAAATTGCAACACACTTTATTTCCCCCCACTTGTTTACATTCAGAGAAAGACGCCCGCGCGGTGCGGGCGTTTTCTGCGTGCACGGACAACTTTTTCTTTCCCCTTGTGCTGTTTTCTGCACCTCACCACTATTTGCCCCTCCCTTGTGGTGAGCCCGTGTGCCGTGGCTGCGGGATAGGGCGCCAAGCCGGGTTGCGATGGCTGTCGCGATGGCGGACAATTGCCACGGGTGCCTACCCCTACAACAACCCCTACAACAACACGATCCCTACACCAACATGACCCCTACACCAACACGACCTCTACAACAACGCGACCCCTACAACAACACGACCCCTACAACAACAAGATCCCTACACCAACACGATCCCTACACCAACACGACCCCTACAAAGACACAAAACACGAAACCAGTGCATCACTGAGCCGAGCACACCAAAACGGTTGCATCATGGGAATGGGCACCCCATTGAGCAACATGTCAAAATGCGAAACGTTCGAAACGGCTCCACAGGCTTGGGCACCCTGCGGGGCACTAGGCTCTTCGGTCGAGCGGCTGTACCGGAGAGTTCTACATCTTCTTCTTCCTCTTTCTACGGCCCTCCTCTGGCAGGGGGTGTGGGCAGCTACAACCACCTTTGGTGAGGAGGCTGGAGTGGAGGCTTCCATTGTTGTATGTGTACCCCTTAGGCCACCGCGTCCTTGCCACCCTGAAAAAAACTTGAAAAATGCAGAAGAGGGTTGCTAGAAACGCCTGCGCGGTGCGCGCGCGGTGCACAATGCAGTGCGCCAGTGTGGGCGTCTTTCTCTCAAAATGCTCACAATGAGTTAGGGAATGCTGTGCCACGTGTCTTCTTCTGCTGGCCGGGAAGCCTTTGCTGATTCACAGGTACATCTGTTGGAATACGGTACTGTTTTTCATTGTTATGAGGGGTACAACCAAATTTAACCCCACTTGTGTAGATTCAAAATGCTCAGAATGAAATGGGTAATTCAAAAATGCCCCCAAAATGGAGAAAAATTTTCGGCTGCCGCCTCCCCCCCCAACCCCGCCCCTCCCGGACCCCCCGCCCACGCCGCGGGGTTGGTGTCTAGAACTGAACTGCAGACCCCCCCCCCCGTGAGTCTTTCTGAGTGTCTATTTTTTTTTTGGTGTCTTTTTGTCCATGCTTGCCCGGGCCGCTGGGCCTTGACAAACTGCCGCCGACGTCCCCTCCTTGTCCCCTGACCGCATGAGTGTCCGGGACACCCAGGCCCGTCTGGCCACGCTAGGCGACGAGGTCATCGTTCCTGCCGACGCCGGTCAATTGGCGTGTTTGGCAGCCATCGATGACGCAGATTACATCATTCAGGACGAAGTGGTACTGAAGAGTGGAGTTCCAGAGGCTGCCCCCTGTCATACGACCTCTTCAAGGACCGTGACTCGTCTGAAAAACTTGCTGCCGTCCTTTACGGCAGTCGCCCCAACGTAGTGCTCGTTGGGGAAATGACTGAATATGACAAAATCCAAAATGCGATTAAGAGACTGCTTGCTGATTTGCCCATGCTGGGCCGCTTTGTTGCTATCCTGCTTGAACCTGTCAGCGATGATGATGAGAGGCCATCATTTCTCAATCGGGCACTCGCCCTCAACTCAAACTTGCCTTTCGGCTGCGATAAGTTGCAAATGGCGGACAGGTCCCTCATGCACATACGCACACATGATCGATTTGATGTCTGGATTGCAAGCAGCACAAGGGATTCCAGGAACCTATCCCCGCCCCCAAAGTACAAGCTCCTGCGGCTAATGACACCTGGGGCAGAAGTTGACAAGGTGGTGTTCCACGAGCCAGATGTGCGGGATGAGCAGTACGCCATGCAGGTCCACAATGACCTAATCAACGGGCTGCTGGGGTCTATTGGTTTGAACTCTGATGAAGTCCATCTCCTTCCGGGAACAGACCCACGGAACTCGAAGCTGTTCTTCACTGAGCTAAATGAGGAGCAGGTTAATACCGTGGTATCGCAGTTCGGGTCCAAGCCAAGGTTCCAGATCCAGCCAGTGGAATGGTATCGAGGGGCCAACTTGACCAACATGTCTGCTGTCTATGAGGTATGGATAAAGAAGACACACAAGGAAACATGGTCTCCCATGCTGTATGCCTCAGTTCTCGCAATGTTTTGGACAATCCCGGGCGTCTTGCAGGCGCAATCGCCAGTGAAAATCCACGTGCTGGGACCCAGTAAACTGCTGCCGGGTCTCACAAAAACTGGGCACTCGCTGTTGAAGACAAGGTACCGTGAACTGGTGGCTGCCATCGGGGCCGTCTTCAAGGACCTGAGGACAGGACAGTTCCTCGACAGGGACATAATATCCAAGCCCACAGTTCCCTCGACATGGAAGAAGGAATTGGTAGGCACCGTGTACATCCTGGATGTGGCACCGTGGTGGTATCTTTCGGATCTGACTGAGGCCCTTGCTCCTTCGGTTCACTGCCGGTACATCGCGGACCGCGTCAGATGGAGTGTTGGGGAGATGCGCACAGCTACATGGCGATTGACCGGGGAAAGTGTGACGCAGCTCATTGGAAAAGTCTACTTGTCGGATTCTGGGATGCCTCCGATGTTTGTGATCTCCGAGGCGGATTATGAGGCGCGGAAAAGGCGTATCACAGATCGGCCCAGAAACACAGATGATGCAAAGACACGCAGGCAAGGCCTAATCACGGCGGGTGAAATGGCCAAGGCCATGGAGTTGGATGACCAAGTCGACAAGGTGATCAGCTCCCTCAAACGCAAGCGGGACTTGAAGGAAGATGAGGCTTCGTCATCCAATGGAGCAGCGCGATGACGTCAGCATCAAGCATCCCTCTGAGCAGCACGCTCAGAGTACTGTCCCAAAATATCAATGGGTTTCAAACAAAAATAACCATGAGAAAGCGTAAGTTAAAGCACATAGTGGCCCTAGGGTCACTGCTGCGGTCCCTGGAGGTGGACTTCTTCGCCATCCAAGAGCCCCACTTCGTCACGGTGGAGGATCGTCAAGCGGGCATGCAGTGCTTATCAAAGTACGGGTATGGCCTAGACGGACCACTTCATGAAGAAGGACGGGGAGGAGTGGCATTGGCGTGGAAAACATCCAAGTGGACACTACAATCAATGAAGTTCTTGTCTCCCGGGGCGCTGAAAGCCTCACTGTCGAGTGGTCCACTGGAGATCACCATAGTTGTGGCCCACTTCCATCACAAACACACGCGTCGACAGTCGCAGTGGAAAGACATCGCCAAGGAGTTACATGGACCGAACCTGATTTTGTGTGCAGATCACAATAGCTTAGTTGTAAAACACAGGGACGCCTTTGCGCCCCCAGAGTTTGAGCATGACACGTCCTTACGTGCCAGAGAACAGGAGGTGACAACCCTGGCGAAAGCGGGTCTACAGGACGTCTGGGTGGACATCCACTGTCCAACTCTGACGGACATCAAGGACAAGGAATCATCATGCCCGACGGGCTTCACATACGGCTACCCTCGAGAAGGAGAGCGGCTCGATCCGCAGAGGTTACGCCGTATTGACCGTATACACACCACGCCCGACTTGTTGAGCCTGGTGACCAGCGTGTACCCCATGTTTGTAGCAAACTCGGATCACAAGGCAATCCTGGCTGAATTCACACCCCCGTCCTTCGAAACGGAGGACACAGTCCCGAGATTCTACTGCCCAGAGACCATCCTCCAGGACTCAGAGGCAATGGAAGATCTGGAAACCTCTCTCAAGTCTATCAACTCAACGGGAGATCAATGGTGGGAAGAGGCACTGGGGTGCATCCAAAAAAAGGCAGTCAGCTACCAAAGGGAACATAAAAACAAAAAGCAATCGGTTGAGCTACAAGCCCTACGGTTCCTGCGTGGTTCCACAAGGGACTCAGTCACACCAGCTGTCTACCAATTTCTTTCGTCACTGGGGATTGCAGCGACAGATGCGGCAACAGCCTACACCCTCCTGGTGGGGGTGTATGAAAAGGCACAGCGTGACAGAACGGGCATGGAAACACTCTCCAAGCTCAAGGGGGTGATCGCGACGGGGGAAACCTCAGGGGATTTGAGAACGCGAAGAAACGAATTGTATCGGCTAATGCGGGAGCTGCAAGAGCGAAAGAAACTTCAACAGCTGGTATCCAGGACAGGCTCGGCGATACGTGGAGCAAAGGCGGTGGCGAAAGAGCTGGTGGACCATTGGGATAAAGCGTCCACCCCAACGGGAACCACAGAAGAAGAATGTGTGGCCTATTTGAAAGCGTTAGGAGTGGAGCAGCGGTTGCGCAAGGCAGGTTGACTCCTTTTCAAGCAGCTATCCCTGGACATAGTTCATGAAGGCCTTAAGAGGCTGAACAGCAATAGCTCCCCTGGATTGGACGGTTTCTCGGCAAAATTCTTCAAGAGGTTCTCGGACATCTTCGAACCGCAAATGTATGAATCACTGAAACGCTTCCTTGATGTGGGTAAAATGCCGGAGACATGGACCTCGGGAGTGGTGACAATGATCCCCAAGACTAAGGCAATGCAGACGCCGGACTCACTCCGACCAATTGCACTGCAAACGACAAGGCAGAAGTGGCTCACCAACATTCTCCTGATCCAGTTGGAGGATGTACTTCTTCACTGCATCCCGTCACAACAAACGGGTTTCCTTCGCCACAGAAGCATCCTCCGGCATGTCTACGGGTCACGGGCACTCTGGGATGGCTTATGTGAAGGAGCGGCGTTATCAGTAGACTTCAGAAATGCTTTCCCCACGATGTCTCATGAGATGGTGTCGGCAGCACTGGGTCTAATGTGCATACCGTTCCCGTACATCCGGCGGATACTACATCTTTTGCGTGCACCGTATCTGTATTCGGTTGGAAAAGGATATGTCCCAGGTGTCTACCACCACCCGCGGGCAGGCACGCGCCAGGGGGATCCACTCTCCCCGGCACTGTTCTCCCTGGTGGCATCCTTTGTGATTTTCCCACTACAAGACCTGGGTCCAGGGCTGACTATCATGATGTATGCGGACGACCTCATCATCTTCTTGGATGGACGAGCCAACCCACAGCTGCTGAGGAGGGTATGGGAAGTGGTGTCTTGTTTTGGGCAGTTTTCAGGGCTGAAGGTCAACCTGAGCAAAACGGCGGCGATAGTTCGCAACTGTGGGGGAATGGAGTAGGCGAGGTGCTTTCGGGACATTGGAGTGGACGTCAAAAACTTCGTCAAGTATTTGGGTGTACGCTTGGGGAATGTTCGGCATCAACAGGATGACCAAGGATGGGGGCTGACGATAGAGCAGGCTTTCGCACCAGCACTGCAAGAGGCCTTACGTCGCGCACGGGTGGTGTCCACGCTGCAACTGTCAATGGACGAACGTGCATTTATGCTGACGTCATGGATCCTGCCGGCTGTGGCCTGGGTATCCAAGGCATACTACGCTCCAGTCTCGGTGATCAGACAGCTGAAGTTAGTGTACCACGTGACCATGGGTACCAACAGCTGGGGAATCACTCTGCCAATCCTCTCACGACCAAGAACGCAAGGGGGACTGGCACTGCCAGAGCCAAAGCTGTTTCTCATGCACCAGGCAGCGGCTCCGTTCGTCAGCTATTTGGGGGAGCCTCACAAGTATCCCGACAAGGCAGTGGAGACCTTCTATGCATGGGCAACAACCATCGGGTTCACACCATCCAAAGATAACCTCCCATATATCCAGCTGGGCATGGTCTGAACGGCAGAACTGACGTTCCTGGGATGGTCGGCAAAGGCACACTCCAATATCCAACGGGTGGCCCCGCAGGTGGCCCCCCCGGCAAACCGGGACCAGCTGCCGTTATGGCACTCTGTGTACTTCCGAAATGAGTTCAACTGCTCCTACTACAACACGAAAATGATCCGGCAGGGGGTGCTAACGTGGGGTCAATTTCAATCGTCAATTGGAGGATGCAAGATTGTTCAATGCACTGCCTCGGACATGGAAAGGGGTCTACAATCATGGCGGACGACTCCTCAACAAAGTCCCGTCACAAGGGGGGTTTGATACCCCCGCAGTCCACGCCCAAAACTGGACCAGGGCATGGCTGCTACAGTTCTACGCCTCTCGGCCAGGGGTCCGCGACCCGCAAACACCGGAGGTATGGGAACAGTGGGCACAGGCACAACTACCGCCGAGGGCTCGGGACTTTGCGCAAAAGGTGCCGTGGCACAAACTGACTGTACATGCGAGAGTCTACAAGAGGTCGGGCACGGACAAGTGCCCGGTGTGCTTACAAAAGGAGACGGTCAAGCACGCGATGGTCGAATGCCCCATGTTCAAAGCGGCGGCGGCAGTTATACAGCACTACTATGGCCCGGTGGAAACTGGTAACGGGAAATCAGCAGTCCGAGACATGATGGAGTCCGACCACCAGGAGTGGTTACTGAACACGAACCAAGGCTGGGCGATGTGGTCGGCAAGAAGTGCCCACTGGCGATACCGATGCGAAGTCAAAGCAGGAGCGTCACCGGTGTTCACGTCATACCTGACAACATGGCTAAGGGAGCTGTGTGAGTGGGTGGGATTTTACTCAGGAGAGCGCAGGGAACAGTGGAGAGGCTTTCAAAAGTCACTGGAGCAGCTTCGAGATACCGGAGTGCAGCCACGACACGGGGAAGTACAAATTCATGGGGGATTGAATGCATGGTGGCAAACACACATGGTGTGTTTCACTCAAGAGAAATCAGCCAACAACCACAGCTGGCATAAGGAAACGGAATCACGCCCGAAGCGCCCGAGGCAGGCAGGCCCGGGAGTGCTACAAGGAGTGCAAGATCTGATTGCAGAACTGGTGGCCAAGGGCTACAGGATTGTGTACACGGACGGGTCGTCAAAAAGACTTAGCCACAAGGACATGCGCAGGGCCGGGGGCTCTGGTGTGTTCGCAGCGGAAGATGAGCAAGGACCAGAGGTACGCTTCTGCGGCTACGTACCAACACGCCACAGGCAAACAAATAACGGAGCGGAGCTTTGGGCAGCCGTAGAAGCCTTACAGGGGTTCTGGGTGCCAAAGCTGGCAATCCTCACCGACTCGCAATACCTGCAGCTGGGGGCAACTGGCAGGGCCCAGCACTGGAAGTCAAAGGGATGGACAACCACATCTGGAAAGCTGCAGGTCCACATCCCAGTCTGGGAAATGCTGCTCCAAGAAATGGCGACGCCGGGGAGAGAAGTCAGGTGGGAGCATGTCCCAGCTCATGTCAACGTGCAGGGGAATGAGGTGGCGAATGGACTGGCGATGGAAGGCATGTGTTCGAGCCCGCTGTGGTCTCAGCATATAGCACCAAACTCATCATCAGGGTCGGAATCTACGGTAGGCTTGAGAGGAGGATCGGGATCAGAGTCAGAGGACACCAAGGCACTCTGGTCATCCTTGGGTATGGTACCCATGGATAGTGATGAGCTGACAGGGGAAGCATCCGGGGAGCCAGCGCCACGTGAAATGGGATCATACGCATCAAGCAGTACAGAAAGTGAGGACATGAGGACAGGACACACACACCAGGGAGGTTTGTTGAATGAACTGTCAGCACCGGACACACTGTCTTTTAGCACAGATGTGAGCGACACCAGGCGGCAGCGCAAGAGGCGAAGGCTCAGGAAAAGCAGGAACCCAGGACAGGGTCGATGATAACAGAACCTGTAGCCCCTGCGTACTAGTGCGGACATTCCACAGGTTTCAAGCACAACAATGCATGCATGTCTGAAATTTGCGTTTTGACGCAGAGCTTTTCTTCACTCAAGCCGCGTCTTGTCGCGGCGAGCAGCAGCACAGAGAAGAGACCACCAAGCGGCTGAACTCCGCGTCCTGTCGCGGACAGGCACCCAGGCGTAATGCCGCCTGGAAGGACACAGCAGGAGAAGAGACCACGTCAGCAGCAGCATGGTCCATACACACACATCCAGCCAGCCCCAAAGAAGGTCAAGCCTCAGCAAGAACGCCAGCGTTTCAAAGTGCCGCTCGGCCTGCCAGCCACACATGCATGCAATCTCCAGTTCTGCTCACCGAGGAGGGCACCGCTCTGTGTCCCTCTGCTGTCGGACAGTGGAGGATCGCCTCCCACTGGAACGGGTGCCACTTGCCTGCACTTTTGGGTCGCCACTGGACCTGCGTGTTCGCCAGAGCCTGGGAAGCACTGAGCCAGCTAGACGCCATTGCAAATGAAGGACTGCAAGCAGTTGAAGCAGAGCTGACCACGATGGCCTGGGCCCGCAATCAGCAGATCTGGCTCCGACTGGACCAACCACATGACACCAGGATGCACTGCGAGATTGTGGACAACCATGGGGAACCATTGCTGATGAGCAATCAGGAGCTCTACTCGGTGATGGTCCAGATCAACTGGACCCTGAAAGAACGCTCTTCAGGCAGGCGGACCCGGTACCCGGGGACGCTGTGCGGTTCCTCTACACGCTGCTGAGCACACCCCCACGCGAAAGAAGATACGCATGACGGGGGATGACACACAGGGGGGGGTAGGAAAGAAAGATTGGAGCGTGTGGTGCAGATACCCAATCGTCGTGGCCCAGTGGATACACCACACCACTTCTGTCCTGTAGAGGATGGTTCGAACCCCGGGGGGGATAGAGATACACCGAACGACCCGAACCCCCCTTTTTGGGCGAGAGGGAGAGAGAGAGAGAGAGAGAGAGAGAGAGAGAGTAGGACGCAGTGGGATAGGAACTGAGAGGAGCAACAGAGAGGAGAGAGAGAGAGAGAGTGGGGCGCAGGAGAGGGAGCAGGAGAGAATGTGAGGGAGAGAGTTGGGAGAGAGACCCACAGAGCAAGAGTCGGGGGCTAACCGGCGCAAAGGGAGGGTGGTGGGTTTGAGCTGACCAGGGTGAATGGGGCGCCAATACAGCACAGAACAGTCAAATGGTGAAATAACAGGGCGCCATTGCACCCCTGAGCCACAAGCTCGACACGTCGTTACGTGTTTAAAGGCCGATGCATGACTGGGGCGGCGAGAGTGCGGCCCATTTGAGGAAGACGGATGCAGGTAGGCATGAAAATGTGGGCAGCAAGCGCATGCATGGTGTGGAGCTGAAATGGTATGCGCCACACACAGTACAGCAACGATCTGTTGAGCTGCCTGCCAGCCGGAGCACTTGCTGAAATGTTGAGACGCCTTTGCGCCACCAAAGGCGCCTTTGCGCCCCCGAGGCTCGAGTACGACACGTCCTCACGTGCCAGGGAGCAAGTGCATGACAGGAGCACGACCTGCAGGGCAAGGGTTAGAGACTAACCGGCACTGTGGGTGGGTGGTGGGTGCGAGCTGACCTCAATGTCCAGAGGGCCAGAGCAAATGCACAGTCGGCAACCATCTGGTGTGGTAAAGAACTGGTCTACGCTGCAGTGCAACAAGCAAAACACTGAACAATGTGGTTATGACCATGCGCCTGTGACACGGGGGCGTATGCGAGCCCAGTATCCGTTGCCTCATGGCCCCCGTGAGTCAGCCAGTCAAACAATCTGGAAGTCAAGTGGTTTGTAGAATTTATCAAGAGTGCTGGGCGCACAAACATGTGATTTGATGCTTTCAGTTGCAGCTTTGGTTGCAACATCAGACAATCCCGAGTGCCAGAAATAACAGTCTATTTTCTTTTTATTTTCCAACTCGAATTTTGGCCCTGTGGTCTGCCTTTTTAGCGGTTTCAGAGGCAGGACTGGATTCTCTAGAAGGGTGCGTGACGGGTCCCTATCTCCTCTTTCTGTTGAGAATGTAAGCCAACTGAGCCAACACAATTGAACATCAACAACCTACCTCTCTCAGCCCCTATTCTCAAGCTGCTCCTTGCCCTCAGGCCGCGTTCAAGTCAAGCTTGGTAAATTGAGTTTGTCCTTTTGGGATGGAGCCAAAGTGCTGAACACCAGCCCCATTGTGTTCAGTCTGAGGCCCCAACAGGTGGGCGACTTTCTTGTGCAACTGAAGAAAGGGGAAGGATCGATGAACAGAGCCACACAAGCCGCCAGCTACGCAATGGACATCAGCACTGTGGTATTGTCCCCCTGCCCCAGTGCCGCATGTGGCAGTTGCGTCAGGGCTGAGAAAAAGCGGTGCGAGTTTCCTTCCTTTCTGAGTATCTGCCCCCCCGGCACACACACCCCCACCACCTCCGCAAATCCCCCCTCTTTTGTGCAGGCGCGTCCCGATTGAGGTACAATCCATTTGCAATCTACGCTGTGAATTTATGGTTCACGTCAATTTTGGTGCGTCTCACGTATAAATGGATGTGAATCCGTGGGAACGTGATAATTTCACAAAATCCCCACACACAATTTACACACAATTCACAGAATTTATGCACAAATGCCTTGCACTCACGAACCTCAAGTGGAAAGGCTTTTTTTTTCTTTTAATACCTTCAAACCCACAACAAACGTAGATGTTTGGGGCACAAAGATCAACAAGCACCGGCAGAAATACGGCTTTTGCAGAAGGCAGATCTCTGCAAAAGCAGTCACACCACAATGTGCCAAAGCCGTTCTCATGACTGCGTTAGGGGCGCATTTAGGCATCCAGCAGAAGGGGAAATGGCCAGAAATCACAACATTTGAAATTGGCAACCACCCCCTTGCCCGAAGAGTCAGACCGTCTTTGGGGCCTGATTTCACTCGGTGCCAAAACATAAGGCAAGTCACCAAAGGCTTTGGTATTCGGATTGCAGACTTTCTGGGCAGATTGTACATGGGGGACAGACAGTTTGTGGCTGCAAAGGTTGTGGTGGCTCTCAAGAGTGCTCTGGATCCGCCCTTTCACTAGACTGTGATGGACGCCCCATGGGGAAGGCAGGCACAACCTTCGCTTGACCCATTTGGATCCTTTTTGTGGCTGGATTCTGGCTGAACGTTGATGGATATCGACTTGGTTTAAGATCTGATGTGTTCTGCCAACACTTGTTCATTTGTAACGCCTCTGTTTATTAAACAAGACCAAGCCCCCAAGGAAATCATCATGGGAAAGCAAGGGCTAGAAGAGCATCAGAGGCTTGAAGGCCATGCCAAAGACATAAAGACAGCAATGGCAGGCAACAATCGGACACAGGGAAAGGCACACAGCAAAAATGGCGCAACTGGATACAGGGCAACTCCCCCTTCCCCATCCCCCCCCCCCCCCAGCCGAAATAGACAGTTGTCCCCCCTCCCAAATGGCCCTCCAGCCGGAGTGGACAATCACACCCCCCCCCCCCCCATTAGCAGTTTTAGCTCCAAGTCACAAATGGATACCACATCGTTCTGCTGCCAAAGTTTTTGATGGCATTTTTGAGGTCAAGTACGAGGATATTCCTAGTACATCGGGGAAGCATGGGTCCTAACTAGAGTACTAAAAATAAACCACTAAATCCTGAAAATATCCAACACCACCGCTTTATACAGCCAAAAACAAAGTAATATGGAGTCTTTAATGTACTCTTGTCCATTTTGATGTCCCTCAAACTAATATTTGAGGTGGAAAGGGCTAGTATTAGGGGTTTGAACCAGGGATTTACCTATTTTTAGTACTCTGGTTAGGATCCGAGTAGAAGTGATGTCATACCCTATTTTTAGCTATTGAGAGCCTTTTATTGGGGCACATACCCACTAATAACCATCCAATTCATTTCTAAAACATGTTTTTTTTTTGTGGGACCTGACCCCAAAATAGGGGTGAGGTCCTTACTTCCCTCCCAAAGCGCACCCGGTAGCCCTATTTCCTGGTAGTCAAACACGCAATGAACGGAGAAGGCGATGAAGGCCATGTGAAGGCAGGCGCGCCTGGAGCAAAGTGGACGGTCCACACCTGACCTTCTGAGGCCCAGCCAGAATACACACACATGGCCCGGGCCATTAACATGGGGAGGGGGTGGTACAAGTCTACCCACCAACATGTTGTACCGAGAATCCATGGATGGCAACCAGCATATCCCCGAGCATAGGCCACATGCCAAAGGGGAAAGGAAGGGATGGTCAGTCGTGGTAGAGATGGCTTAGGGTCTCGGACGCACAGGGAAGGTCGAAATCCTGGAGGGCACCTCGTGTCATATGCCCCCCAGGATTTGCACTAGGTCACAAAGGGCACACCAACGCAACCACAATCATAGGACAAATCTAAGCCCTGGCTGGACCTTGGCTGGACCCTCCTGAGGCTGATTTAGGAGAACCCTTCAAGGGCAGTGACAGAAGAGCACAACATGAAGCACCCCCTCAAGTACAGATTGCTAACAGACTGCAGATATTTGGATGGGTTTTGTCGCATGGGTGAAGTAGCAACTGTGCGGCCCCCTTGCTTCATCCCCCCACAGGATGAACAGGTGCTGATCAAGATGGTGAGGAGCAGTGCCACAGAAGATACCACCGAGACAGTGACAGTCTCCTTTACCCCAGGAGATGTCATTTTGTTGGACATGCTGCTGCGTAAATGCATCCCTCACATCTGTGGTTGGGACCAATGAGCTCATGTACTGAAGATTGACACCGTAGGGTAGTGTTTTGTGCAGTGGAGGGTTGGTGGAAGCTTGCGGGGTATGGTGGTAAAATTGGTTGATTAAATGTGAGGCGCAGGGCCACTGTTGTGCAGGGTTGCTGGGAGCATGTGCAGTGGTGGTGCATTGGGGGGGGGCGGCCACTTGGGTGCAGGGATGTAGGGTGCGGGATTGGAGGGATGTGGGAGACAGAGCGATGGGAGGAGATAATGCATGGACTGTTCACAGTCTATGGCATGGTGGGGTACAACAGTGTGCTGCAAAGTGCATTCACAAATTTCCTCTTAATCCCCCAAAAGGAGTGACAATCAATGTATCTGTGATGCATGGGGCATTGTGTTACTTCTTGGGATATTTGCAACACAATGTTCGTTTTGCGTGCCTGAGGCTCGCCTACCATTTGGTTCTGGTCATGCACCACTGTTTTGTATGCGCAAGCCCAGTATTCAGTGTCCTGCCTTGAGTTTTTTTTTGACGCACCCAGTGGAGCTCTGGGTGTTCGACGGCAAATGGCCCAGGTCAGAACGAAGAAGGTGAGATGTCAGCGACGATTCTGATGCATTGCAAGCCCCACTTGAACATGTTTCTTTTTCTTTTGTGCAGTTCTTTAGGCTGAGTCTTTGTCAGCACACCTTTGTCGGCACATGCCTCAGAGTGAGCGCAAGAACGCGGCAAGGTACGCACCCCCCCCCCCCCCAAACTGGAGGGTAAAACCCCACCAATGGGGGGCGCGGGGGCGTTGGAGGGCAAACCTCTTGTGAAGGGCACCCCCCCCCATGCCTAGGTTGGGTATTTAAATAGAGTGCAACATCACCCCTCTCCATATTGGGGGGTAAGCCCCCAAAATTTCCCCCATAGACAAGGAGGGGTATGACCCCCCCAACACGCATCACAAACTGAGAAGCAAGCATACATAAAACAAACTCATCAAATTGGTTTGACACCTGTTCCATGAATGCAATCAATCACAAATGAAGTCATCAAAGGCTGCTAGCGCACAAAACAAAAACTGCGTGGGTTGAGACAAGTGGCAGAAGTCTTGATGAGGAGCCTTTCACAGCATCACCAAACGACACTATGCAATCACTTTTTGCGGTAATGCAATCAGAAGCAGCTGGGTTGCAGACTCATTTAGGAATCCAGGCGTGGGGCGGGGGGTCGGGGGGGTTACATAATGCTACATGGCACAGCATCTTTCGCCTGAGATCCGGTGGCTATGTCCAATGTGATAGGAACACCGGGATTACGTCTGCTCCAACTGGGATATTTCTTCTGTGCCGCCTCTCAGAAATGTTGTGTTCTGAGCACTAGGGCTCATCTGGGATCTCTTTTTCTGTGAGACGTTGAACCCCAAACAAACACTTTGCTCTGGGTTGGATTTCTGATCTTGGTGGGTGTTGGTGTGTAGGATGGTTTCAGATGTGCAAAGTGCTCACCTGAATGTGCACAATGAACCTATGTGTTCATTTAATGCTGTTGTTGACTGAACGCAAATAAATGGAATTGCATTCCACTGTGTCTGCTTTGTTCCCATGCACCGAACTCCATTTCCAAACACTCCTGTTTGTACTGAGTGCATCGGTCCCCCAACCCCTAAGACGTGACAGCATACGGACCGCGGAGGCCAGCAAACAACCCTTGATGTTGTGGATGTTCTTGTCCCCTTGGCCCATGGTTCCAGTCTCCTTGTGACCCCAAACACTCATCAGCAGGGCATGGACCACCCTCGCAAGCGGCGTCCTAGGCGGTAGCCTTGCACATTACAGCATGGCTGCATGCAACACGTATATGACTGACTAATGCACAGACAGTAGACTTAATTGGTGCACATCTACATGGCAAGTAGCAGTGCTGTTCTCTTTCCCAATCCACGCATGATAATGAAAAGCCAACATTTCAGCACTCTTTTCGTTAACAACTTGTCTTGTTCATTCACACTTCTTTTTCTAGTCCAAGCTGTCGCTTTTGCACTGCGGCAGCAAGCGCGATGCGTGATTGCACACAGATGCCCTGTCCCATTTGCCCCGGCTCCCCGATTACACTCTTTTGTTAAGATTTGACACCACAGTGGAGGTTTTGATACCCGAAGGAAAAATTCTTTTGGGTAGTTATGGCAAAACGGAGCAAACCAACATGTATCTGGTTGTGTGGGGGGTTGGGGGGGGGGGGGGGCAGAGGTAGGAGTCTCATACAACTCATACAACTCACATCCCATCTACAATCTCAAAACCAATGTTTTGCCGAAAACATAAGTTTTCCACTCTGGTTCAGGTCAGTTTGGTATTTTGAGGCCCCAGTGCGGCACCACTGTGAGGTATGACTAAACAGCTGATGGAACAGGACTCAACCACAGTGGTGCACCCGACGGATGCCCATCAAGGCTCTCTAAAGTTCCGTATGTGGTGCCTCGGACTTTTCAAAACAATACAAAAACAGCCAACACTCCAGAGCAGCAAAGGACAGTGGCTCCCGGGGGGCGCAACAAATTTGGCGGGGGCGGCCTGTTCCTCCGTGGCCGGTGGTGCAGGACCGCAGGCGGTGTCGGCATTGCGCGCTGGGGGGCCATTGCGCTCGAAGCGCCGCGGGTGCACCCAGCGATGCGGGGGGCAGGGATGGATATAAGAGTGACGTAAATCTCAGGGTGGGGGAGGGGGGGGGAGGGGGGGGGGCAGCCGGGCCGGGTTGTGTGCGACCCCCCCCAGACTCCCCTCCCCCATGGGGTTTTGAAAGATAGTGGTGCCGGGTCGGCCTTCAACACGTGTCCCTAGAGAAAACTGTCCGGCGCCAATTTTTTTTATACTATGTGTTCATACTCAAAATACACAAAATTTTGTAGAGAATTCATATTTGTGTTAAAACAACAAGAAAAATTTTTGACGTGAAGGAGGGCTACAGGAGGGCTGCAAGCCGTAACAGCAACCCTAGCCCTAACCCTAACCCTAACCCTAGGGCTAACCCTAACCTCACCCGTGGCTGGATGCCCCCCTAACCCCTGGCCAGACGCCCCCGATCCCCGGCAAGAACAACCCCCCCCCCCCCCCCCACCCCGGCAGGAACCACCCCTCTCCCCACTCCCGGCAGGAACCCCCCCCCCGAGTTTTGACACATAGTTGGGAGGGTGGTCGCATCAGGACCGTTGGTAGTCGCCCCCCCCCCGGGGAGTGGCTGTTGCGAGAGCAGGAACGAATTGTTGAGCTAGCAGTGGGTGCGGACGTGGTCATGGAGTTCGCTACGACTATGGAACTGGGCCATTCGGACCAGGACATGTTCTTTGCAGCGGTGCGATGCTAGGCACTACGGAAAGAGATGGTAGTGTATTACACGGGAAAAAGGTTTGTGCCAATGGGGGATGAGGCGGGGGACGTGGTGAGCGCAGGGGCAGAGACCAGCCGTCCGCCATCACCGGCGCTACTGGGGCTAGGCGCACGAGAGGTGGCCGAGATCGTGCAGATGTTGGCGGCAACCAAGCTCGAGAACACGAGGTTGCGGGCAGCCGCCATTCCGCGGCTAAACACGCAACAAATGGAACGTCTCATCGCGGAGAGCTTAGCATACAAATGGATGCAGACGCTGGCGATGGCCCCGAGAGCGTTCTCTGCGACGCACGCGAATTGAGATGCACACAAGCTAGCCGAGGTGATCTAGACAGTGGTGCATGAGGAGTTCAGGAAAAACAGGTAGGGCAAGATGTTACACATGCCCATCTTGCAAAACACGGTGGGATAGGATACTGTGGCCTCGGGTGCGCCGATTAGCAGAGTGCTAACGGCGCCCGGAGGACCGGCCATTGTCGAGGCCCCGGCGGGTAGGGCGCAATGTTTCTCATGCTGAGGGCCGGAACACCGGGCGCGGAATTGCCCGCAAGCGGCAACCATAGGTGCGCTACATTAGCCGCGCATACAAGCCAAAATCTCCCTAGTGGGTGATAAGAGGATATTAACAAGTAGTAAGCGTTGGACGTTTCATTTGAGCGGCCCGCCGCCACCGAATCGCAGGCATTGCAGACAACCCCACTGAGAAATGTTCCTATGTGGGGCAGAGGGGCGTGTGTCGATCCATCTGGTTGCTGCAGCGGACACACAGGTCAGAGAGAACATGGGGACCATAGGCGACGGATGACACAGTCCTCCGCATATTTGAGAGTATGTTGCAGTCACGGGTGGTGAATCCGGGTTTCACGCAAATGACATGACGGCCGCACGGTCTTGCAGGCCACAACCCATAGGGTTGCCACAGCCGGCATGGCTAAGAAAGCACACGACAAAGTCATGCACGCCTGCACCGAGGAGTCGGGTACCGTGGGCATGGAGATGGCACTCCGAGGGGTGGACGCCAGGTCTTCGAAGACATATATGCATGAAGTACGAAGGGTACTCCGAGGATGGGCTACCAATGACGCGCTAGCAAAGGCTATCAAGCGACGTTTCGGAGAATGAACATTGTTAAAAAGAGGAATATCAGCAGGCAAGAATCTAGTTGCGGGTGTCTGGATCCTAGAATGGCTGTAGATCATCCCGACCACCATCCCGAACCTTCAAAGGCTGCAGCTACAGGCAATCGGCAGAATGGCCAAAGCCGAGGACCGGCCCATGATATTGGCGATAATGGAGGATTTTTGGACACTGGCGGAGCCTGGGCTAGGGTACACAGTAACAAAGCACTAGCAAGTGTCAAAACTCATCAAAAAACCAACGGCATTGAGGCTGCAGAGTGAAAGCAGGAATATCCGGAAAACACACAGAACATATTTACATATCTTCATCACAGACACGTAAACATAGAGTGCGCGTATTTTTCGCAGTCCCTATGGTTGTCACCCTGCGCTTCAAAGTATGCAATGCGGCGGTCCAGCGATGGATAGGACGGCGCACAAGAGCTGGATTTTTTGCTTCGACTGCAAAGTGGCCAAAGAATTGTGCACCCGGCCAATCCTCTTTTTGTCGGAGCGGTGGCGGGAAGGGATGTACCAGCATTTGCGATCTCACCAGCACAATGACCCCCCGTTCATGCCGACAGGGACAAACTCGCTGCGAAAGTTGCGGAAGGAGATGTTCAACAGGACAGGGCAAGGTTTGTCATAACCGCACCCATGGAATAGAATAGGAGCAGCCTGCTTTAGGCCACTGAGAAGGTCCCCGCAGGCCCTCACCATAACGACCAAAGAAGCAGACAGGTACACACCCGACCCGCTAGCCTGCAAAATGCTGGCCATGGTGCTCTTACCGCGACCCATAGGCAACACTGCCCATTTCATAATGGACTATGATTGGCATTGGATGCCGGTTCGAAACCTCAAGCATAGAGATGCATTGTCATGGAATGAAGGCTAAAGAAGGGCCGAATAGCCACCCGAAACATAAGACCTTGTACGCCCCGCCACGCCATAGAAATGGACAGCAAGTTAGATTACGACGACATTGAGAATTATAAGGAGCGGCTATGAGAGGGTAATTTAGCGCACACCGGCGCCTCCAAGAACTTGGACCTCGACGGGAGCAAAACAGACGCACCGCACATGGTAGAGAGTGGACATGAGGTGGATGCCGCAAGAGCAGAGGTGCGAGTCGAAGGAGGCGACGGGGAACAAGCGGAGGGGGGCTCCACGAGATGGGGAAGGGCAGTGTGCGGGCTGTGATGCCTCTGAAGGGTATGTGTCGGATGTGGAAGTCAGATTGCACGATATGCACGTGCATGATCAAGTATTTATAACAAAGAACGATGAGCATGTTGAGGAAATTTCAATGAAGCAATGATACATGATATGTTGTGGAGGATGTGGAAAAGTAGGATTAAATGAATCCTTCGTGTTTCGTCCTTGGTCTGGCTTTTCCTTTGCTGGTGCGAAGCACCATCAAAAGAAAAGCCTTATTACATTTCTAGCCATTTTCGGGTCGCCTTTCCATATCGGAAATGGAGCCGGGCGGTGACAAACAAAGGCAAAAACACTCCTTTGCCTTATGTTTAAGCTAGCAGCGCAAGGACAGGGAGGGTGCATTGGGCAAGATTAGCGACACAGGGTGCAAATAGCATACAATTGACATATTCATAACTCGGGCCAATTGTATCGGATTTTGACAAAAATACAGGCAATTCTGGTCGATTCGGGAGTGTTGTTTTCATTTTTGAGCTCAAAAAGGCGTATGCGTGCGCTGAGAACCGTGAAATCGAAAAGCGGTGCTAAAACAAAATGACGCCGGTTTTCCAATTAAACATCAAGATGCGGCTTCTAGAATCATTTATAAGATTGGTCTTAGATCGAAATTTCGTGCACTGTAGCCCGATTTCACTTTGGACAGTCAAAATGAAAGATCGCAAATGCCGGCGACTGCGAAATGCACGCGTGCACAGCAAATAAATAATATAGCAAATAGATTTCTTGCGTTTTGGGGCCTGTGGCTTACATATAGTGTTGTTCGGCACCTCAACTTTGCTAGTGCACCTTTAAATCGCATCCCTAGCTTATATGGAATTAGTGGGTGCTGGTAAAGAAGTTAAAACCTGGTAAAGGTCCTAACTTTGTAAAACAGCCATGATTCATCAAAACAAATATGACGGCGCCGATAAGCTCTCCGAGGCGGTCATTTAGAGGGGCTGCATCGTACACTTTCGAGGTATATTTCGTTTCGGCGCGCGGATTGTATATAATGGCATAAGGACTGCTTTTAGAGGGGGGCGGGGCCCCATTCCCCGGTCCCCTAATTAAAAGCCCCCCATGGGGGGGGAGGTGAACAAGCATCAACCGGGGATGGAGAACAACACAGAGCCACGGGCCAGGCGTTTGATGCAAGAGGACCTGAGAGGAGCAAAAGCGGGGTAGATCTTAGGCGGCTCAAGTTGCATGGTGAAAATCACACCAAATGCACCCAATTTGGACCATGGAAAAAAATAGTTTTTCACAGGCTCTGTTTTTTGAAAACAGAATATTAGTCCAAAGAAAGTGTCTTTCTTACCATTTGTGCCATTTCGTGCCTTTTTTCGGACAGCCGAAAACAAAAAAAAACTATAAAAAGAATAAATAAATCTTATGATTTCAGTGGAAAATGATGTGCTTTTAGCGGAAATTGGCCAAGAAATACATTTTGCGTTCCCCTTGTTTTTTGGATGAACATGGTCTGCAGAAAAAATGATTGCAACATCATTTTCTTTTCTGCATGTTCATTGCATACCTCGAAAAATGATTTATTGATCGAATTCTATGCGCGAGGCCTCGCGCAATCAAGACCAAGGATCATTAAAACGGTAGCATGGCGGATTAAATATCAATGCAAAAAATATGCCCCATGCGCGAGGCCTCGCGCATAACTTACGAAACCAAAAACCTCACCCGATTCATTTTCCTTTGGAAAGACGGCTTCAGGGTCGAGTGGTCTTAGTACCCACCCCACGCTTTGATTTTTGATTTGCACTGCCTGAAAAAAGAGGTATAGGTTTTGACTTTCAAATTCTGGGACTGCATTGCAGTCCTCATTGCGCGAGGCCTCGCGCAAAAAAAAGCCTAGAAAATATATTCTTTGTACCATTGTGATGGGTTCTCATCTGATAGCGCTTGTGCACAACCTTCATTGAAGCAACGAGTACCTAAATTGTCGTTGACTCATTGAAATTTACCAAAAGCTTGCCCCCCCCCGGAGGCGGAAAAACTCTTTTTGGGCTTGGTCAGCCCTTGCGCCTGGCAGACTGCTTCCCACAGGGCACCTTCTTTCTCCAGGTATCGAACATCATCTTGATAATTGGTGTCGTTTGCACTACATTGCATTTTACTCTCCAAAAAATCAGTTTTTTCCGCCCAAACAAACGCTCAAAAAAGTGCCACGCATGGCAAATTCATATTTTCTTTGCACATTTTACTTTGATCTATAGTCAACAACGGAAGGATCAATTTTTCTTCAGCCAAAGCTACAAGGGGGGTCCCTGTCCAGCTCAGCGTCATCTGTTGAGTGGACATGCTTCATGTGTTACCGGTGATACTCTTTTTTTTGCTTGGCACTCCCCATAAGTTGTGGCAGGGGTGCATCATGAGCAATGCTGAAGGATGCACCCTGTGCAACACCTCCAACGTATGTGCTCCTTTTGTTAGGAATGCAACAACATTTGAAATGATTTCTTGAGTCATCAATTAGATTTGCAAGGGTTGTTTAGAGCACTGAATGTCCGCCCGCGTAAACATATTGTACAATGTGATCAAGTCAAGGGTGCCTGTAATGTCACTCCAGTGTAGGCGCCTGCTTGATTCCTCAATTCTACCATCATTACCTGACTTTGGAGGGGCAATGGACTGCTCCTTGCGCGAGGCCTCGCGCAAGGAACAGTCCATTGCCCCAAAAAAGGCATTTCTTGGACCCATCAGGACCAAGAAAAGGCCAAAATTCCTTACATAAGAGTCCTTTTGGTGTTCCAAAAACGGCTTGATTTTTTGCAAGCCAAAGAATGGTTCTTTTGATGTTTTTTCAGGCCGTGTATTTTGGGCAATTTCTGTCGTTTTATACCATGCAACTTGAGCCGCCTAAGTAGATGGCGGCCATGGCTCAAGAGCAGACCAAAAGGTTGGCACAGTCAGTGGGGAAGAAACCGCGGAGAACAAGGCCGAAAATGAATGCAGTAGAATAGTGCAGCACGAAGGTGAGCCCGGGTCGAAGTAAAGACACGCCACTAGCAGAGGATGGCGAGCGGGAATGACCGTTAGATGAGACCGATAGCACCGTGACCGAAGCTCGATGGCAAGTCTGTTGGAACCCGAGGAGGCCGTAAGTGAAGCGTCATGCTTTATTGATTCCTTACAGCACGGATGAAAGTTACGCGGAGCCGGGCGAGGAACATTGGAGATGATAGTATCCTACCAAAGAGATCGATGCGACAATGGAACCCCAAAAGGCATCAAGGAGCAGAAGCCGGTGAGGCAGCTAGAAAGAGGTACATCAACGTGGATGTGCCCAGAAGTACTGAGATTAGCACCGCCCCACACACGGGCTACATGGTCACAGCAACTCAAATAGGGTACCAGATCAAGCTCATGTGCGCCCTACACATGCAACGCAACACATAATATGTTGACGGAACTCCACGTTAATATGAGAGCCTTGACATTGCATGTCGCACAGAAGCTGACTACCAAGAAGGCGAGAACTGGTACGACTCAAGGCCTGCTGCGGTACGTGACCACCGACGAGGACCTGCAGAGACAGGCCAGGGCAAACTACACTACAGTGCTTCAAGCCAGACGGGGCGATGAGATGAAGCCATGAGACATGTGCCAAACGGGTTACATCAGCCTTACCGGCGACCTAGATGACGATCGTCAGAGGGGCACGGTGACTATAGGGACGGCGAGTAGCAGCCTTGGGTTGGCTAGCATGCTGAGTTTGCCACGTGAGACCTGCGACAAGCTTCTGATATGCAATTGGGCGGACAAAGATGCGACGGTGAGGGAGGAATGAGCTAGCACAGCTGTTAATTTGGTAGCGAAGATGCGAAGCATGCACGCCAAGGAACGGATCAACCGAGTCCACAAAGTGCAAGTTCTTTTCGACAAGAGCGGTGATTATAAACACTGCGCCCCTGAGCACACGATGTGCAAAATGGAGCATAAAGGTACCCTTGTTTTAGCATTTTGGAAAAACATTCATGGAGGCGGCAGGCGCCTGGAAGATCATATGGTTTTACAAACTTATCTGGCTAATGTGTTTTGGTCATGCTAGGTTTGGGAAGAGGAACACAACACCACCCGGATAGGCGTGATGGATGAAGTCCCCAAATACCATGGGTTGTGGTTTAGGTGGACCCAAAGCACTGTAGTCGTGGCTGAGTTGTTGTCAAAGACGTTTTACAAATTCGACATTTAGCGTATCAAGCTGGTGCAAAACGCGGACCATAACTTGGTATACGGATTCCACCGAGGCTATATCAAAATGACATGCCAAAGGCTAAGGGAATTGCTGGAGAACGATGGCTAGCTGTGCAGCCCAAAAACACAGTTGGAGCCGTCAACAGCCATTGGCTGAATGGGCACGAAGGTAGATGGTCAAGTTGGGGGCATGCATTCGTAAGGGGGGTATGTAACATGTATAGTCACAGAGTGTGAATGACATCGCGAATTCTGAGATACTGCAAGAAGACCCTCAGCAAGGTAGCATGCGCTATTCGCCCGTCACGCGGAACCATTCCGGTCAAAAAAGGACCGTTGGCTTGGTTGATTTGCGGGCTAAAAAATGCAAAGCACCCAGCGGCGAGGATTGCTAAAGCGCTAAGATATGCTATAGCCGCCACAGATGGGCAGCATGATTAAGGCGCCTTGTTCAGAGGATAGTGCACATTTACGCGACTGTGGCCTAACCTTGCGGCGTGCAAGCTAACGTACTTGGTGTGGATGTGTGCTGACAACGCGGAGGTTGGCCATTGGTAAGCGCCACCGATGGTATGAAACGAACAAGTAGCGCAGCTGTTTGAAGTTGAGCCAGCCTTGAAGATGGTAGCACACTAAGGCATGAAGGAGTCAAACCTCCGCATGGAACACGTGGGAGTGGTATGGTTAGTACGAAGAGAAGGCCACCTCGATATGCACAATAGAGCAAACTTTGCGATGAAGAAGGATGGCCCTGCACCTAAAGTACCAACCTTCAAGTTTGAATCAGGCGGACCCACTATCATGGATTTATACAAGGGGTAATAAGAAACAGGCTGTTATGGAAACACGGGCATGCAACAAAGTGCTTCAGACGCTACACTGCGGACCATTTACGGATGTGAAAACCACATGATATAAAAGCTAGGCGAGCGGAATTTCTGTTGGGATGACACCATGATTGGTTCTACACTGGTTGATGACTGCCACGAACACCAAACACTGCACTGCGTGTTACGGTGGGAAGGTTGCATGGGTAGGGCTGTACATGCCTCGACGGGCGACGGTTCTAGTGTTGCCACTAGCACAAATGCTGACCTGGCATATGCAGAGAGGCAGGCTACAAAACACAAAACCCATGTTTTGCCCAAAAAAATCGTTTTGTGCTCACATTGAGATCAGTTTCACGTTTTGACCGACCAGCGTGCCCACGAGGCAAGGTGCTTGTGGGCCCACCTACCCATACGTAGGTAAAGGTTCACTGCTCATCTCTCAAAGGCGTTCCGGGCGGCACTGTAGCACATTCCGGCACGTACTTTGTACGAGTAGACCAGTACATGGACTGGTTAAAGACTGCTCCAGTGTTGGTAGTGGCTAAATGGGTGAATTCGCCCGTGCAAGGAAGCACGGTTGCTGACACAAAACCAATTGTTTGCAAAGAAACGATGACTTTTGCATTTTGATTTAGACAAGGTTCATATTTTGACCCACCTGCCCGCCCACGATGCGAGGTGCATGTGGGGCTTCCATGATTTTTGGAGACCATTTTTTCGTGTCTCCCAACATGCCTCCTCTCAAAAGCCTGCTGGAGCAATTTTGCTACTAACAACACTCAAACGGTCTCGTGCTAGTCTATGTACAGCTATGCCTATGCAGGGTACGTGCCACTCCTGCCCGGAACACCACTAAGTGCAGACAGCTGATGTTCACGCAAAGGAGGCTAGGTGGGCTCTCGTACGCAGCAACCAGCCACTTTCAAGCCATTGGGCATCCTGTTGTATGCTGATCACGAATTATATGTTCACCATACGTCCAAAGGGATCTTCGTTGCTTCTTACACCACCGCAGTTGGTTCCAACAATAAGTTTTCAATTCCATTGCAGTAGGTATGATCAGTATTTTTTTTTGATGCCATGTTAAGGCAATATGACCATTGGTACTGTACGAAGGCCAATGTATTGGTTCATTTCTGCTAGGGACACAATGGCCAACCAGAACATTCAAATTTTCTTAATCCCAAGAAATTGGGCAACGGCAGCAATAGAAATGTGGAAATTAGTACAATGGATGTAACGTAAAAGGACCAGTAAGTCTACCAGGCACCATTAAGTGTACCACCAAGACAAAGTCTTTTCTCAAGCATGAAGAAACACATTTCCGTGCATTTTGAGTGCCAACTTGCGGCACGTTTCTATGTTTTTACCCCTGGGGGAACACAAATGTAATTGAGGATACCTTGTGCTTCCCTATTCACATCATATGTATAAGGTGTACAAGATAATTGTGTCCACTTGCAGCATGAAAAACACAATTTTTTTCTGTAAGTGGTGTGGAAAGTCATTCCGGCTCTCACGTAACCATTTTGGTCTGCTTTTTTGGAGTGTTAATGTGTACCAAACATCTTAACCACCGGAGAAACAATGCTTTTCCGCAAAATCAATGCCTGATATTTCACGACCCCCTTGGTGGTCACAGACAATGCTATCAACTAAAATGGTATTGCAATGCCACTGACAAACACTGTGCTAAATGAATCATAAACTCACAAATCTATGTAAAAGGCAGGGAACACACTTTCCATCTGCAGGCAACTTCTCACCGTTATTTCGGTTCCATTTCTGTTTGGCATCATCTCCATTCTAACAATGTTCAAGAACAAAAATCCTAGAGATATTGCAAAATTTAATGGCAAGATTGATTTGACACATACAGATCAAACTCAGCCTCATCAGAAGTAGACAGCGGGGACTGAGCATTTACACATGTAGGTTCGTCAATTCCTGCTTGAAAAGGGTCAACAAGGCCGGCGGGGGCCCGAAACTGGACCTCAAACCGTCATCGCTTTGGAGCGGCGAGGAACAAACACACTACAGCAAAAAATGCAAGAACAGTGCCAAGATAACCCCTAAAGCTTACATGTACAGACTGGACGATGTGGCATCTGTGTACGGCGCATTAGCGCAGTGCAATGTTTGTTTGTAAACTCAGGTAGAAGGGGTAGGGATATAAAGTTGGGACGGAGGAGCGAGGTGTAGTTGATGTTCTTTTTATTGACAACAGTCAGTGCAGTGCACACAACGCACGGTGACGGCGACAGAGACACGAAATCTACAACGCTAAGCCTACAATGACAGCGACGCAGCGCTGCCGCAAACAGCATGCATGTAGCAACACATGACCTCAGTTATAGTCTTCCTATGCACCTTGCGGGCCCACGCACCCACCCGTGGATAAAGGTTCACTGTTCATCTCTGAGTCGAGTTCCAGGCGGCACTTTAGCCCGTTCTGGCACGTACTTTCTACGGGTAGACCCGTACATGCACTGCCTCAAGACTGTTTCAGTGTTGGCTGTGGCTAAATTGGTGAATTCGCCCGTGCAAGGATGCAGGATTGGTGACACAAAACGAATGATTCGCAAAAGAATCATCAATTTTGCACTTTGATTTAGATAGGGTTCAGAGTTTGACCCACCTGCCGGCCCACGATGCGAGTTGCGCATTGGGCTTCCATGATTTTGGGAGACCATTTTTTTGTGGATCCCACCATGCCTCCCTTCAAAGGCTGATGAAGCAATTCTGCTACTGACAACAATCAAACGGTCTCGTGCCAGTGCATGTACATTTGTGCCTATGCTGGGGCCACTCCTGCCCGGAAGGCCACTAAATGCAAACACCTGATGTTCACCCAAAGGAGGCTGGGTGGGCTCTCCTACGCAGCATCCAACCACTGCGGAGACATTGGGCATCCTTGTTGCATGCTGATCATGATTATATGTTCACCATACGTCCCAAGGGATCTTTGCTGCTTCTTACACCACCGCAGTTGGTTCCAACAACAAGTTTTCAATTCCATTGCAGTAGGCATGATCAGTATTTTTTTTTGATGCCATGTTAAGGCAATCTGACCATTGCTACTGTACCAAGGCCAATGTATGTAATGGTACTGATCCTCTGTTATTGATTTGCGATATCCTGCAATGCTTTTTCAAAATCACTCAAATTGTTGAACTCCTTGCATCCTCTTAGTATCCCTCAACGAACGCAACAGAAGACTGTCCCAAAACGTAATGTCATCCCGTTCTCTGTATAACAATGAATTTTACATATGCACTGCAAAATACCTAGATTATTTCTGATTGTCTATTTCATATCGCTGTGCTCCCTGTTACGTATCTGCACGTACTCGCTGCGCATGCGCGACCCATCGCGTTAGCGATCTTTACACCGTGTCCTATTACACTCCCTTCCCAAGCTATTTGCTGGGGTTTACCTCAGCAAATGGCTGACTAAGGAAAATAGACACTCAGATCTTTACACTAGTGTGGGGGGGGCGGGCTGAGCTGCTGTAGACAGCCCAGAGCAGGGTGTCAAACAAAAAAAGTCAAACACACACCCCAAACAAAAATTTACTGTGGTGTGCTGCAGTGCAAGAGTGCACTGCAGCCCTACATGCTGGTTAGAGTGGGTATGGGGGTAGAAATGTGGGTGGCCTAAGTTACACAGCAACCCTACAATACTAACCTGCCTACAAACAGCTAACTGCCTGCAGCAATGGCTAAGCAGGCATCGCACTGCACTTGTGTGTGCAGAGGAGGCGGGGGGGGGGGGGCTGTCAGAAAATCTGTAACAATTTTCTGCCTGCCTGGAAAGGTTAGAATATGGTACAAATAAAAATTTGTATCCCTGCACCTGCAACCCTGCAGACAGTAACAGCACCACATAAAAAATATTTTCTCTTCTTAACACTTCTCAGAAGTTTTTGAAACCTGAAGTAAAGTACAAAAACCCATTAACCTGATTAACCTGACTTCTGAGTTCTGTCTTCACTTGTTTTCTGTCTTCATTGGCGCTGTAGTCTGCAGAGCAAGCAAGGCAAAGAAACAAGGAGAGAAGAAAAAAAAACGAAAAGACCGAAAGCGATGCAAAGCAACCGCTCGCGCACAAACGACCGAACACTGCAGAGCAGCAGAAACACACCGGAAGTGCTCTGCTCCCGCGTTCTGTGTCGCTCGTTGTCTTGAACTTCTTTGCACCTGTGCAAAGCAAAAGAATAGAAAGAAAACACACATGTCATATATAAAAAAAACGACGTGTCAGATCGTCAGTCATACCTGATGAAAATTCCATACTGAAACTCCTGATTCCCAGCTCTGATACCTGAACAGCCTGCAGAGCACACACAGAGGTTGTAAAATACACACACGCAAACGACAACTATGCCAATGCGCACGATGTATAAAAACGCAAACGAAAGCCTACGGAAACGCAGCCTGAAATATTTTTATCATTGTGTCCTGTTGTCAAACGCGTAACCGTATTTGTAAAATCTATAACAAAAACTAATCAAGCTGGACTGCGCAACCCTACGCCAACGCTTTGCCACACCTGGCGCACGCACAAATGCACACACATACTTGCAAGAAAAAGCAAAAGACCAACACAGACAAAATATCTGAAATGTAAAAGAATTCAAGTAAGAAGTAAAAGTATACCGAAACACAAACAACAAAGAAAACTCACAACTCAGACATGAACACACACAGGGTCACAAAAGACATACTACAAAAGCGGGCATACATTCCCTGCTCACTCACCCGCTTGGTCCCACACGTCCCAGTCTCCCCCGCCCCGCTCTGCGACCTCGTCCTGCCCACGCTCGCGCGCCTAGGGTTGCGCCGCTTGCACCCCCTTGCAGAGGCCCCCGCCTGGGTGAGCTCGCAAGGCTTCGTAGGTGCCCTAGACCACACCTTCCTCCGGACCCCCTCGGAAGCTGCGCACACCACGGAGGTGCGCTCCGACTCCAGGGTAGGGGCGCCAAACCCACATCCTTTTCGAGGAGCATGACATCCCACGCTGCTCGGATCTCTTCTTTGAGGCGGTCTACCTCCACAAGGTGAGGGGACTGGGATGCCCAGTCCGGGTGCGTAACGGTGTAGCGTCTCACGTCGGTGACGTGGACCCGGACAGCTGACGGCGAAGGCTGACTAGGGGTAGGCAGCCCGTAGGCCAAAAAACAAACGCCTGGAGTCGACGGGGTGGAAGATATGGGGGAGGGCGTGCCGGCCAAGGACGCGGACATAGTCCTGGCCAGCGGCACATCGTACCTGGTGGCCGTTCAGGTATACGGTGTCTCTGAGGAAGTGGATTCTGCCATCGCGCATGTCCGCCGCATGTTAGGGGCCCGCTACGTGCCCCCAGCAGATCTCGTCTACGTCGTGGGGGTCCCGGTACAGCTCCACCAACAAGCCGCGGTTGCGCTCGACCAGCTGCGTCAGCGGCACCTGGCTCCCCTCGAGGCGCTCTCCCTCGCCTGCGTCCAGGCCATCACGGGATGGACCAGTGCCCCGCTTGGCCCGCCACCCCGCGCCACCATCGCCAACCTGCGTGCCATCATCCACCGAGCCGCGGCCACTGTGCTGTACCACGATCTGCTGGAATACCGGCTGTTCGAGCTGTTGGAGGACGCCCAGTTTACCGTCGTCGCGGATTTGGTCAACGACATTCTCGGCGGGGCGCCCGTACCCCAGGCGCACTCCGCGGATTTCATTAACCTCCCAAAGAAGCTGCCACACGGCCCCATTGCCAACGGCAGGCCGCTCACGAGTCTGGCCACGGTGTGGAAGCTCACGGCCGCTCTGCTCAAAGACCACTACCAACCCCGCCTGGTGGCGGGCGGCATCCTGCCACCCTACCAGTCCGGGATGTCCGTGGAGCTCCTCCGCGTCCTCCACGACGTGTGGTGGGACCGCTTGAGGCGGCGCCTCGAGGCATGGGTCCTATCGGACGACGCTCGCCACGTGTACGGCTCCATCAACCACACCACCGAGTACGTTGTTCTGACCGCAGCCGGTATCTCCATGGCCGACGCCACAACCCTACAGCACCATGACCGTGCCCTGGAAGTGCACGTGGGGGGAGCTGATGGCCGGTCCCCGTCCTCCACCTACCTGGGTGCCGGAACGGGGCAGGGGTGCCCCGTGTCCGGCATGAAGTACTGCATCCATGGCGAGGTCCGAGGGCGCGAATGTATTCGCGCCTGTCGCCACGTCCCTCCCACCGAAACCCCCGGGGGACCGCTGAACCGGGTGCTTCTGATGGATGATACCCAGGGGCTTCCCGGCGACGATGGCCACCTCCCCACCCTCACCCGCCGTACTGAGCGGGCGGGCCGTCTCACCAACCTCCACTCAGACCCAACCAAGACGGTTTTGGTCGGCACGGCACTAGAACCGCATGCAGGGCGCTCCGAGCCCCGAATTTACCGGCCCACTACCCCCTCGCCATGTTCGTCGCCCACTGCCACGGGACAGTGAACCGGTTTACCATTGTCCGCCCCCCCTCCTACGGAGCCATGCGAGTGCTGGACGCCATGGCCGCCTCGGCCTTGCGCGCCACCGCTGGCTGGACCCTCTCAGCCTCTGCCCACTTCCTCCGCGAATTTCCTGAAGGGGTGGTGTTCCACCGGCTCCAGTCGTCGGGTTCGCCAACTTCTTCAGCGTCGACATCCGACGCCTGAACCACCCCAACCCCTGGTCCGTCGGTCCACGCGCCACGGACTCTTGACTGCCCTCTGGCGCTTCCATCCCTCGCAGCCCTGCCTCACCTCAGAGCTCGGGCTCCGGTGTGTTGCCCATTCCACAGCCCACGACGTGTTTGTCGCCCTATGCCACCAGTGCGACATCTCCATCCATTTACCCCCCGCAGAGCATCTGCCGGACCACACTCCCCACGTGATGGCCCTATCGTCCCCCGGACTCGAGGTCCAGGACACCCATGCATGGATGGTTGCGGGCCACCGGAGCACGGAGGATGCGCACCACGGAGGATGGCCTCGAGTGTCCTAACGTCCCACCAACCTGGTCGGCACGCCCCCCCTCGGTTCGCCGTAGCCACGCGGTGACTGCGGCCATTCCCACGTTCTCCTGGCTCCCGGAGAACTATGGCATCCTCCACCCTGCCCTCGGTGAGTACGCGACCGCCGTCAGCCATGGACCCCTCACGTGGGGGGACCACCTCACGGTCACCACCATTCGCCTTTCCCTGTTCCCCCCCCCAGAGGGGACACACCCTGCCCCCTCTGTCTCCTACCCGCCCCTGGCAACCACGTCCTTTCTTGCCCACTCGACCCGCTCCTTCGCCCACTACCATCGGTGGCTCGCGGCCCGACTCTCCCAGAGGTGTCGTGCCTAGCGCCACTGCACGCCCACTGCCTGGGGAACCCTCGTCCTCTAGGGCAACGAGCCCTTCCTGCTGGCCGTGGATGGCTCCCCGGCCGACGGCACGAGCACCACCTACACCGTTGGGCGTCTTGGAGCCATCTCCCCGCCGCACAAAGATGCCCTTCAACACAGGGGTCTGCGTCCTACGAACCTCCGTCGCCTCCTCTGTGACATCATACGCACTACCGTCCTCCTGCACAAGCGGCATGCGGTGCCCATCCTGCCTCTTGCCGACCACTTCTCCCCCCTGACGGGGGACCCCGTGAACCAGTCCCTCGCTAACGAACATACGCCAGAATGGTACCACGTCGCCAACTGGACCCCGACGCCGGGGTCATCCAGGTGGCCAGCTTGGGACGTCATCCTGGGACTATGGCTGTCAGGAGACCTCCTCCTGGCCCCCGAGGTGAAGTCCACCATCGCCACCTGGAGCAAGCGGAGCCCGTACCACGTCCTTTATGTGTACCTCGAGAGCAACCAGATGCCGCCTGGCATACGGCAAGAAGTTGACCTGGAAGCCCATGACGTGATCATCTTGGACGGCCTCGGCCGGCACGGGCTTGCCCCCCATTTCCCGGAGCAGCGCCGCCTCTGGGCCATCCATTACGGTGGCAACGGACGGAGCCTGGAGGCCGGCCTCCATGGAGATGTGATCCCCTCTTGGTGTGCCGCACTACATTCAGCCTTCTCGGCCATCCTCAGCGCGGCTTCCCAAGGCCCCCGTACGGTCTTCAAGGACGTGCAGGGCATTGGGTCGGCCTGCCCCGTGGCCTTATCTCCGTCCGTGACCCGTCCTCGGCCTCACGCGCCTGGACCGTTCCGGCACAGCGCGCAGTTGAGCCAGACCGCGCTCCTTGTCTGGCGGCGTCCTAAGTCCGGGATGATGCCCCGGGAGACCCACACCTTCCGTCACGTTGATCTTGGGACGCTGCCTCGGGTGGATCCAGTAGGGATGCAGATTCGCAGCGAATTCAATTTGAATTCGCCGAATTCGCTGCGAATTCGTTCGCAGAGCGAATTCGCTGCGAATTCGGCCTGAAGTTCTTAGTACTGCCAATTCGGGGCGAATTCGCGCTGCGCATTCGCAGGCGACGGCAAAATGATCACGCGTGCGCCGTCTTTTCTCCAGATGAAAAACTAACTTTGAACTGTGCAATGCAATAATTTTTTGGACTTGACAAAATGAGAACTATGATGATTCAGCTCCGATTGAGCCGCTGATTTTCTTGTCTCGTGCCCGCGTACCCGTTTTCCAAAACAAAATTTACTTTTGAGTTTTGAACACACCGCTGTGTCCGCCTAGCTCCACCGAACACGGCGGTACCCTCCATTCTCCCCAGAAGTCCACCAGTTTGGAGAGAAACCCGTCCCGAACTTTTGATTTTCGACTTTTTTTTCTAACTTTTGACAGTCAAAACGTGTTGCCCCTTGGCAACCACGCACTGTCGGGCGTGTGTGGAAGGAGAAGCAGCCGAGAGCAGCCCCACACAGCCGCAGTGAGGCCCTGGGCACCCACAACGATTTGCACGGAGCTAATGGCGTGCACGGAGCTGCACCCAGCCAGCGCACCTGCTCCAACCTCCCTATAAGATATGTACATAGCCCCTTGTAGCCCTTGCGTATCCTTGACAGCGGTACCCTCCTTACCTTTCCCGGTGCCGTGTATGCTCTCTCTTACATTACTTCAAGTCCAACGATTCAATTCAAGAATGCAATGAATGAAGGCCCAATAAGGGCAACAAGTGGTTCACATGTGATGGTTTGTGTGTGGACTGGTGATCTTGCATGCTTCTTTGCTGCTTCTTTTCCAAAAGGCATTTGAAAGAAGCAAGGAACTTTGGAATTCTTGGTTTTGATTTGCTTTATTTTTGTCAAATCGTCAAATCGTTTCAGCATGGTAAATGCAAGCAACAACAAACAACAAAAATTGCAAGGCCACGGAAGCTTTTGGGAAATCCTTCATGCGATATGGTACTGGCAGGGTAGTGGCATACCCATATGTAAGCAGGTGAATTGCAACCTAGAAGGTAAATTGTAGTTGCCTATGGATTCAATCAAGCGAATCACGGAGGATTCGAATTTGAAGTTGCCAATTCGAGTTCGGAGTGGTCCACGAATTCGTGCGAATTCGGTGCGAATTCGAATTCGAGCGAATTCGTGCGAATTCGAACCTGCATCCCTAGGATCCAGGACAATTCGAAGCGGTCCGTGGCCGGGACCGGAAGGCACATCAGACCGTAGCGTTGTCGTACACCAACGCTGTGACCCAGGCGGCCTGCTGGGAGGAGCGTTCTCGGGTGTGCGACGAGATTCGTCTTGCTCTAGCATAGGTAAGACGAAGGACTCCCTCGGCTGATCTGCGTGGGACCCCCGGGGGACGACGCCAAGGCCCATCTTCCGTGGGACCGCGGCAGGCAATCCTCCTCCTCCTCCTCCACACACCCACACCCCCACACACCCACATACCCACACACCCACAGACCCACACATGTACACACCCACACACCCTCACACCCACACCCCCACACCCCCACATACCCACACACCCGCACAACCACACATGTACACACCCACACACCCACACACCCACACACCCATACACCCAGACACCCACACACCCACACGGCCACACACCCACACACCCAAAGACCCACACGGTCACAGATGTACACATCCACACCCCCACACAACCACACACCCATACACCCACACACCCACACACTTACACACCCACACACCCAGACACCCACACTCGCCCACACCCACACCCCCACACCCCACACCCCCACACACGGTCCACACCCACACACCCACACACCCACACACCCACACATGTACACACCCACACAGCCACACACCCACACACCCACACACCCACACACCCATACACCCACACACATACACACCCACACACCCACACACCCACACACACCCACACCCACACCCCCACACCCCCACACCCCCACACACGTACACACCCACACACCCACGCACCCACACACCCACACACCCACACGCCCACACACCCACACATGCACACACCCACATACCCACACACCCACACACCCACACACGCACACACCCACACATGCACACCCCCACACATGTACACACGCCCGCACACCCACACACCCACACATGTAAACACCTACACACCCACACACCCAAACACCCACACACCCACACACCCACACACCCACACCCCCACAACCCCACATCCCCACACACCCACACACCCATACACCTACACACCCACACACCCACACGCCCACACACCCACACATGCACACACCCACACACCCACACACCCACACACCCACACACCCACACACCCACACACCCACACCCCCACACACCCACACACCCCCACACACCCCCACACCCCCACACACCCACACACCCACACATCCACACACCCACACACCCACACATGTGCACACCCACACACCCACATACCCACACACCCACACACCCACACACCCACACATGTACACACCCACACACCCACACACCCATACACCCACACACCCACACACCCACACACCCACACACCCATACACGCACAGACCCACACACCCACACACCCACACACCCACACACCCAAACCCCCACACACCCACACACCCACACACCCACACATGTACACATCCACACCCCCACACACCCACACACCCATATACCCACATACCCACACCCCCACACCCCCACACCCCCACACAGTTACACACCCACACACCCACACACCCACACACCCACACCCCCACACACCCACACACGTACACACCCACACACCCACACAGCTACACACCCACACCCCCACAGACCCACACACCTGCCACCCTGTGCGGAGACAAAGACGCGGGTACCACCCATACAGTCAGCCAGCCAACAGACCCGTGGGCAGGTCTTCCTCTATAATATGGTGACCCCCCCACACACACTCACGCACACACCCACACACGCACACACTCACACACCCAAGTGCCACACACCCACACCCACATCCACACACACGTGGGCGCTGCGAGAACTGCACCAACAGGCGGAACGGCAGGGCGTCCCCCAGGCAGCCCTGAACTGAGACCGCCCCATCCCGGGGACCTTGCCCAACCGCCCCGGGTGCGCAACACACTACACACAGCGCGCGTTTAGACACACACACACCTCCAGGCTTGCATTCTCCCGTGTGCAAGACCATTCCGGCCACTGCGTTTTGGTGACAGTGCCTTCGGCACACACCCACACCCAGACCCATCCACACTCACACACCCACACACCCACACATGTACACACCCACACACCCACACACCCATACACCCACACACCCACACACCCACACACCCACACGGCCATACACCCACAGACCCAAACACCCACACACCCACACACCCACACACCCAAACCCCCACACACCCACACACCCACACACCCACACACCCACACATGTACACATCCACACCCCCACACACCCACACACCCATATACCCACATACCCACACCCCCACACCCCCACACCCCCACACACTTACACACCCCCATACCCACACACCCACACACCCACACGCCCACACACCCACACCCCCACACACGTACACACCCACACACCCACACACCTACACACCCACACCCCCACAGACCCACACACCTGCCACCCTGTGCGGAGACAAAGACGCGGGTACCACCCATACAGTCAGCCAGCCCACAGACCCGTGGGCAGGTCTTCCTCTATAATATGGTGACCCCCCCACACACACTCACGCACACACCCACAGACGCACACACTCACACACCCAAGTGCCACACACCCACACCCACATCCACACACACGTGGGCGCTGCGAGAACTGCACCAACAGGCGGAACGGCAGGGCGTCCCCCAGGCAGCCCTGAACTGAGACCGCCCCATCTTGGGGACCTTGCCCAACCGCCCCGGGTGCGCAACACACTACACACAGCGGGCGTTTAGACACACACACACCTCCAGGCTTGCATTCTCCCGTGTGCAAGACCATTCCGGCCACTGCCTTTTGGTGACAGTGCCTTCGGCACACACCCACACCCAGACCCCCCCACACCCCCACCCACCCACACCCACACCCACACACCCACACAGTCACACAGCCACACCCTCACAGACACATCCAGACACACCCACCCAGACACCCGCCCACACCCGCACCGCCTTCTCCTGTGCGTAGGTCACCAGTTGGATCACAGGCGGCCACAGTGACATTCCACCCCACAGCAGCAGCAGCAGCAGCAGCAGCAGCAGCAGCAGCAGCAGCAGCCGCAGCCGCAGCCGCAGCCGCAGCAGCACCCCGGCATTTCTTGGTGCAACGGTGTCTCCAAATCTGAGCCCCGCCCTGAACCCTTTGCGGGAGGACCCCTGCACGCAGGCCCGGGTGGCGGCGCAGGCCCTCTCCCTTCATACGCACAGCTACTGGAACTACCCTGTGTACCTCTACTACTACACCCTCGTGCAGCTGCATGAGGTGCTGTGCCAGGAGGGCAGGGGGCCTGGCCGCTGGTTGAAGGGGGGGGGGCAGGGGCTGCGGAGGGCTGTCCACAGGGGGGGTGCTCATGGCCAGGGCCCGGCCCCAAAGTGGGGGGCTTGGGGGGCTCTACGGTCCAGAATGGTTGCACGGAACAATGGGTTTTGTGGCGCCGGAGATTTTGTTTTAGGCATATGACAGAGGGGAAATTCTTTTGTTTGATCCGATGTGTCTATACTCAAAATACTCAGAATTTTGTGGAGAATTCAAAAATGGATGAAAAACACAAGAAAGGATTATGACCCCGACCCGACCTCCGGGTTGAACGTTGGCTGACCTTGGCCTTTAAGGAGTCCTTCTGTTGACGACGCATTGCCTTGAACTTGGGCGCTCTCACATTAGTCCACTGACCACCACCGCCGTCACTTCTTCAAATGTCGTGTGAATCTTTGGCAGCGGATATGCGTAAATAATGCCAGACGGAAGCTTCAGCACGTTTTGGATCCCTTTGCTTCGGGCTGCGGCTTGTGGGCCAGACTACAAACCTTTGTGATCTAGGCACGAGCACTGCCTTTCACTACGCGCATTATCAATACTGAATGTGAAAGAATAATAATTCAGTTCAATGAATCGGTAAAAAGAAATTGCGATTTTATCAAGTACCTTTAAAAAAGATCATTATACTTGTGTGGTCTACGAAATGGTGCGGCAGCAACTGGGGCCTAGGCGCAGTGCCAATCTCCAAAGACACCAGATTGGTACAGCAACATTTCACATCCAAAGCAAGATTTATTTCAAAACGTCAATATTTTGACTTTTTGTACACAGTTATTAACCATAAAAACGTACGTGCAATCGCCAGCTGTAATTTGCGCGTTCTTGGCCTACTTACTAGTGATTTTACCTTATAAATTGATTTCAATCCACTTCGAAGATCTGAGTCCAATGGACTCTGTGAAAGAACAAATGGTGCCATACTGTCACTGCTACGCATCTTGATGCTCGACCGCGAATCGCGGACTGGCCAAAATTGTTGTCTGACGCAATTTGATGTTGAACATCATGCGTTGCAGCTTGACAGATTGAACATTTTTTGAAGTGTTCTTCGGATGTCCGAGCTAGCATGCGAGCTTCTACGAGCTCGACACCCCGAAGGCGAACGGTACATTCAAAGGCTGCCTAAAGGATCAAGAAAACCTTTGTAGTATCGCGTTCCTCAAAGAGCGAGGAATTCTAGACACGCACAGGTGAACAAGAGAATCGAAGTCCAGTACATGCTTGTTGTGCGCCATTGGCGCTTCTCGAGAGTTTCCACGTTCCGGCGTTGCTTGTGGACCCGTAAGGCAAGAAGTGCTGACCGTCACACACGCCTACGTTAGGACGATCCAACTTGAGTTGGAGTGCGAGAAGTTTTCATGGGATATTTTCGACAAAGAGGAGCATGACGCAGCGCAGCTGAGACAGAGGTTCTTTACCCAAGACGACGCAAAGAATGTGCGCGTCAATGAAGACAACGCCGAAGCCGTCATTAGGAATGACCGGTTTCCTGCAGAGATGAACGACAAGGAAATGAAAAAAGATCACTATCATTTCGTTGAGCGGATCATCACGCACCAGAGTCCGTATGGCTACAAGTTCTTTGTCAAGTGGCGTGGTTTTGGGCATGAGTACGATACTTGAGAACCAGCAAGGTGCTTCCGCCTCGGAGGATGAACAAAACGACGTTTTTGTGGACTATTGTATGGCAAACGGTTTGGAAGACGTACTTGCAGCTGCAAGAGTCGTGAGCTAGAAAATGCTACGAAAGTGAAAAAGAAATCTGCTGCTGCTGCTATTGTTTGGTTGTTTGTTCGCGAGTTGAGAAGAGTTCCTGTCACCGTTGTGATAGCAGCTGCTATCAGCCTATGAGACTGCAACAGAAAGAATGCGGAAACAAAGTTGAAACTACTCCAAAACACTATAGAAAAAGCCTATAATACGGTCTATGAAAGTCGTAGCTTGTGAACGGAGAGTAACATGGGACTCAGTTAGCTAGACCACCGAACCATGTGGTACGAGCCCAAGCCTGCTAAAGGACTGTGACTCCTTGACACCAATAACACTGTTTGATGACCGTTTGAAACTTCTACAGGGTCTATACACTGTCTACGCACCCAACAAGTAACTGCAAGCACTGAGTTGAAGTAATACAAACTAGTCTTCGTGTTGTCTTTTGTTGAACAACTGCCATTGGTTGTTGCTTTGGAACCTGTGCTAGGCAAAAAGCTTCATCTTGCACTCTGTCTAAGCACCCGGCGTCACTTTACGCTCACCTGCTTCTAACTCGGCGCCACAAAGTCGCTTGGAAAGCGATCAAAGAGTATATGGAAAACATTCATAGGGAGTGCAGATCTGAAGTGCACAACTTGTTCGAGAAGTGGCCTTTTGGTACCAAGGCCCTGCAAATGGGACAAATCAACGACTCGGCAGATGCTAGGAATGTCCAGTGTGCGGCCTTTGAGGTACGCTAACACTTTGCACATTGTTCAAGGCCCTCATCCTAGGCTGATGTGTGAAATGTGTGGGAAATTTCAAGACAAAGTTTGTCAATTCGGAGATTACTTAGGTAACCACTAAAGACCGATCTGAGGCGAATCCACCGAGATGAAAGCTGCCTCGAGCAATTTTTGGACAGTAAACGCCAGGTATAACCAAGTATGCTACGTCCTAGACTTTCAAGAATACTAATTATCCTCCGTGTTTGCTCAATCGTGTTCAATTTGTATAATGACTGATTTGACTAAATGAAGATATTTCGAACAATGAAGCGGATTTCTCCATAATCAAGTTCCGATTTCACAGCACGCAGCAAACTAAGTTATCCTTGACTACATCTCAGCTACTGCAACGCCCTCATGGTCTACAATAAGGATAAGCGTCAACTCAAGTTGGGTAGCTATGGCCTTTTGGAGTGCTTCATGGTTAAGGGGACAATGTATTTGAGCTTGCGCTACATATGTCTTCATTACTCACCATGCATTCTCCAAGTTTATGGATTGTAAAAAGACGCTTTTCTATGTTCTTTATCATTGCATCGTATTTTTTTTGTCTATATTTCTTATTTGATGTTCTCGAGTCATAACGACCATTTTGTGGCTGTATTTCACTATTTTAGAGCCTAGAGGTGCTAAGATTTGATTTGGTTAGGATATTGCAATGTCTTAAGTCCCTGAGCTATTCAAAACTTTCTAGAATTTTGCTGTTTATTCATATTTTTGGATGCTTTCTGATGACATTGCTATTTTCCATGGCTTCATTTTATTAGCCTTTATTATTGGTGAATATGTCAATCATCCATGTCTTGCATACTTTTCAAATAAAACTTTTGACATAGGGGTAAAACACTTTAAAGCATTCATTGCACACTCATCGGCTGTTGCCAATCTCTGTGCTTGGCAAAACCATTGTGGTGGGGCTCTTGTTGCGGCAGAAGAATAGTTTTTTTTTAAAAATTTTAATCCCAAAGTGCATGTGTGCAATAATTTGTTCAGCTCAACCTCATTGAGTGCCACTTGTGCCTGTTACAGCTTGCATGTGAAAAAATATCACGCTGAGGTACCAAAGTAGTATTTTAATGCGCCCTAATGAGTCTCACTGAATGTCAAAAAGTTTCAAACATTTCAATATATTCTATCTATAGAGTGGAGCCGAGAACTCATTCTTATTTGAAACATACTGCTCACAGTGTCCCTGTAGACAACTGAAAGTCCTAGAAACTACCATACAAAGCTGTAGACAACTAAAAGTCCTAGAAACTACCATACAAAGCTGGAGTGGTGCGTAGAACCTACCACAAAAAGCCACAAGTCAAGATGAAAGCTGACTTGTGCAACAAAAAAAATCATCCTTGGACAAAGAAAAGCCAAATGGCGAAGTGTAAAAGAATCTAACATTGTGGCTTTGGGTGCCAAAATGCACACTCAAACCGCAATACCGTGAAAAATGTGGCTTGGGTGCCAAAATGCAAACTCAAGCTGCAATACCACGAAAAAAAAATGTTCTCTGCGGCCTTTTCCTAAGTGGGTGTGGCTGGCGCGGTAATTGTCACCGGCGTGGTGGTTTAAAGTGGGCAAACACTGAAGAACTTACTACAACTTCTAAACACATAAGCAGGGCAACAATGAATGAGCCGGGCCTTCCTAGATACAACCCCAACACACACACAAAAATGTCATTGCATTGGAAAAAACCTGCCTGCGGCTCCAAAAGCTGCAACAGCCCACTGTAGGGTGCTATAAACGGAAAAAAGAGTAGAAAAAGCAAAACCACAAAAAGCATGGTATACTAAAATCCAGGCCGGCGGTGTAAAACATCGTATACACATCTAACACCTCTCTGACAAAGGCGCTCCATTTGATTTCATGCTGGTTTGAGGTGTTCTAAGGAGGAATGTTTGCCCGGCGCGCGCCCGGCGCCCCACTTTTAGACTGTGTTCTCCCCGAAGAGCCCCCAAGCACACCCCTTGGAAACGCCCTTAGAATTAGGTGTCCCAAACTGCCCCAGCTCAAGAAAGTTGCAAACTGGGGTACGCGGTACCACTCTCGCTCCTTTCAGGGCGATCTGGGTCAACACCTTAGCAAGTTGGGAGAATCGGGGGTTCGGATAGCACAACCGCATCGATCTCCAGTAGAAGTGATAGGCATTATTGAGGTATCGCGAACAGTAGAGCTGCATCATAACATTGGTCCCACAAGTGTGGGTGTCAAAACATTCAGTACAATAGTGCTCCTTACACTCATCACAAACTGCGACGGTGGAGCGTTCTGGCAACACAACACACACACTTCTGCCTCATCCTCTGCCTCATCTTGCGTGCCACTACCGAGCAAACAGCTGCTCCATGCGTGCCCTATACCACCCGTGCACGTCATTGCAACATTGTTGGCGGGCTGTCAAAGTGCCATTCTTTCTTCCAATGAATGGCACAATGACATGAATCCGGCCCTTATAAGCACCATCATGGCCCCCAACTTCGAAATCAAAGAAATCACCTCGGGTACAAGAAGGTCCATACCCATCCCAAATCAAAACATCTGCTGATGTCCCACGGGCCAAAGGGCAAATCCATATAATGTTGCCCAACATATCAACGGCAACAGTCCACCGGTAGGGCACGGGTCACAAAAGATGCCCGGCGCGCGCCCGGCGCACTAACGTTCCCCCTAAGTGACACTTCAACTTCGTTTGTTTTTGTTCTTTGCAGTAGATTCTACTTATTCTTCAAGCTTGTTAACGCAGTTTCTTGGACTTTTAATTGTTTAAAGTGACACTACCAGCAGTATGACTCACAAAAAAAAGAGTCACAGCTCCATCCCACGGATCCCAGGGTAGGCCGGGAAAGCCAAGGTATGGCACAGTGTCCTTAGCGTCAGCGCAAACCCTTGGGGCAGCCTCATTGCCTGGACATTATGGTCGAGGCGTTGTCACCCCTGGATAGAACCCCTGGGAAGATGCCAAGATCTAAGGTGCCAGTGGAAAAATGTTTGCGTCAGAGGGCATAGCAAAACCCTATCACCGCTTGCAATTTCCCTGCAATTTCCCGTGTCAGGGCAATTGTGGCCCAGAGCTTGCAGAAGTACCCATTTTTTGGTCCGAACAACCTTGAAAAGGCTTCAGATGGCAAGGAAAGCAAGCAAGGAAATGGCTTGTAACCCAATGGAGCTGGCAAATGGGTGAACCCAAAAATCATTGTGCAAAAGCATGCATACTGGCTGACAGGTTTGTCATTCGCAAAAAATCTTTCCTCGTGGGTGATGCAATTAACAATTGTCAAACAGCAGCCGCTTCTTGTATTTGGCACATGAATTACAATATCTGGTCCAGAGCCAAGAAGAAGCTGTCCTATGTCAGGTTGAGATGAAGCACTTGTTGTTAAAATAAGAGCCGCAGGAATGGTCAGGGTGTAGGTTATTGGGGAAAAATTAAGAGGATGCAAGCAACAGGGTGGATTTTCTAAGTGTACCAACTGTCCGAACATTTGGTAAATAAATAAAACTATACATAAGTGGCGAAAAAATGTTGCTTCCAAATGGGGAATCCACGTGCAAGTCTACGCCATGCTCTTTTGTCGATCAAATGTACCCAAGGGCTCTGGTACATAGCTGTATGGGGGCATTTCTGACAGGCAATCAGTTAATCCCAGCAGAAAGCGACCAGGTTATGGTGGTGCAAATGAGCAGAAACAAACTTGTGTGCCTTGACGACACAAACCAATGGTGCCTTTCGCAACTCTAAATGTGGATGGAGCTTCAGAAGGTCAAGAACTGGGGCTTGGGGGGGGGGGGGGGGTAGCATTCAAACACTGCATGCCTGGACTTGTTGAAGGAGCAAACAATGGCTCCAAATAGCATGGGGTAGGCGAAAGACGAGGTTGCATGGAATTGAGACAACTTTCACTTGAACTGAGAACGCTAATATATTGAACCCCCAAAGAAGAGACAGCTGTCCAGGAGAATCAACAATTCCTCAAGGTTACATTGTCACATATGCATGTGTGCACAATTAAATGTATCTATGACAAATGATATGGGGGGGGGGGGGGCTGAGATAAGAACAGGGGGAGAATCTGGCGCCCACTTCAATATAGCAAAATTGCAACAATGAAAAGCATGCCATGCAAATGGGGAATGGTTTCGGAATCTGTTGAAGGGGAGGTGTGCCTCAAACCCTTCTTCACCCCCCCCATTAGTAAGGATCCAGATTGGGGGCAATGTAATGGTCAAGCAACTGGGAAATTCTGATGCACTTGGCACTGTGTAAATTGCCAGCTTCCCTCAACACCAACCCCCCATTCTCGAGAACTCAATGGCCAAACAGGGTGAAACACATATGAAGCAGGGTGTAAAACATGCTTTTCAAGTGCTTTTTGATCATTATGGGTGGCCACCATAACAAAAAGACCGGTTTTGGGTTCTTTCGATTGTTCAGCTGAGGCCAAAACACTGTCAGGCAACTTACACACGAACTTGTGCAGTTCTGAGCCTGTTTTCAGTGCAAACAGTAATTTCTTGGCTTTCAAATGGGCCAAGGGCCGACCCTACACAGAGCTACAAGCTGCACCAGCCCTCTAGGATGGTACCACAGGGTCCCTAAGGCTGCTCAAAACACTGTCTTAGGAAGAGACAGAGACAGAGAGAGAGAGAGAGAGAGAGAGAGAGAGAGGAGCCCGAGGAGCTTTGACCCTGTTTTCAGGACAAACAACTTCACGTCTTTCGAACAGGCCATGGCCGGCGCAAAGCCCAAGGCAGCGCTGCAAAACACGTCCTTCCGTATCCTACCAGGGATGTACTGCCACAACATCCCTAATGCCACCCCTCAAGGGGGGGAGCCACATGGTCACCGAGGCCTCGAAAAACACACCCAGAACAGCACAAGCGCACATCCCACTTGGCCTGAGCCAGCCGCACAGACTTGGGACCTGAAAAAACTTTTTCAGCTTCAAAGCCACAAATTCAATAAAATTTGTGTTCTCAGGTTCAAAGAATGGTTTCACCCCCCCCCCCCTGCTAGCCACATCTGGGAACTCAGGTCTGCACGTGAGTTTTCGGCATCAAAATTTGGGATCCCCATATTTCAAAGGAGCCCAGGAAGACAGTTGCATATCCGAAACCATGTACCTCATGGTGCCAGCATAAGGTGGATGCAAGATGCAACATGTCCCCATTCCCCATTGAGGGTGCCTCAGTCGCACTGCGTGCCGCACCGCGTGCTGAGGTAGATGTGTCACTTACCAGTGTACTGCACAACCTTTTCAGGCAGGGACGCGGTGGCCTAAGGGGTTAGCGTGCAACAATGGACCACCCCACTCCAAGGACCTCATCCCTGGGGAATCAATGGTTGCCGCCGAGGCTCTCAGGGCACTCCTGAATGTCGGCTGCAACTGCTCCAGACCTGACGGGGGCGGCAGGCAGTGGAGACGTACAGCGTTCGGAAGCGGGAGACTCCGCACGGACAATGGGGAAGGTGAGACGCTCCACAGGGCAATCAACTGTGTACAGCCTGAGCGCTCAGCTAATGGTGACACACTCCGGTAAGGATGAGAGGCCAAAAACAGTGGCAGCCACACGCTCCCTTGTGGTGCTTCTCAGGTGAAAGACATTACTGCCTGGCGCCAAAAGGTCAGCATTCATTGCCTTGTGTACTGTGGAAAGCACAGGAGGCAAAACATAGCGACACCACAATGCAAATTCGAATGCACAAGGTGCCCTGCTGCCCACTCTTGGACCCCGACATTGCTAATTTCAGCCAAACACAATAATGGGCCGCCCATTTGTGATGCTCGGCCCCTATGGCTGCTTTGAGTCAACATTCCATGATACCACTGTTCTACACCAACCAGGCCTCAGTCGCACCGCGCGCGGGGCACCCTCATTGCCAGCATACCGCCACACTCCACCTGCCACCGGGCCGCGCCACAAGTCATGGTTCCACATAATTGCAGTGTGTGTCTGTTGACACAAGGCTCATGAAGCCATCACAGGCAGAGTGAGAGCCCTCACACTCCGCATGCTGATGCTGGCACATTGCTGCCAGAATACCACCAAACGAGGCTGTGTCCCCACTGTTACAGTTCTGCAGGTCACGCATCATGTATCATGCTGTCTCTGTTCTGGGCCATGCAGCTGCTGTGTGTCTTTTCGATGCATGGCAGCCACACCGTCCCAATCACGTGCTGGGTGGCAATGCAAACGACCTGCTTCGAAGGACAGTTGCCCATGGGCACATTCAGGGCTTGCATGGTGTGTGCATTGGGACTGAGTTTGTGATTGGATTCCACGGAGATTGTTGGAGGCCCCCAGAGGGATGCGCATCGGTTTGATGCGCACCCAGCAGCAGGGGTGCAAAGATCAACAGCTGACAGGCCCAACCAAAGTTCACCAGAAGGCCCAACACAAGCTGTAGAGAGGGCGCCACAGAGGTGCCAGGCAATAGGCGCCATACACTGGCAGTACACGAGCGCCATACACAAGGGGGGGTTGGCATGACGCCTGCATGGATTGCTGTTTGAAGCTGTGAGGAGGGGGAGGTGCGCCAATAGAAAATGACAACAACGCCCTTTGAACGATCCGGAGCAGATGACTGCAAGAGAAACTGATGTAGCGATCCGTTACTACGCGAGGGCTCTCTGTGTGCTGGAGCGGGTGGTGGGTTGGCCAGGTGTGTGCTGGTTTCAGAAGGGGCGGGGGTGAATTTGTCTGCAGAGAGTTGGATGGGGAATGGAATGGGTCTGCCGAGGGGTGGTATGGAACGGGAAGTCGAATGCACTGGGGAGGGGTGGAGTTGGAGGTTGGAGTACTGGCTCATTTCCGCCAGACAGTCTCCCACAGACGTGCCACTGGCGCCCGCCAGGTCCAAAGACGACCCGATGCAGCTCTGTGGGCACCCAGCAGGAGCTTGATGTGTGCCGTAGCCGGCCTCACACTCGGCATTCCTTGGGGAGGATGGGCTGAAGGATCATCCCCTTGCTCTTTGACTACGCTTGAGCCTCTCACAACGACAAAAGTGGAAGAGAGGGTATCAATGCATCGATCAACCAAGGGCAGGGGCAGGGGCAGGGGCGGGGGTCGGGGGTTGAACACCAGAAGGTGGACGTACCGGTTGAAATTTTCCGTTCCATAGAGCTTGAGTTTGTTACTGTTGGGGTGACTTGTGTGCGAGGGATCGGTGTCCGGTGCATCCAACACGAGGGATTGGGGCAATCTGACGACCTGGACGGCATGTAATATCACCCACAGTGAAGCGGGGACTGTCATGGATCGCACATTGCAGAGCCAGCGTCACAAGATATCCGAACACGGCACACCGATCCATCAACCGCCGTGGCTCGACAAGGCCTGGCAGTGGGTTGGGGAAGGGGGGGGAAAGGGTGATACAGTTTTGCCGGTTGGTAGTTCCGGTTTGACGCACTTTGGCTGTGTTTTGTGGAGGTGTGCCTGCGGCAGACGGCCGATGCCGAGCGGTACCGTGCGGTGTGTGTGTGGGGGGGGGGGGGGGGGATTTCTCTCTCCACGTGTTCCCCATTTTTCTAACACCATCAGCTTCACCCTCCACTTAATCGTCTCGTCCGGCGATGTAGTCGTGGGTGGCCGCATGCTCGTCGCTCTCCTTCTTCTGCCTCCACTGGTCCATGTACGCCTCCATGAACTCGTCGATGTCAATGGTACCGCCTCCGTCGTGGTCGAAGCTGCCGAAGATGATCTGCGCGTCCTCCTCCGTCGTGCCGAGGCCGAGCTCCCTCATCGCCCCCACAAACTCATCGACGTCAAGGGTGCCGTTGCCGTCCTCGTCGTACTTCCGGAACATCGCCCGGCCCATGATCTCGGGGTCGGTGTTGTTCTGGATGGTGACGTAGTTCTCCACGTAGAACGCCACAAACTCATCCTACGCGGTCACAAGATGGGGGTGCAGGCAGGATCCTCAGAGGGGGTGGCAGGACAGGCACCCCCTGAGGCACAGGGCGGCCATGTTGGCTGTTGCAGGATCGTGGCCCGTCCTGCTCACCTGCTCACCTGTGGGGCTTAGGCAGGCCATTGCCCCGAATGCCCCCCCCCCCCCCCCGGCTGATTTTAGGTACACAAACTTTTGTTTTGCCCCGGGGGGCGGGGGGGTAGGGTGTCCGCCACACTAGGCAATAGCCTGGGCTTGGGAGCTTGGTATTCTGCCAGGATTGCTGGTAACCCAAGAAATTTGCACGTGCTTGAGCCCCGTAGTGTGACCCTCAAGTAAAACGGCCGCGCATCGCGCACACACCGGGGGTCGCTCTCCTTCAACCTTGAAACTGGCACTCTACCAACCTAAAAAACCCACCCACCCAAAAGACATAACCCAGGACACAGTAATTGGGATGACCTACCCCTGCACCCACCCAGACGCACCAACTCCTCCCGCCAGGTGCGGAGGGTGGTGGACATACCACTTATCTAAAAACCTCCTGGGTAACACCCTCTTTATGTTCTTTTTCACCCAATTTAGCCATGGAGTGCAGGAAGAGGGGGGGGGGGGGGGGGACTGGTGCACAGACTGCTGAGGTAGTTTGAGCAATGTTCAGCCTGAACAGCTCAAAATCAGCATTCGTCAGATGTCGCACAAAGTCTAACCGGCGACGCGCGGCCGGGTTGAGTATGTGTAGACACAGCACTCTCGGTGTCTTCGTGCCCTCGAACACAAAAATACCCCCCACATCGGAAAGGCAAGCACACAATATTGCGACATGGCTGATCATCCTTACGCATCAGTGAAGCCTGCCCGAATTCAACTGTCTGCCTATTTCGTTACGACCACCAATTCATTTCTCCAGCGCCGTCAGCGCTGTGCTCACTTTGGGACCAGACAACTAAGGCGCCCAGAATTGACGACGGGGGGGGGGGGGGCGTGCCAAAAAGGCTGAGTGAGTATGCCGGCTGGCACTTCCAACCGGTGAACGTACTTGTTCACTGGGGGTGAGACCTAATTTAGGTGCGCTAAGCGACGGTGTCCCTGTTCACCGGGGGGGGGGGGGGGGGCAAATACGCAGATCAAGAAGGTGGGGAAAAGTGCTGAACTGAATGCAGCTTGACAATTGACCCAAGAAGGTGCACCCCCCTGCCACACCGGCATACAGTGTCGGTCAACCAGCTACCGCTGTCGTTTGATCGCCAACCGCCAGCATCACATGAAGTTTAGGGCATCTGTGGCCCCTTAAACTCATTCGATAAAAACGATGCTAGAGAATCCTAGTATTAGGCTACGTCGGGTGGATGTGAGGCCGACAAAAAGAAAGAGTCCCTGCGGCGCACCATCACATGTGATCAGTGGCTGTTTTATTGCAGGGTACAGTAACATGGAGACTTTATGGAGCGGCAATATTCAGTGACAGGGTACAGTGCCTGTTGGGAGTGACAGTGTAGACTTCATACAAATGGCCACTCCGTGCATTCACCCGTACAGTCACTCCAAACAGCCGGGCACTCCATGCGGTCACTGTGTGTGTCAGTCTACTCAGTCGCTCCACAACGTCACTCCATTCGGTCACTTGTATGGTGTCCCTGTGTGCCCCTGTATGGTGTCACTCACGTACAGTCACTCGCAGCCACTGTGATCGTGTGGAGTGACTGTGTGCAGTGACAGTGTTTCATGCGTGTATGGCCTGGGGTGGTCTGGGGTTATGGAGTGACGGGCTGACGAGATGAAGTTCGAGAAGGCTGCGCGTCGTCCACACTGTCCTGAGCCCCACCCCAAACTTGGGCACAGTTCTCTCTCCGAGGTCGCCCTGAGATCAGCCGAGGAGACCTCTTCAATACTGCCTCCGCCATCCGTATCAATCCGCTCAAAGCACGCCTTCCCCTCATCGTATGTAACGGCGATGCCCAGCTCCTTCATTGCCGACATGCATTCGTAGAGGTCCATCATATTGTTCCCGTCAACGTCGAACTTGCGGAAGGCAGTACGGGCCTTGGCGTCCGCCTCCGCGTACACTGCGGCAGTCAATTTCGCATCGCCCTGACCCCAATTCTTCTTGGGGGCCGCTGGCCCTGACGCTTCGACAACCGTTGCATCAGCGTGCAGTGCCTGAAACCAGGTGGAGTGCAGCTGAGGCACAGGTACGGGCAGAACTGGTGGGTGGTTCGGGTTTTCGGGTGCGGGGAAGGAGTCGTGGCTGGGGGCTGGGGTAAATACGTTGGGTGGGGGGAAAGAGTGGGAGCACAGAGGCAAAAAAAAAAATGGGTCGGCACGGGGATCCAGGGTCACCTGGGTGAAACTTCTGACGAGGGCCTGCAGATGAGCATGCCAAACCAGCCTTATGCTGTGCTTCGGGTCAGTGGCCCGAACAGTGTGTCACACGGGGGGGGGGGGGGGTTGGCACAAGGCCTTGGTGGTTGGCTCTGTTGGCCTGTGGCGGCGCCTATTGGCCTCTCGCCTTTGAACCTTCTGCTATGACAAGCAGGCATCCGTACTACAGTACTACCGTACTACGCGGGGGGGGGGGGGGTTGGCACAAGGCCTTGGTGGTTGGCTCTGTTGGCTTGTGGCGGCGCCTATTGGCCTCTCGCCTTTGAACCTTCTGCTATGACAAGCAGGCATCCGTACTACTACAGGAATCCGCACTGCCGCGGGCATCCACCTTCCTGGGTGGGAATCCAGAATGCAACTTCAGCCCATGGCGTCCTCCCCTGATGGCCCGATCAGTGCCCGGTATGCGGTCATCACGAAGACCCCAGGCTGGGAGGTGCTCACCACAACCAGCAACGTGAATGTCACACAAGGCCATGGGTGCTAGCTCACCAATGTGTGACTTGCTGGTAGTGCGCGGGGGTGGGGGGGGGGGGGGGGTTATGGGTCAGCGGCCGCCAATCAATTCACGTTGCGCATAGGGCTCATCTGGAGCAGCCAACAAGCAGTCATGAATGGTGTATGCTGCGCTGCAGAGCCTCGAGGTTGTTGAACGGCAGGACTGGGATAAGTGGCAAGTCAGTGGCAAGCCCTGGTGCAGTCGAGCACATTCCAACCCCCCAACCCACTCTCCCGCACCCCACCACCACTGTCAACGCCAACACTCTTCTCAAGTTAAGCACAACACTGCATCAACACACACCAAATCCATTCACAGCAACAAGCGGAGGGGGGCTGCACGAGATGGGGAAGGGCAGTGTGCGGGCTGTGATGCCTCTGAAGGGTATGTGTCGGACGTGGAAGTCAGATTGCACGATATGCACGTGCATGATCAAGTATTTATAACAAAGAACGATGAGCATTTTGAGGAAATTTCAATGAAGCAATGATACATGATATGTTGTGGAGGATGTGGAAAAGTAGGATTAAATGAATCCTTCGTGTTTCGTCCTTGATCTGGCTTTTCCTTTGCTGGTGCGAAGCACCATCAAAAGAAAAGCCTTATTACATTTCTAGCCATTTTCGGGTCGCCTTTCCATGTCGGAAATGGAGCCGGGCGGTGACAAACAAAGGCAAAAACACTCCTTTGCCTTATGTTTAAGCTAGCAGCGCAAAGACAGGGAGGGTGCATTGGGCAAGATTAGCGACACAGGATGCAAATAGCATACAATTGACATATTCATAACTCGGGCCCATTGTATCGGATTTTGACAAAATTACAGGCAATTTTGGTCAATTCGGGAGTGTTGTTTTCATTTTTGAGCTCAAAAAGGCGTCTGCGTGCGCTGAGAACCGTGAAATCGAAAAGCGGTGCTAAAACAAAATGACGGCGGTTTTCCAATTAAACAGCAAGATGCAGCTTCTAGAATCATTTATAAGATTGGTCTTAGATCGAAATTTCGTGCACTGTAGCCCGATTTCACTTTGGACAGTCAAAATGAAAGATCGCAAATGCCGGCGACTGCGAAATGCACGCGTGCACAGCAAATAAATAATATAGCAAATAGATTTCTTGCGTTTTGGGGCCTGTGGCTTCTTGATAGTGTTGTTCGGCACCTCAACTTTGCTAGTGCACCTTTAAATCGCATCCCTAGCTTATATGGAATTAGTGGATGCTGGTAAAGAAGTTAAAACCTGGTAAAGGTCCTAACTTTGTAAAACAGCCATGATTCATCAAAACAAATATGACGGCGCCAATCGGCTCTCCGAGGCGGTCATTTAGAGGGGCTGCATCATACACTTTGGAGGTATGTTTCGTTTCGGCGCGCGGATTGTATATAATGGCATAAGGACTGCTTTTAGAGGGGGGCGGGGGCCCCATTCCCCGGCCCCCTAATTAAAAGCCCCCCATGGGGGGGGAGGTGAACAAGGATTCCTCGGCCATTTCCCTTGTGAACCTTGTGAACCCTCAACGTAATGGACCCTGAAGTAGTCTTTCATTCAAAATACACACAAGCAGAGCCTCACTCGGAAACCAACAACATGCATTGTACTCTAATCTGTGCAACTGACGTTGCATATTCGACTCAATGGAACTAGCATTCTTAGTAGACATACTGTTGGGGTGTATACAACACGTATGCCGCAGCATGCCGCAGGGGAAATTGTTCCTGGGGACTGTTGACTCATACTCCCAACAAAGCGTACTTCTGGATCCCATGGATCCAATTCTGGAAGCACAATTGTATTCTGCGTGTGGTGGTCCGCTGCATGTGCAATGCAATGCAATTATAGGGATGCAGATTCGCCTCAAACTCAATTTGAATTCGAAGGAATTCATATCGAATTCAAAATCGTGCGAATTCAATCTCAATATAGTCACAATTCGAGCAAATTCATACCAAATTCAAATTCGTGGGAATTCATGCGAATTTGAACCTGCAACCCTAACCAATTCAGGACAAATGTGCATGATTTTGCAGAAGTCCCAAAGGCACCCAAACCCCACCCCTACCAACCACAATCCTTGGGGGCCAATCCCATCATGCAGTTGAGAGATGGAGTAGAGGGTAAACCACGTGTGTCTGGAGAAGTTTGCTGCACAGGTGGTGGCAATCCAAGGGGGGGCAGCCTGTTCAAATTCTAGACCCCAACTGGGTGCGAAAACTTTTGGGGGTCTGGGAGGGGGGGGGGGGGGTAGGTGGGTCGGCCGGTCAGCCGCCGGGGTCCCTAGAGGGGGGTCAGTGGGTACCCCAACATACATACCTCAAAATGATCCCTATGACGCGCTGATCATTTTGAACATACACAAATGGGGTAAAAGATTTTTTCAGAAAAAATTGCCCATTCGCTTAGGCTCCCATCAGCCAAGGTCAGACCCGGAGGTCAGCTGGGGTCAAAAAATTTGCTGTGTTTTTCAAACATTTTTGAATTCTCCACAAAATTCTGAGTATTTTGAGTATAGACACATAGGGTGAAAAAACAAATACCCTTTTAGGAAGGGCAAAAAAAAATTTTCAGCCCCTTAGGCGCCCCCCCCTTTCCCCCAAAATCTCAAATTGGAGAAAGACGGGTTCGAAAACTTTGGAGCGGTCTGAAGGGGGGGGGGGGGAGGGGGGGGAGGGGGGTCTAGAATTCGAACAGGCCGCCCCCCTTGCGACAATCCACTTGTTCCCTTGGCCTCTCGGTCATTATTTGGGGAGGGAGGTGCCATAAAGGCTGAACAGTATGTCGGGCGTATGTACATGTTCTCCTCTTGAGGAGCTAATCCTCCTAGGTGGGTTGGTTGCCCATCTAGTGGGTTGGGGGTGAAGGGGGCTGGTGCCAGAGGTGGGCAGCCTGCTTGGCCACTCCTACACTTGGGCAAAAAAATTTTTGCTTCATCATTGTTTATACAGATGGCTCAGCGGAATAGGTACCCACAGTGGGTTGGATTGGTGGGTATGGGTGCTTTGAGCTTGGAGAGGGATGGGAGCATTGCTCCTATCTTCCCCCGCACCTGCGACAATCCATAAACAGGGCAGAGCTTCAAGCGGTAGAAAGTATAGACATCAGCCACAGTCAGTAGCGGTAGCCACAGACTCTTCCTATGTTCATGATGGATTGCAGAGCTAAGCACTGCAGTAGAAAGCATTGGGATGGGTCACTACCCATAGTCCTTAGTGAATGTTGATTGTGGGAGGAAATCCTGGAGATCCTCCTCTCAAGCACCTGCATTTTCAAATGGGTCAAGGTGTCTAGCCACTAGCCATGTTGACATCGAAGGGAACAAGAGGGCCGACCAACTGGCTGGGAAACTAAGGAACATGTCTCCCCTATACCTAACGGTGCGACGTATGGTCCATGACCCAATTGCACCACTTTGCCCCCCCCCCCCAGGTTGAGCCAAGGGGAAACACAACGGGCTGTCGTACATGTATGGAAATCATCCCATGGCTCCAACTAGACGACATCACCCCCATGCTCACATGCCCTACAGAGCATGACCCCCAGGCAGATGACATAGCACAGCAACTCTTCCCTACGCTTGCTTGGCCAAACCCAGAAGCCTCGAATGAAGACCGCACTTCCAACTGCTCATCAATCGAATCACCACAACCAGACACAAGCCCTGATTACCTCTCAGATAGCACAAAGTCCTTTGGTGACCTCGCCTCAGGAGATGAATTTAGCATAGATGTCAGTTCTACCAGGAAAAGAAGATAATTGGCTTCGACACACCAACCCACAGACACACATGTGCCCAACCTGTCCATCCCAAGAGAGCCGGAGGGAGTACTGGCAGGTTGGCCAAAAGAGTGCTAGCATCCGACAACCTTGCTTGTTATCCTGCGGTCCTAATCCAACATTCACTTTTCGATTTAGGCTAGAGGTCTTGGCTGACAAAAAACGGCCCAATAAGGCGAAGTAGGCGAACACTAGCGCCTGGCTGTATGTACACAAATGTTGGTCATTGATCTGAATTATCAGTGGAACTGCCGAACATTGCTGCATATCTCTTGGGGACACTGCGTTTTGCGCAAACTCAGTGGGTTTTCGCTGGTTGTTGTCATTGTTGCCTTATATGTGCCCACTGTGTGTCCCGTAGGGGGGGGGGGGGGTATGTGGGGTATTTTCGGAAAGCCCTTGAAACACCCTGGGTCTGCATGCGGCACTGAAGGTATGTTTGAGATTTTCGTCCGTTTTGGACGGCACGTGCGCTTCCCACTGCCTCTTTTTGTCGACAGGCAGCTACCATGTCTTCATACAAATTCACTCCACCCGCTGTTGCTTCCCCTGATGCACCACAATGGTTGGATTTTGGAATGACACCTGATCCTCAAAACCTGCAGCCCCATCCTGGCTTTGTGTGGGTGAAATCAGGGTATAGTGAGGCCATTGCATGACGCAAGGTCCAGCTGACCAAACAGCGAAATGTGGACCTCACAACTGACGGCCTCTGGGCCATGCCTCTCAACACAGGGTGGGTGCCTGTGAAGGCACGCAGGTTGCAGGATTGGGGAAAATTGAAGAAATATGTTCCCATTCACAAGCAGGGTGATGTGTGCCCCAATGGGGTCCCAGCCCTTGTGGAGAGGGACAACAATCATGACAACTCAGATTCGGACAAGCGGTGGACCCCTGTACAGTGCTTCGTCCCATGCATCGTCCAAGTTTCAGCTCTGTGCTCAGAAATGAGACCACCTACCCCCCCCCCCACCCATACATTTCTGAAACGGCATTTTCTCACAGATTTCAAAAAGTATACACATCCCCCCCCCCATGGAACAAAAGTTTGGCGCAACAGACCAAAAGTTCAGAAACCCCGCAAAAAGTGCCAAAACCCACCGCGTTGGCGCGTTCTGAATGTCCCCGAGAGATATGCTACCAAGATGTGCATATGTGGAGCGCTTTGTTGACCTGCATGCGGCCTTGTTTGTCTTGCCCTGTTGTTTCAACTGTGCTAGTTCCTCATGAGCCAGCAATGCTAACTCATGTTTACCATCCATCTTTTTGCTATGCTTGCATGCCCTTTCTTCCACTTCGTGATCAGAGGGTGTGAAGCATATTTTTGTCGTGATGAGTGAACCATGGAAAGACAATTGATGCACAAACTTATGAAATTGATTAAAACTTCGCTAAGTCAAGGGAGAGGTTCCCAATGTCAGAGTAGAGCTATAAACTTAATCCAAACTGAAAGAATTCCGTCATAGGTCCCTACTCCCCCCCAAATTAGCGAGTTATGGAAAGACATGTGGGCTGCTTGAGCCGTCCACAGCATGATGCCAAGTGGCTCCTTGAAAGTAAGATGCAATGGCAAGATTCAGGCTGAATAAGACTGACAATTGCCCGTCCAGTGTAACTACTTCTCAACATTTATCCAACACGTCAAAAATGACAATGTGAAAGCAACAGCTATGTTGTTATCAATTGTTTCGGTGGCCCCACACACATGGCAACTTGAGTCTTGTGTCCATGAGGACAGGCGCTCAGCGACTTTGAGTTTTCTCCACAAAACTTGGTGTACGAAGTCTACAATGGATGGAGGCAGTTTAGCTCTCCCGAAGGCCTTCGAAACCGCCAGGGAGCATCTGGTGACCATCTTTGGATCTGGCGCCAAGCATTTGAGCGCATCCGTCTTCGCCCATGCACCTGCCCACACAGGGGGTGGGGGGGGGGGGGGGGGGCTAGTCTGTCGCCTGGTAGCGCACAAAATTTGACAGCCCTACCTCGTAAACAACCTTCTAGGGCGGGGCAATTTCCTGAAGCATGTGAGGGTGAACTTTGGAACGTGCGGCATACAGGTCTTGGACAGTGAGAATACCCTGTTTGATCAGGGCAGGGCAGAGCAGTAATCAGTAAGATGTTTTCCGTTTTTAAACAGGGGCAGCTGACTCTGGGCCAATGGGTCAGCCAACCCATCTAAAATGTTACGGCTGGCTAAAGAGAACTGGAACTAGAACACTATTTTCAGGGCTGATATAGTGTTTTCTGAAGGGAAGTATGCCCTGGCCGTTGGCAGAATCCACGTCTTGAGTAGCATAATTGCTTCTTTTTTGAGAATGCCAGCGAGGCTAAGGTCGAGGCTGCTTCACAAATGCATTGCAAAAGCTTCATCCGATGTGAGATTTCCTAGCTTTACCCCAGGGTAACAAACGTTTGGGCGGATTCTAATTCCACACAGGAGGTGACCGTCAGGAGAATCTTCAATCCCCTCCCCTCCCTCAGACTGGGCCTCAAGGAGGCGTGGCGTGAGGTCCCTCCCTGAAGCTCGAAACCACGTTGCCCAGTCCCCTGTTCACCAGAAATCGATTTAGCACAGTCCGGAATGCAGTGGGGTTGTACTGCGCTGCCCACACCTGATAACCAGAAGCCGCTTGGTATCCAGATGCCACCTCATGTACAGACGACTGCCTCCCACCATATCCAGGCGACTGCCTCCTCTCAACAGCTTGCTCAGCCCAAGCGGTGCCCGCCGACGGAGATATTGGCGAATCCGGGGAATGCGATGCAGGGGATGAGTGAAAATCCTGCGACTGGATTCGGGCACGTGCCGGGGTTGGGGCTGGGGCATGAACTGGGGCAGCTGTGCTCCAGGTCTGGGGCGGATCATAGGACTCCTGCTCGTATGCGCCATAGTAGTTGTCCTGGTGGATAGCCTCCTCCTCGTAGTGTTGGAACTGAGCCTGAGGTTTGTTACCTGGCTCGTACTCCAAATACTGCGGCTCCTCATCAGCCTGCTGGTGGTCCTCGATGACCATCTGTTCCCGCATGTCATATTCCCTGTGTACAACCCGACACACAACCAAAATGAACCCGAGACAGACTGGGGCACCAAACCCAACACAAACCGGACGCAAACCCTACTCCAGCCGGACAACACCCCTGCACAACAGCTCAAACCGCCCGCCCAAAATCCTAAGCAAATTGTACACCCACACTACACAAGCCTTACAGATACACAGATCAAACTTTACACAAACCACACACCCTGACACACACGCACACACCTGCGCTGCACGAGGCCGGGGTGGGGCTGGTACGGCTTCCATGTCAACATCTGGGGTTTGGGAACATATGGGACATCGTAAGGCTTGCTGTTGGGACGATTTGCCACGTTCAACCTCTGCAAGGCAGAGCGGCTCAGAGTTTTCAACTCTGCAGGATCAATAGCTGCCGACTGAGACTGTTGGGACTTCTGGTCTGCGCTTTGGTACGAATAGTGCCGGTCCGGGGTTGCTGCAGCCGGCACCTCCGAATAGGAATCATAACCTGCACCATAAAAAAACACCAAGCAGGAGTCCAACACAATAACACGAAAAAGAATATTGAACACACAAAATGCTGTGCATCCAAGCGTCCACAGAGACTTACCACAGAAGCTCCGCAAAAATTCACAAAACAAAAGCACACATCATGCAACCACAAGAGATAGCATGCCACAAAGCTGGCATGCCACAAAAATACTATGCAAAGGCAGTGTACAAAAATACTACATGGCAAAAATAGTACATTACGCAAAAGTGGATGGCAACAAAAATCGATGCCAGATGACAGATAACACAGTGCATGACAGAACTGGTGCACACAAAAGAAGCACACATCAAAAACAGAATGCAACAAAAGTGGTCAAACAACAACGTGGAACAAAAACATTCCACGACCAAAAAAGACCACAGAAGAAAAGCATTGTGTAAAGCACAAACAGCACCCAACCAGCAGGTGATGAGGCAACTTAAAATTTGGCACATGCAACATCCTTTTTGCTTACCGTTGATAGCTCAAGCACAGCCCCCTCAAGGGTGAAGTGGCTCCATGGCATTCATGTGCAATTGTATGAGGACGGACACTAGGACATGGCTCAAAAGCGACAGCCCGCCAGGCTGGAGGTTCAAGGTCAAGCAAAAGCAACAATTAGTTTCACTCACCACTTGCTGCTGTCTCAATATCCCAACCTTATGTGTTTTCTTGCATGCTAAACCAAATGCAATCTCTATATCTCTGCATAGTCCTTTTTGAGCATAATGATTTGATGCAATGACTGGTGGAGCAGAGTCTATGTTACATAGTTGTGGTCACACGTTGTTGTTTCGTTGCTCCTGGGTTGGGGATTTTCCTCCAACCCATGGGTTTTTGCAATGGGCACAATTTATGTGCCAACATGGACCAATTTGGTCATGCAGCACTTTGACTGGCAACACAAAGGAGCACGAGCAACAACACTCCATAACCACGGGGGGGGCGTAGCAACGGGCCATACGCCGACTCCCTCCCACTCTCGGACCATTTTCAGGGCGGGGGGGGGGGGGGGCTGGGTCTGGGGGGGGGGGGGAGGCTGCCAAGAAGGGGGGGGGGAGGCTTCATAGCCTGACAAACATGGCATAAGATGACCGCCTCAACGCGGTAATCACTTCGAAGCATGTATGTTGGAGAAAATTTTTTGAAACAAGGGGGGGGGGGGCATGGTAGGTGGTACTTTTTTTTAAGGGCATAGCACCCCCGAGTCCATTCCCGGCCACTATTGCTAGTGGCGCCCCACCCAGGCCGAACCATGCTTGTTTTTAGGGCAGAGTTGATGTATGTTCCGAAACCCGTTGGAGGAGCAAGGGGGGGAGGGGGTTGTTTGCAACGCGCGCACTACGTCTTTCCCAAAAAAAAAACGCTCTCTCCGTGCACTACGTGCCCACAACGAGCGCACGTACACATGTGGCACATCGTGTGCAGGAACGCGTCGCGCGCCCTTCGTGGGGTGCTCCTCCTCAGGGTCCCAAAACATGGGTGATGGAAGTGGTGGAGATAACGGAGGTGAAGAATGCCGGCCTAATGGCGCTTGTCCAAGGGACGATCAAAGTAGTCCTCATCATCGCTGGACTCATCGCTTGTCGGACGCGCTCTTTTCCTTCCGCCCTCGAGAAGAGCGTCTAGCCGCTTTTTGTCCCTTGCTCGCTTCCCGGTGGACTTCAACGGCCGCGTCCGACAATCCCCCTCCGTAGTGGCCTCCGATTCAGAGGGTGGCATGGATGAAGTATGAGATGTTGTTGGTGGCATTGGGGGAGTTGTGGATGAGGAGGAAGAGGAGGAGGAGGAGGAGGAGGAGGAGGAGGAGGAGTTGGCAGAGGTGTTGGTAAAAGGGGTGATTGAAGGAGTCGGCATATCACCGGCCACTTTTTGCTTCTTCTTGCCGCTCTTCAGGGCATCAATGTTCCATCCGCGGACGGACGCTTCCTCCTCCTCGGTGACCCGAAGGCCATGTGGAATGGGATCATTGGGATGGACGGCAGCAAAATGGGCGGCCATGCTGTACAACCAAACTGTGGTTGTGCACAGGGGGCAATTCACCGGCCGGTTGGTGCAAGGGTTGGCCTTGGTTGCCGTTGACATTCGGCTCCAACAGATTGCCGATGGCTGCGATGGGCAAGAGCTGACCGCCACCACCATCCGCTTACGTGTAGAGCGTGTTTGCAACGGCAAGCGGATTGTGCACTCATCCCGTGATCCACAAAAACCACAAATGTTGGCGCACGACCGTTCCGCTTGTCCTTCGATGTGGTGACCACGCAGAATGTGTTGCCCAATGTGCGTGCGTAGCACCCGATGCGGCACGGTCCCCGTGTGCCCGCATTTGGTGTGGTAGGAGACGGAGCAAGCGTCACATTTCTTGTGCACCCCTTTCTTTCCACATATGTTGCATAGTCGCTCGTACCATTTTTGAGCCTCTCTGTGTGCCATTCTTTGGGAAAGATGGTGTCTAGATTTCAGCAAATGCCATGGGTTGGATAGTCCCATATCATGCAACAACAATACAAACCGGAAAGGAAGGCTCACCACAACTCTCCGGGCCTTTCTGAGCTCCATTTCGGCATCCACCTCGTCGTAGCAGGCCTGGCTTCAGCCGACGTGCCTGGATGCCCAAGGACCACGCCCCGTCCCCGGTCATCAGTTTCTCTATGGCCACCACCAAGAAAAACTGGCGGACGACTTCACACAATTGCCCCCAAATGATCGGTCCCCCACTTGCATACGAAGCCATAGAGTGTGGCCTCTTTCGCCAACCAAGACATTCAGGCCATTTGCTCCAAAAGCCCAAATATCACGGTTGACAAAAGAGTGCACCACCTCCGACTTGCATGCAAGTGTATTACAATAGGGTGTCATCCTTGCCAAAGGGACTCGTTGTGGCCGATTTCTTAATACATATGCCATTGCGTGCTAAAGAGCAAAGTAGCAAGCATGGCAGTATGCATTAATGGCTTGTTCAAGAGGGGAAGAGGGACAAAATCAGAATTGGTTGCCTAACCCTTGCCTTCTAGGGTGCCCAAAATCAGAATAGGTGGGGCCCACAAGTGGGCGGAAATGCTACATCACCCCTGCATTCTCGGGGATCCCCAAAGAGAGGGGGACAAAATCAAAATAGGTGGGGCCCACAAGTGGGCGGAAATGCTACATCACCCCTGCATTCTCGGGGATCCCCAAAGAGAGGGGGACAAAATCAGAATAGGTGGGGCCCACAAGTGGGCGATAATGCTACATGACCAAGGGGGACAAAATCAGAATTGGATGCCTAAACCCTGCCTTCTGGGAGGCCCACAAGTGGGCAGAAATCGTGCATTCTCGGGGGTCCCAAACAAAGAGGATAAAATCAAAACAAAAAAAAAGCAAAAAAATAACTTTCCCATGGTATCCCTGGTCCTGCCTATGGTCCTGCAGATTGACGCCACTGGGGTTTGAACCCAGGACTTTCAAGTTGCAGGGCACTGCTTTACCACTAGGGTAGGGCCCATCTCTGACATACCTCTGCATAGGAGTGGTATGCATATTTGGTCCAATTTGGTTTTCATCCACTATTGGGTTCTCCTAAAAAAACTGAGTATTTTGAGTATAGACACATGGGGCAAAAACCCAATTTTTCACCCTCTACTAAGTCAAGCAAAATTTCCTTAGGGCGCCTTCGGCGCCCATGGTCCGGCACTTCGGGGCCAAAACCCGGCAGGGAGGGGGGGGGGGGGGGGGTCGGCGTAAAGGGTCCGGTCCCGGCGCCCCCCCCCCCCGTGTCCATAACCCATGTTATCGTCAAGGTTTCATTGATGACGGGTCGGTATTTCATCCCAAACAAAATGCGGAGTTCCTCAAGTGCGATTTAGCCTTTATATATCCCCCACATTTATGGTTTGAGTTTATCACATTCCCCAATTGCTATTCTTGACCGATTGTTACACATGTACCTGCACACGGTGTATTTCAGACCTACGCATAGTTGCAATTATACACCGTTCAATTCCAACACACTAGCACAGTATAAAACCCAATACATCAAAGGTGAACGTGTGTGGTATTTGAGGTTGAACAATAGTCAAATGGGTTACGAATTGTGTTGCAAACGTCTATGTGGGGCATTGACCCTGGGACCCCTGGGATCGAGCAAGGCAGGAACCACCTGTTGGTGCGAGATGCCCGGTAACTCCAGTAGACGGCATGATAAGTGGTTATGACTATGACTATGACTATGTGGGGCATTGACTAGGCTACGGGTACCTTCCTCTTTTTGGTTGCCTGTGTCTTTACGGTGGGACGATCGTTCCAAGTATGTTGAGTACTAGCAACAACCATGTGAGATCACGCACGTGCTGCATGTTCCGTACCATTCCTCCTTGCACATGCAATATTCGTATTTCACTTCGAAAATTCCTGGTTCTAGAATTTCATCCCTAGTCTGACTTTATGGGTTATATTGCAGTGTATGCATAAAGTATGGCTTTCATTCCAGCATTTCCGCACAAAAACACCGCGGAGTGTCAAACAGCAGACATAAGATGCACACGATGCCCTGCAAGATCTTAAGCACGCGAGAGAGTGAGCATCTACAGCGAAGCAAGGTCTACAACTATTTATTTTTGTGATGGCAAGTCTGGACTGTTCGTTGTTATAATATTGTGTTGTGCCTCCAATTTGATGCGGCAAAGAGATATGCGCACCATGGCAACCATTTTTGGATGATTTGATACCCTTGTACTTTTCTGATTTTTGGGTTGCCTATGTGTAAGTGATGCACAGATTTTGCATCAAATGGTACATGTGCAAGACAACCCTGAACCTATGAGGTGATTTTTCCATATTAATTTCACCCGCCAACGGGTTTTCCCATCCAAGGGATGTTATTCGTGTGCCATGCACCTTTGTACATATGGTTGCTTTTAGGTTGAAGAGGGCACATTTCGTGCCCAAACGCATACCTACGGACACTGAGTGGTCTTTCTTTTTCGCCGTTGGGCCTGTAAGGCCCGCCGTTTGCTGTTCGGCCGCGGGGGAGGGGCCACGCGGCCACCAGTGACGTTCGGCAGCCAAACTGACCCCAAGTGATTCTGTTGGCGGATTGGCCCTCTCACATTGTGGCAACGGACGCATTTTAGAACGAACCGAAGGCACATTCGTGAATGGCAGGTCGGGCCATACAATGATTTATAGGGGCTTTTTTTTTCTTGGCCAGAATCTTGATATCCGGTTAAGAATTGCCAAAAATGAAACTTCACGAAATCTGATTTTGACTGCATTTTTATGAACGGCGTCGAAAAACGATCCATGTAGCATTTGGAATTTCGAAAAACCAATCCAATTTGGCAGTTTGGCGAAGGGTTCAAGTTGGGGGGAAATCAGAATTTTCGAAACGTGGGTCATCTTGCGACACAAATAGCGCCGCGCCTTTGGCTCATCTGGCCCATATTCAAGACCATCACCTCCGGACAGCTCCCAGGGTCGCGGAAAAAAAAACTTGTGGGTCCAAACGACCCATTGGCGCTCAGATACGGCCGTTTGAGTGAGACCGATTTGGGCAAAAAAAGTGCATTTTTTTCAATCGTGGACTTTACGGAATTTGGCGCTGCGCAAATACAGCGTTGAGGTACAAGGCCGCCCCCTGACCAATTCGAAGCCCTATTGTTGCCCTTCTGTAGTATGTGGTTTTGTGCGTGCCTTCGTGTGGTCATAGAACGGGAGCTGTCAAGTGGAGGGTTTTGGACCATGTTGTCAGCACCAGAAACAGGCTGTGCTTTTTGTCCATGATGGGTCCCCCCCCCCCAGTGGTTCGGCGAGGAGCCCCGTATCCACCTGCCTTCAAACCTTTTTTATCATGGTCCTTCGTGGTGTGTAGCACGTGTTGGGTTGGTATTTTGGTCCGCGAGGTTATAAAATGCAGCTGTTGTCTATGTCGCAGGTTTGACATTCTGCGGTTTTTTCAAGTTGCACACTCGCGTATTTTGGGCGGCATTTGGACATGCCGTGGAGTTAGACCCCAAACCGTAGCTCATTACAATCCTTGAGAGATGTAGAAGAGAAAGACTGGGGGGTAGTATTTGGTAGCTCCAAATATTCGTTGCAAAAATTATACCAACAGGTACTTTTTCATCGTCACAAATAGCGACATGTTTGAGTTGTACAAGCAAAACAAAACTCATTCAAAGGCCATATGACTTCCTGGTGCGCAGCACCTCGATGTCATGAGAGGCGATCACCTCCATAGAGACTCGTACCGCGACAGTATGGGTGGGCGGGTGGGACCCCATCCCCCTGCACCCCCCCATGGGCGGGTGGGAGGGCCCTGTTATAGTTTATAAAATTCTGAATTGAACAGGGCATCACAATGAACAAAACAAAGTATGGTGTACAACTACTGTTACTGGGGAAACAGCAGTTGTACAAGCAAAGCAAAACTCATTCAAAGGCCATATGACTTCCTGGTGCGCGGTCTTTGTGGTTCAGTCAGCACCAAGCCATACTCCAGCGACCAAAGATAGTTTTATGGCACTCCGCGCAGTCACGACACCCCTAAGCACAGACACCGTGGGGAACGCCGCAGCGAACTCGCCACAGGCACTCCAGCCAACAGGCGTCCGGCCTGGGGCACATGGTCGCGTGGTCGTGGATAGGGACCTGTTGAAAAATGGCAAGAGGCCCCCAGCATCCCACCCTGTGAAGCGTTCCGCCAACACTAAGAGACAGCCCCCACAGGACACTGTGCAAGCTGTCTGTCCATAGCAGTGCGTCCCTTGGGCAAATCTGCAATCCATACAGGGCAAGGGAGGGCGGGAAAAGCCTGCAGGGAACGAAACCTGTCCCAAGGTGCTAACCCCGCCGCAGCGAAGTCGCCGCCGAATCACCGTCAATACGGGAGAAACAGTCAGCCGGGTTGAGATCAGCTGGGACCCACTCGAGAAAAACAGTCGAAGCAGACCTCTGGAGCAGGTAAAAGGCTCTGCGCAGGTTCCTGTTATGCCTCTTTAAACCAGACCGGGCGCGCATCCCCGCCAATTGGCCCAGGGAGGAGGCATTGTCCCCAACCATCCTGAAGACGGGCCAGCCCACATTGACGATGAAATTAAGGCCCTGGACCAGGGAGTCCAACTCTGCCTCCTGCTGCGTCAAAACCTCGAGCCCACAGCGAAAAACCCTGCCCCCCCAGCGCTGGACCCCAGAGACCCACCTTGAAGCGGTCCAAATCGAAGGCCGCGTCGACAAAAACTAGGCCTCTGCCCGCAGAAGAGGGGGAATCGACACGTCTCGGGGTCCAACCACGTCGTGACATGACAAGGCAATGCAAGAGCCTATGCACCAGCTTCAAGGGGGTGGAAGGCAAAAAGGAAGAGCCCCACATAACATGTGACCACCAGCCAGCCAAAAAGGGGCAAGCGCCCACCTGGGGTCTCAGGGCCCATGAAAAACGGCCTATAACCCGCCGAGTAACCCGCCGAGCGTGCTTCCGGGATAAAGGCAGCAGCGCAACTCGCAACCATAGACCAAGCAGGACGATCCATTGGTTGGAGACCACAAATACGCCCTGTCCCACTCCCGACAGCACCAATTTCTTACCCAACCAAACAATGGACGGCACAGGCTCAAGGATGCTCTTGGGGCTGATGATCGCCCCTTCACGACCCAACAGGTCACAGAGGCGCGCCGCCGCCGAACGCACGTTGCCTGCCCCGAAACCCAAAACGAGAAAATCATCGAGGTAGTGCAAAACCAAGACCGAAACCAAATCCAGCCCCTGTAGCAAGTAGCCTAACACGGTCTGGCAAATTACCGGAGAGTATTGCCATCCAAAGGGCAGGCAATTGAAGGCGAACGTCTGTCCGTCAATACTGACCCTGAAGGCCTGCCTGAAGTCATCTGGCAAACGCAAAGACCAGAATGCATTCTTTAAATCAACATGGCATGCCAGCAGGGGGGCCCCCTCAGGTGCCTCCAAACGCAGGTCATCGAGGGCGCGCAAAAAAGGGTCGCACAAATAGCGGCCCACATCCTCAGAAAACGCAAAACACCCCTGGCCCGCCCGCAAGTAATGCAACTCAATGAGGAAAGCCAAATCTTCCACCACCGGGAGGGTGAAGGACGGCGGGCGGTTGGCATGCTGTTTATTGAACTGCACTAAATGCACTATCATAGATGCTTTCTCCGAATTTTTGGGAACTGGGAACAGCCAGCCATTAGGGGGAAGGTTGGAAGGGCACCGTGTCAAAACGCCATCCCGCACCAGGGCTCTAGCCATCACCAAACCCTCAGGGGAAATACTACGGATGCCCGGTAACGTGCGCGTGGACACCGACAGGACATCATTTGGGGCCACTGCGTGCCAAATGAAATCCGGGATGCGAATGCTACCCACCTCCCCAATCCCCCTTTCCAGAACATCCAGGGACAACCCCACCAGGATCGGCTTTGGAGACGTCGATTCACGAAAAACCACCGGCCAAAGGTCTGGTTCCAGGCGGTCAAGTGCTGCAATAGCCGCCTCCAGAAAATCAAAAACCCCCAAATCCCTCGCCACCAGATTACCCCTCATCAATAATAATCGGATCCGGGACCTGACGAGACCCCTGTCCGCGAGAGGCACCCTTAAGCCTTCGGACACGCGATCCAGCCATTGCTGTCCCCGGCGGGAGTTCAACAGGAGCTCCGAGCCCTCTTCCTCGAGACCGCAGGCGAAGAAGTCCAGACCCGCCGCCTCCTCCTCGCACAACGGGGGCGGCTCGCTGGTGGTCCCGGGCCCGACCCCTGAACTTCGCGGCGACGGACTGGCGTTGGGGGGAACCGCTGGCCCCGACCGACGAGCCTGACTCGGGGGCTTGTGCGGTGGTGGAAGAGTCGGGGGCAACGCCCCCCCCCCCCGTCGGACCTCCAGGAGGGGATTCTCGGGCCGGGGAGGGCGGATCTGTGCGGCGTCCTGTGGTCGATGCGGACTGCGGGGTAGCCACCGACGGACCCGAGGGGGTCGACCGTCCTTGTTTCCGCGAAGGCTGGCGAGGCGAGCGGGTCGTGAAGGTCGCTTGGCGGTCGGCGGCTGCATAGCGTCCCCGGAGTCGTCCCCTTCCACCACTGCCTCGGAACCTCTGTCGCGCTTCGATCCGGCGGCCGGGAGCTTAGCGGGCCTCTCGTCCGGCAAGCAGGGACCCATGAGCGATGACGGCCAGAACTCGGCTGTGTCGGTGGTGATCCACTTGACCCCCTGACTCGTTGGCCACGGCAGGCGTGAGCTCGAGTGGAAGGTGAAGTCCTCTGGTGCCGCTGCGTAGAAGTGCGCCATGCGCACACTGGCCCAGCGTCCCCACTAGCATAGGTAGCGCCAGGGGAGGCCACGGAACCGGAGGAAGGCAGCCCCCGCGCGACGCCACGAGTGCCAGCGGTAAGCCGCGTAAGGGCTGCCTTGGAGCAGTCGGGCCATACCCTCTTCGAGGACGGCGGCTCTGTCGACCATGACGTCCCGCCCAGGAAACTGGCGCCGCAACCAGTGGGCCAATTCGCCCGCAAAACTGCCGAGGTCACGGGAAACCCAGCGCGAGTCCCGTTTGAGGCCCCAGAAAGCCACCGCCTTCCCCCGCAGGCCGGAGCGCCGGACAGACGCGATTTCCCCCACGCGGGTGAGGCTGCTGAAGGAGAGGACGGCGGCGGCGAAGACAGCCCAGTCCTCCGGAGTCTGGCAGGCCTCGGCCATGACCTGCAGAACATGGGGGCCTGCGTAAGGGCGGTCTCCCGGGGTAGCCACCGGCGCACGGGCGAGGCGCCAGAGGCGTTCCCATCGTAACGGCGGTATCCATCCCATGACCCATACAGCGTGTAACGCCGACACGGCGCCCCGCAGCGTTGCGGGTCGATATCCCGACCGGAAGAGGAGGAGCAAAATACTCTCTGCCAGGCTCTGCGTGTCCCCCGCCGGTGCCGACCCATGGAAGAAAGCGATTCGTCGAAGGTGTGAACCATAGGAATTCCGTGTCCCCTCCTTCCAAGTGCTGATGAGGCATGTCTGGACGTCGTCCGCTGGATCCGCATACCCGAACTCTCGCCACAAGGCCGCGATGGACCTCCAATCAATGGTTTTTCCGACCCACTCCGAAACCGGCGCCACTGCCACCGCCGGACTCGCCAGCTCCAAGATCGGTTCCACCCCCCCGGCGCGTCTCGTCACTCAAGAAAGGGACACCTCCAGACCCAGTGACGGGTCACCTCACCACGAGCCTTGCAGGTCTTGCACGGGCCGACGGGATCCTCAGTCGTGCGCACCCACTCGTTTTTGTGAGGTTCGAAGAACTCCTCACCGTCGATGATCTTGAAACGCCGACGCATGGCCTTCTTCAGGCGTTTGCCCGCCTCCGACAGGCCCTCCTCCAGCCGAATATCCGACTCCTTTTGAGATCCAGAGGTTGATGAAGAACCAGACGTTCCCTCGTACCGCTCCTTGTAAGAGGCCGTCGCAGAGAAAACGAGCGTCCACAGTGCCTGCACCAGGTTGTGAAACCTCTCAGAGACCTGCGCGGAGTCGGACGCGTCCATGCTGTCAGACCCATCTGGGTGTTTACGGTCGGTCCATGGCGTGTCGTCCCTCTTGTCCTCGTCAGTGAGGCCCAGCATGATCTCCTTAGCCGCGGCATCGGACATTTTGGGAACCATAGTGACTGTGGAGGCAGGGACGTTCTCGAACTTGAGCAGTCGCACCAGGAGGAAGAGGGCACGATTAATCCACTGGGGATGGTTGGTAGCCGTGTCCGCATCGTGGATGGCCCTCAGTGACAATGCAGGAACCTGCAACTGGTCCTTCGGTGGCGCCTCAGTGATGCTTTGGACCTTGGCGGTAAGGGACTTGATGAGCTGACCCTGGTCCTCCAGCAATTCAAGGATCGCAGGGTCCACTGGCCCAGGCGCCGGCACTGTCAGAGCTGCGGGGGAAGACTTTTTGAACGCCCCAGTGGCGAAGTCCAGCGTGACGTCCTCCAGAAGCATGTAGCCCACCAAGCGGTCGAGGAACTCGTCCCCAGAACCTGTGAACGAGACGGTGGACGCGAAATTCTTGGCCTAGGCCTCCCCCTCGTCAGGCATACCCCGGAGTTCACGCATCAGGACCAGCTTGCGGCGCGTCCAGGACTTGGTATCCGCCCCAAGTCGAAAATCTCCATGGGCGTCCCCTTGGATGTAATCCGCGAACGACAGTGCATCCTCCATTTTTATACTGCTGCTTGGCCACCAATTGAAAATCCACTAAGACAGAACGAACAGCTCTCAAAGGAGTGGAAGCAGATCAGCTGTTCGGCCTGAGCAGCAAAAGAGACAGAACCTTCGTCTGAAGGCCCTGTTATAGTTTATAAAATTCTGAATTGAACAGGGCATCACAATGAACAAAACAAAGTATGGTGTACAACTACTGTTACTGGGGAAACCGCAGACTTTTTGGAGTGAATGTTCAACGAAGCATTCCTGTGGTCAGGTATGGTCTCATCACAAACCAAAACAGATATGGTTGTGTAAAATGGACTGACAGACTTCAGCATGGGTGGCAGGTTGCTTGGTCAATTGCTATAATAAGGTTGTTTCGTGAGTTGGGGTTTGCACCTTTGTTGGTAGAGGTCGCTCGCCAAAAACCATGGGACTGGGGACGAGCCACGGCCCAACCAACTAGTGGTTCCGTTAGGCACATAAGGGAAACCAATACAAGCAATGGACTAAGGGCTTCAACAATTGTTAGAGACAAGAAGAAACGGGCGCTTGCTGTTCTTTGGAAAAAATCGGTTCGGGGTCGAAATTTTTAGCTGTCAATTTTTGACAAAAACGTTCCAAGAAAACGTGTTCCTACAAGTAGCAAGGTTGCATCGTCACGTTGCAAGCAATGGTACGTACATGATTTGTCTTTTGTCTAGATATGCATTGTGGCCCACACTTGCTCTTTGGGTGCTTAGGCAAAAGAAAGATACAACTTTTCCGGTGTTTCCAAGGCTACATAGAAAATTGTAGCGGTGGTATTTTTGAGACTTTTTGTGTTTCCAGGCTTGGGAAGGAGGAGCATAGCGAGTCCTTCCCAAGCCTGTTCACAAAACTAATGCCATGATTTGGTGTATTTTTTATTTACTTATCTTCTTCCAATTGCCTTTGTTGTTTTTGTGCAAAATGGGTGAATGTTTGCTCCATAATACATTATGCTTATTTGGTTTGTGTTTCTTTCCTAATCATGGATCCCACAAAAGTGCAAGGGGTTGTTCTGCGCAGGCGTAGTAGCATGTAGTGATGTTCTTTGTACCGTACATTATCGTTATGGTTGTAGAAGAATATTGTGTGCACTGAAATTGTTCTCTGCAGGAAAAGTATTATCTAACAATACCAATATCACCAATCAACAAGAATTATGAATTGTGCATCTTTTTTTGTCCATTTTGTTGATTGCTCTCTCTAACGAACTAAGATATGGTCAAGTGAACTGTACTCATGGTTCACGAAGCGAATAAGCTGAATGGTGCACTTGTAAAAATGTCTCCGGGCATGTGATATGGAAGATGAACTACCAGTGCCACTACCGCTACCAATCCCGCCGAGTCTTGTCGCGGGTGGGCGGGCCGGGTTTTCTGGACCACATTGTTGTTTCCAACACTTTGGTTTGAGACCATGTGTTTTGCCATTGTGGTTGAGGGCTTGTACTTGGGCATTTATACCTTAGGAGGGACACCATCATGGGTCCGCGGGGTCAATAACGATAAGGGATCTAAACTTGGCAGCAAGGCCACCAGGAGACCCTGATTTTTTTTCTTGGACATGGCCCCTTACCCCATCCTAGTCTACCAAACTGGGTCTCCAAAGCAGAGAAAAGTGCCATGGCTACACAACCCATACCATATCGGGTTCTCCATAGGTGAAAGGAGTGGCACAATTTCGTGGCACTTTTCTGGGCACCACTTGCTACATTCGTCAAACGAAGGGACAAAAAGGGAATGATACTCCAACTAAAGTCAAAAAATGGCAAACATGGGCATAGCCTATGAAAGACTCCACTACGCATATGCACACTGTTCTGTGAGATCCATACTGCACACCCAAGGAAGGAGGAGGAGGAGGAGGAGGAGGAGATGCGATTCCCTGTGAGGGCGCACCCGCTCGCCAACCCCATGGTGCCTGCCGGCCCCCACCGACTAGGAGAAGCGGTCATCGGTGGGGTGAATTTGACCGCGGGCCTACCCGGCCCAACACCATGGCTACGGCTCTCCGCTTTGTCTCCTCCCCATGGACTCCTGACCCACGCAACACCCCAACCGCGTGTTGCGGGACCACCGAGGTAGCCTTGGAGGGGGGGCGAGGCAAGGAATCCGGCACCACTTGTGGACCCCCCCCCCCGGGAGGGGGGACACAGTCACACAGGTGTGAGCCCTTGGCCCGCCAGGTACCACTGAAGGGCGGCATTTGGCTGGCGGGTCACGGGGGCTTGGTCCATCGCTTGATCCTACACACCCCCGTACAGCCTCCATGTCCGCGGACACCGTGCCTGCACGCGGATCACAAGCGCCTACTGAACACAGGCACCCACACAAGCACCCACACTCGGCGACACCTACGCGTGGTCCTATCCACCGGAGGACGGCCCACTCCTCTTGGGGATGACTCCTTCGCTCCGGCCGGGGGAGCCCGGTCCCCTCTCCCTCGCCACCCCTAGTGGAGTCCCACCAGCCCCGCCACACTCAACCCCGTCATGTGGCAGCTGGCAAGGGTGGGAGGGTGACCTCCGGCCCCTTTGCACCCATGCGATGACTCCCGCTGGCCACACCTATCCCCACCTGTTGGTTGAAAGGGGGGGGGGGGGGCTCGGGCCGCCGTGGCGGTGGGTGGCCATCCATGGGCGGAAGGGGCCGGCCACCGTGGGCTGGTTATCATGCCCTGGCAGCCAACCAACAGGCGGCTATCGGGGTGCATGCGACCCGCTACATCAGGAAGCATGTGGGACAGCAACCCCCCCCCCCCCCCGGTGTGGGGAGGGGGCCAGGTCGATGCCCGGAGGCAATGCTGCCTGGTGCCGTTGAGATGGGCGGGGGTTGCAGACTGAGGGGGGCCATGCTCTGTCCTGGGGGATGGTGCCCCGATAGCTGCTTGGTGGTATAGCAGCTCAGGTTTGGGGAGCAGTTGGTGGCAGCACTACCTGTGCGCCCGCCCTGCAACCGGCCATGTGGCCGCACGGCGCACAGAAAGCAGTGGCCTCCTCCCCCGCATGGAGGGGGCCGCCCCACCATGAACCCACCCCAGCCACCTTACCAACAAGTGGCTGTGGGGGAGCCCCCCCATTGGGAGGAGGCCCCGGGACCCGAGCGCCACGTCCACCGAGGCAGGCACGGCGCCCACAGGATCTAGCGCCAGGCCCGTAGACCCTGACCCCCCGGGGGTCCCTATCCCCTCGCGGCCTGTCCAAGACCGGTGGGACTCAGGTGTATCCGCCGCTGCATCCGCCGCTGCAGGGCTCAACATGCCCCTGGACCCAAGCGCTGCGCCCACTGAGGCATGCACGGTGCCCGCGAAAACTGGCAACAGGCCCCTGGACCCTGACCCCCCGGGCATCCCTATCCCCTCACGGCCTGTCCGAGACCCGTGGGACTCAGGTTACCCGCCGCTGTGGGGGTTAACAGGCCTCTAGACCCAGGCGCCGCGCCTGGGCAGCACGGCACTAGGTAAGGCCGCCGCAGCACTGCCTTCGCCCCACCACTCACCTACCCCGGGCAGACTACCAACAAGTGGCTACTGGGGTGACCCTCAGGTTCGGAAGGGGGCTGCCCCGCGTCTTCCATGTCATCACCCGGCCGCCATACCAATAGGCGGCCATCGGGTTCACATTCTGCCACACATGGCACCCCCAGCCCTAGGCACACGACCCCTAGTCTCGGGCACTGTGCCCATGGAGCTAGGGCCTCCCCAGACCCCCCCCCAGGGCGTTCCTTGAGCGGAGGGGGGAGGGGGGGAGGGGGTCCAAGCCCCCCCCCCCCTGCCAGAATGAACCGTATCGACCAGGAATTGCAAAAATGCACCACATTGACCGATTCAGTACGTATATACGTTTGTCATAATGTCTGAACACAGGTAATCAAATCATCTTTTTGGGTCCATACATTGTGCCCTCACCTAAGCACCACCAGGCAACACAAACAGGAAACACAGTGGAATGCTCATTGTTATCAAATTGTTTGCCGAAGATCAATCAGAGTTGGACTCACCTGAGCTGGACTCACCAATGTCATCCTCCTCTGAACTAGAAGAGGAACTAGAAGAATCTGAGTCAGATGACGAGTCACTGCTTGGGCAGTCACATCAGAGAGGACACCATTGGAGTGTTCAGAAACAGTGTGGAACATGCTTTCTGTGCCACATTATACGCCTCTTGCCTTTTCTTCCCAGTCCATCTATCTTGGAAACGAAAGTAGAGGATCGCGTTTACAACGTCATCGCGTTTTACGCAGGGACACGGTTGGAACGGGGTGCCCAAGAATGCACTTATGGGACGCTGGGACATGGTGTCTGCAACAGAGGGAAGAAAGGATACAGTGGAGTGACCAAAGAACCCTGCTACAAGTGCGCAGAAGGCGCGGGAGGAAAAAATTGGCCCAAACGAAAAAATGTTCCCAAAACTCTGATTCTCAGGTGAATTAGAGTGGAGAGGGGAGGGGGGGAGGGGGTCCAGGGGAGGAAAGGAGGTGGTCCAAGGGGGAGGGGTCCCCCCCCCTGCCGGAATGAAAATTAAAGCAACGCCCTGCCCCCCCCCCCCCCCCCCCCTGGTTTCACCCCTGCACCACGGTAACCAAGTGGGGGTTGGGGCTTCTTCACTTGCGATGTGCATGGGCCATGGCTGTTACGGCACCCCCTGGTGCAACCGCAGCCTGGTGCCATTTTGCCAGTTTGTCCATAATGTCGTTCATTTTGAAATTGTTTCTTTCAGCCGCATCTTTAGCCACGTTGTAGAAGTAATGCCTTGCACAGTATTACACACCTGCAGCACTGGCTGGAGCAGCAACCGGTTGGCGTGTCTTCTGGTCAACATACTCCACCTTGATCACTTTGCCACCTTCATACTGCGATGCAGACTGGTTCACACCACCTTTATACTGCGATGCAGAGTAGTTCACGGAAGCATTGCCACTGCGGTACTCATGAGTGTAGTGGCTCGTATGTGTCGGTTGGGTATAGTGTGTTGTGTATGTTGGCTGGTCATGGCGGCTTGTGTAACTGGGATGGTAGCCTGGAGAGTAGCTTGTGACAGGCGTTGAGTAAGTAGTGTGCTGCGGTGGTGCGTAGGTGGTGGGTGCAGGAACACTGCGGTAGACCGGAGCTGGGGTGTGATGCACTGGCAGTGGCCGCGGGGTTGCTCCCTGTTGCACCCTCACTGGCGCACCATAATACTTGCCATCAATTTTCCCATCAGCAGCGTCGAGTGCACGCGCCTCCTGCTGGGACCTGACGACCGCGGTCCCTGTGTACTGAGGCTGCTGGTATCCTTGCGGAGGATGTGGTGAGCCAGCAGGGCGTGCGCCAGTGGGGCGTGCACCAGCGGGCTGTGCACCAGTGGGGCGTGCACCTGGGGCACCGGCAGCATTTTGATGAGAATTTCCCATAAAGCAGCAAAATAAAAAGCGACAGTCTGAAAGTATATGGAAGCTTGCAGCCGATTGCCCCACGTCAACAGTTCTACATGCCACACATGCATCAACATATGGCAGGATTAAAGTGCTGCGTTGGCATGTGCCTCCACTGAACCTCTGACGATGTACACACAGATGACAGTGTGTTCTTTTGTATGCATCTGGTTCATCTATTGATCCTTCTCATCAATTGCACTCCATTATTGTGGTTAATTGTGCCGTAGTCCCTATCAGGTCTAGACTGGCAGGAGGACTCAGCGGAGACTTCTCAAGCTGCTGTTTGGAATCAACATGCGCATAGCCTCTCTGAGCATTCCCCCAGATCCCTTCCCCCTTGAAATTATCCTTCTGTGCAACACCACCCAGTGAATGGCAAAACATCTCATGACATATTATGTTGTTGTGCAGCCCTGATGTGCAACGTGTACCAAGGACAGCAACACACACAATGGGAACGTTCGTTCAGTGAAAACACACGCGTTCCAGCCATAATAACTGCACAAAACCACACAAAACCAACTCAAACACCAACCTGAGCGATCAAATTGACGGTTCCAAAAATGATGCTTTCACCGGGCAGTGGTGACTGCACGGGCCGGTGCTTGCACAAGGTGTGTGTGTGTGTGTGCCATAAAGGTTGAGAGGGGGGGGGGGGTACAGCCTTCATCATGGTTATATGCTTTGCCACAATGCCCCTTTACTCACAGGCACAGGGCCAAGTTCTTGCACTGCGTGCATACTGCGGACGCAGAGGCTGGGATACCCAAGAATACCTGTCACCTGTCTAGTAGCACGGCAAAGCAGCAAAGCCCACATGAGAACAATGAAAATGCCTTCAAGGGCCTTCAAAGGCGCCAAACATCCACATGCAGAACTACGCATCTACACATGCATAGGTTCATCAATGTGTAATTGTACCTTGCCATTTGTGTTTTGGGAGCTGATCTTGGCGAGCATCCTCAAAGCTTTCAAACATGAAGTCCTTCAATGCTTTCCATCTCTTGTCTTGCGTGGTGCACCTTGACAATTAAAATATGCCACATCCTAAATGCTTAGGAAGCTAAAAAAAAACCCTGGTACGGAACCAAAAACTTGTGAAAAGGGGCCGAAACTAGGGTTCGAGTATTTGTTGACATCCAAAACTTCGCACTGCGTGCATGGCATTCCCCACGGCTCTTTAGACGATTTATTGGAGGGCAAATGACAGCAGCTATTGAGGGGCAGAGGACATACTCTATGTTGCTCTGATTGTGTGGAGGACCTATTTCTAGCAAATGCTTTCAGTCTAGGATTGCACACTTTTGTGAGTCCGGCTTCCAGTTTAAACCCAACCCTTCCACTTTGAAAGACTGTTTGTTCCAATCTTGGAAATTTCAAGCCAGACCCGGGCTTGTTTGGACTGCCGTAGGTTTTTAGGGTATTTGATGCGATTTTTGCTACAACTGAAGTTTTCTCGGCACATTTTTTTCTGGCTTTGGCGGGGGCGGCGGGGGGGGGGGGGGGGCAGAACCCATGTACGAAATTGCTCCCCTCCACCCAGCAAAATGTTGGATAACAGATCAAACGTGAATATGGACATCAATGCAACTCACCCTTCTGTTTTTTTTGTGGCTCCTAGCTATCCAGGTGGGCCCTCCCAGAACTCAGCCATCTGTTGTTATGCACAGCATAGTGCCAAATTTGGTTACCCCTCATCTAAATCAAAATGCAGCAGACGGCATTGTGCTGCATAGACTTTAAAACCCCTGCTCTTTCAAATAAGATGCACCATTTGCCCTTTGTGCAGTGCCACTGTTTTTTTTTCTTCCGACACTGGTGAGTTCGGCCATCAAGGCAGACAGTGTACTTAGGCAGCAACGGCCTAGAGGTATGTACAGTAAAGTCAGCTTAACCAATGGGTGGGATGCGGGTAAGGCAGTTCTCCACAGAGGGAGAGCCCAATGGGGGCGCAGGACCTGTATGTACTATACACTCCATGCAGGTGGTGGGGCCTGCCACGACCACAAAGGGTCAACACCTAGAAACTGTGGGGTTGTGACTAGATCAAAAACTAAGATCAAAGAGTGACTAACAGTCGGGAACTACAGGGAGCCCTTAGTGCAGAATCGAAAAACTCATACACTGGGGTGGAAAGTGGTTGCAGGGGTGTACCCCTCAATGCAGAGCCGATACACTGGGGCGGCATCAGAAGTGGATCTCCCGAATAGGGGACCCAGTGAGTTGGGTGAAGGGGAGGTCAACGCCGTCTCTATCGGGTGACCCCGTAAGCTGGACAGCAGCCGGACTAGGGGGTTGCAAGCATCGCCGTTTACAGACACGGACATCGGGGGACAGCGGGCGCCGACGCTTTAACTGTAGAACGCGCAGGGCCGCCAACTCGCTCTCCAGATACTGGCCCTTCTCTCGCCAGGCTACCTCCTGCCAGTGTTCCGTGATTGTGACCCAGTCGCCCCACTGACGCGCCAAGAGACGCCCAGTGCTGAGGCCGACGTACTGGGAGTGTAGCCGTCGCTTCAGGGCAACTGACGATTCGTATGCCTCCTTGTGATGGGAGTGAACCAGTTCCACATATGAGGATCGGATAGACCGGGATGTGCTGGAGAAAGCTGCCCTGTATAAGCGTTCAGCCTCCCCCATGCACGTGCGGAGCCACTGCTCGTGGGCCCTCATGCGGTAGGCCATCATGGAGGCCCATGTCATGTATTTCTGATGGGACATGGATGCATGGTGCAGAGTGGCACCCCCGCGATGGTGCGTGTCTGACGCTGATATACCCCCAGGAGGGTGGTCGCTAGTTTGAGTGTAGGTAGGTAGGAGACGGTGTAATTATGATATGTGAGCAGGGCCCGAGCCATGTTCATCTTGGCATGCATGGCACCCTGGAAGCAAGACGTGCGGAACAGGTATCGGGCTGACAGTAACGGAGCCCTCCACTATGAAGTAGAAGTGTGTAGGATCTGTAGTGCGCCTGTAGTTCACGGCGTATGTCTCTCCAGAGGATGTGTAACTGAGCCACAGACCTCATGAGGAAAATTTCCCCCGGGAGGCCCCGACGGACCAAGGGAGGCCGGCGGGGGCCTAGATTTGAGGGGGTAGACGGGTTTGACACATAGTCGTGGACCCTGGCCTGAAGCGGCGGACTCAGAGAGGAGAGGAGACGGAGGAGCGTACAGGCCGTGCTGTTAGAGTAGGGTTGCTGCAGGATGTATGACGCACGGGTGTCAGGGGACGACCGCGGTCGCTTGGGACCGCGCTTGTTGCGCCCTCCCTCCCGTGGTTTGTAGTGTACCTGCGCCCGCAGCGTGGTATTGTCGGGGTTCAGGGTGCGTGGGGGCATGGGTAATGACTGGCGTAAAAGGGTTGTGGCATGCATGCATGCCACGCGGTACCGGAGTTCGCGCAGCTTTTCCCGCGGTACAGTGTCAATGAAGGACTGAGGGATACGCAGTTTGGAAATGTGGTCCAGATCTTCCGGTGAGGCCTGGTCAAGCCACCGTTGTGCCATGTCCTCCCAAGGACCCCATGTGCGGACCCACTCGCGGAGGAAAACCGGGGACCATGCACTACAGTGCACAAGCCGTGCGTGCGGGGTGCCGCGATGCCACTGAGAACATAGGGGGCAGAGGACTTTGGTTTTTTCCCAAGGGGGGGAGCAACCCGCCCATCGCACATTACCCCACATCCACTGGACCCATACGTGCCGGCGCAGCGCCCGTAGAGGGAGCCAGGTTGCCCAATGCGGGCCCCGATACACCTGATACGGGCGCGTGGCAGCAATCCATTTGCTCACGAGGGTCGGAGCCTCAGTCCCCCCCACGGATATGCTGGACGGACCTGTGGGATTGTGGATAGGTAGAGGAAGGGACGTTGCCAGTTTGGCGAGAAGATCCACTTCGTTGTTACGTTGGATGTCGTCCAACTCCTGGGCATCACGGGCAGATGAGGTTTTCCGGTGCCCTGGGATCCAGCGGACCCGAATATTCTTTTCCCCCAGGGTGGCCGACACTCGGGAGCGTAGGTCCATGTCGGAGGCCTCTCGGTGGGGCTCCACGGGGCCATGATCCACCACTGCCTGATTGTCCAGGGTGATGGTGGGCCCGGGGCCGCCAGGTGAGCAGCCACACACAGTCCCATTAGTTCAGCGCGATATGATGTCTGGGGCCCATGGACTCTGGCAATGCACTAGAAAGGGCCACAGGTCAGTGCCATTCCCGCTCTGGACCCCTGCGGTGATCCCTGACAGTCTGGTGTCACCAACAACTTGCTCCCATCGTTGTGCCAAGAATTGCCCTCTGGGGGCTTTTCATTGGTGTATACCTCATAACCGCATACCTCCGTCCTCTTGAAGCCAGTCGGGGTGTCTCCGTGTTCCTGAATATGCCACACGGGGGATGGGGAACAGTATTTCATGGCAATATCAGGCGGTCCCACTGTAGGTTGTTGGGCAGCCAACAGCCGACCGTCCTCTGTGTCCTCGCTGTCAAAGAGCTCCGGACCACAGGGACGCCGCTTCATGGGTTGGAGGGATATCCCGGGGATTGCCCTGAGTGACTAAAGCAGTGAGACATAGGCCAGAAGGGGCGTCTGAGTGCGAGGGACACCTTTGTCCAAGGGAAAAGGAAAAAGGTCAGGGTGGGCCCTGAGAGTGTGTTGCATGCTGGTAATGAAGCGCCTGCGGTAAGCCCAGTAGATGTATCGTAGCCCCAGACCTCCATCTCTCACTGGTGTACCCAGGAGGTGGTGGTAGCGGGATGTCTCCATACTCTTGGGCTGGCGGACAAACTCAGATACCATAGTGTCAATGCGATGGAACATCTTGTCCGACGGGAGCAAGATCAAACCATGCATCCAGCGTGGCATGAGAACAAAATTCACCAATTGTGCCCTCTCCCATCCATTCATGGGGACAGAGGCATACTGGGCCAGGTCTGACCGGACCAGGGCCACTCGTCCGCCCGGGCCTTGTGGGCCCACTGTGGGTGGGCCAAAATGTGCCCCAAATATTGAAGAATGGGGGGGCGAACTTTGTTGGACACACCACCCCACACAAACGACTCGGTCACATGACGCGGAGTCCAGCGGTAGATTTCGGTCTTACTTGAGTTCACTCGAAAACCCAGGATCCTGCCAAGCTCGTTGACCCTGTGCAGCACAAGATGTGTGGTTTCGGAGTCCGGCGCAATGAACGCCACATCATCCATGTACACAAAAAATTTCACTTTTGGGAACTCCTTGTTGAGGGCCCGGTGAAAAATTTCGTATACCACACAGAACAACAGCGGGGAGAGGGGGCAGCCCTCCTTGACTCCCCGCTGCTGGAAATAAGAATGCTGTCTGCCCCCCGGCCGGAAGAAACATCGGGTTTGCCCATATGCCTGGCGGAGGAGAGAGACCATCGACGCCGGGACACCCAAGGTGTACAAGGTCTCCCATAGGAGGGCATGTGGGGTGCTCGGGTAGGCCTTGGCAATGTCAAGGAGGACCACATATGGTTCTCCGTCACACTGGAGGACACTTGACCAGAGGGTCATGGCTTGGGTTATGGTGGTGTATCCTTTCCTTCCTCCCCCTTGGCACGGAGACAGCACGCCGGTCAGCGGTGCCTTCAGGCGCAGCAGCATAAGCTTGCACAGGGTTTGATGCATGCAGGAGGACACCGCGATGGGGCGGTAATTGCCAGCATCGCCCGGATCTCCTTTTTTGTACAGGAGTGAGATCCTCGTGTCCGTCCACGATGTGGGCAGGGATCCCGACTCCCATACTACTTTAACATGCTGGTAGAGGATCCACTGAGCCGTCTCCGGCAGGTAGGAGATGAGATGTGGGGGGACACGATCCATGCCCGCTGACTGTTTCTTCGGGACTTTGACTGACTGCAAAAACTCGTGCCACGTTGGGGGGTCCGAGCATATTTGAGGGGATTCCTGGAAAGTCTCAGCCAGTAGGGCTGACGCCGCCGCTGGGTCCCACTCCGAGTTTCCCGCGAAGTTTGGTAGCTTGTCCAGCGCAGACTGGGGGTCGGGGGAAACAGCAGACCGTTCAAAAGGGCGTGTGAGCCAGTCACACGATTCACGGAAGAAAAATCCTGTCGCAGTAGCTGCGGATTTGCGAAATCGCTGCAAGCGGCGCAGAACGTCCCTGTGTCTCTTCTGATGAATGTGTGCTCCCCACTGCTTCAGGGCTTCCGGGTCTCGCGGGGAGGCCCGTAGCTTGGACTGGAGTCACAGGATTGCGGGGTCCTCGCGAGGTAGGGGCTTCTGGTGGAGGATGACATATCGCTGAATTTCACTCAAAACTCGTGACGATTTTTCGTGCAGAGGCAGGTCTGGCGGTAATTGACGCATCCAGCGTGCAAAATGTGTGCTAAATTTCTTAAGGTCTCTTCCTCCCCAGTGGCGAATGTTGGGAATGGAGCGGTCCGGGGGTTCAACAGTAGGAAGAGTGATGTTTGTATGCATGAAAACGCCCGCATGATCCCCTGCAGACGGGAAGGTCTGCACATGGTACAACGTGGGGCTTAGAATGTCCCACAAAGTGGCAGGGACCAAAAATGCGTCCAAACGCTTTCCACCGCGAGTGTGGGTGGGGCCAGTGGGGAGGGGGACGATCCTGAACAAAGGGTCGTACAGAAGGGCATTTTGCAGATGCTCGTGCCACGCGCGTCGGCGCAGTGGCGGGTTGGGCCAAATGGCGTCATTGAAGTCGCCACTGAGTATGGCAGGCGTAGTCAAAGAGGTAAACCACACGTCAAATGTGTTTCGAGCGGACACCGAGAATGGGCCGTGCTGATTTACTACCAAAAAATCAGGAACTCCCGGAAGCGCAACTTCTAGTACAATGGCATGCTGGGTTCTATTGTGGGATAGGCGGCAGTATTTGTGCACACGTTCATGGATCAGAAAAATTTGGTCTGGGGCCTGGTCATGAAAAGACATTGGCACATACCGCGGGCATGCACGGGCTGTTTAGGCCATGTGTGCAGTACCCTGCCGGAAACGGACTTCCTGCAGACAGACAATCATCGGCTCCGAGGCCGTGACCTCCTGGAGCAATTTCCCCCATCGAGTCCTACTCAAGTGGGGGCCACCCACATTGAGAGTGAGGAAAGCCGCATGCTGAGGTCCCGGGTTCATTTCAACATCATTGCCCAGTCGTATTACACGGCTGGCATAGTAATCCAGACCGTGAGACACCAGGATCGCATGCGTTCCGTGCCAGCGAGGGTTGGGGTGAACATCATGGGACAGGGTAATCAGATGGGACGTAACATCCCATAGTAGTTTTGAGCTGTGAGACCCCTCCTGGGGTGGATAGTAGTGGGAGTGCTCCATGTGGCCCTGTATGGTTGGGGGGTTCTCAGTCTGGTTCCCTGGGCGGGGGAGCCAGTAGCCCCCGCCTAGCATGAACACATGGATGTACCGGTGTAGGAAAGCAACATTCCAAGGGGATGAGGGGGAGGGACGATGACGCGAGCGATGACGCGTCTGTGACCTATTCATAGGGGGTGGAGATGAAACGTTCAGAGAGGCTGCAGTGGATTGGGTCTGGCAGGCCAAGAGAAGAACAGTCGCCCGCAGAAGCCAGAGTCGGCGATGCCCATAGAGGGCAACGCGCCAGGCGGGTCTCTTTAACAGAAACCAAATCATTGCAGAGGCCAGACATGTGTTGGCCGCCGTCAGGGCACGCCCCAACAGCAGGTAGATAGCGGAGCACATGGCTCGCGTCATATGCAGTGCAAAGAACAAGAAGGTCCTGATCACCGTGTACGCATAGGGGACACAGAGAGTTATACACATCCATATGATATGAAGTTCCGGACAATTTTCATACATGCTCCCCTGGTCAGGGGGCCAATGGTACGAGGCTGTGCCTGCGCCGCAGGGGGCTAGAGGGTTAATAGCCAAATCTGTATGGGGCGGGGGATGCGGGGCTAGGTTGTCATGCATGCATGATGGTTGCTGAGAGGAGTCACACAGCAAGTGTGATTCGGGGGGGGGGGGGGGCAGCTGTGATTCATTCTTGAGCTTGGTTCAAATTCTCGAGTGTGAGGCGTTGGCTTTCAGCATGAACTGCCTCCTCCGCGCCCCTAACCCTCCCCAATTCAAACCGCCACCGATTGCTCATCTCATTGTCGCACGGGTGGGATTCTAGGAACTTTTCTCGGATCATGGACACGTTTGTACCGGAACAGCCACTCGTACACGTGACTTCCCCAAGCTGGGAGTCCAGTGTCACCTGGTGTGCTGCTATCGAACTGTCTGGAGACGCATATGTTACAATGTAGGAAGACTTTCCGAAATGAGCGGTCGTCGATTCTGACTAGAATGCATTGAAAGATCCGAACAAAGTAGCGTACTTGCGAAGCACATTTGCTGATGGCCCTGTAGGCGCAATGATCCGTGTCTGTCCTTCCAGCAGCACCGCCGGTGGAGTGTCATTCTTGCCTTTGGAGTGGGATGAATCTCCCTAGGACGCAAATCGGACTCGGCGATCGGTGCAGATTCTCTTCAAAACAAACCTGCCACCTTGCCAGAGCCTCCTGGCTAGGTTCCCTATCTGGGATTCATCGGCCAGTGTGACGTGACGAGTCTCTGGTATTTAAGGTGGGGGACCCCAGTTGGGAAAATATGTTGGAGGTGGGGACCTCGAGGCAAGTCCTCCTCATCTACCAACTCCTCGTCGAGGGTGGCAGCGAGCTCTAACGATAAATCTTCTGGCCCCTGTACCGCTGTGTTTTTTCCACCCCCCTTTCCTGGTTTCGCCTGTAACAGCACAAAAACCTGTTCTGGGTCTGCTAGTGATATCCATTGCGTGGCCACGTCTTCGGACTTCAAGAATTTCTGAAAACGTTCAGTGAGTTCTATTGGGACTGCATATTCCCAGAGCTAGCAGGTGTCATCAGGGCGGGGCAGCCGACTGGCATTTCTCCACGGGAACGTGCCGTTTTGCTTTGCCGCTGTGGTCGAGGACTCAGTGCAGCTGTTGACATATCGGTAGAATGCTGGCTTTGTTTCAACCTCTTTGGGAGTTAGCAGCCGGTACATGTGGTGTGGCTGATCTAGACCGGCGTCGTGGACCATTGGTCTTTGGACATGACGGATGGGTACCGTTTGGAGTGGCATCCATTCCGCACCGCTTGATAGCAAGATGGCAAACATGGTTGTGGACCAATGGGACGTGGGGGAAAATGACAGTGCCTCAGACCCAGTGATGGATGCACGCAGGAATTTTCCAGTTTTATCGATCAAAACAGCAATCATGCGCCTACGTAATTGTCGCACTACCGCCCTCCCATCAAGCTGGAACATCAGAGAAGGTGTGTGGAGCGGGCTCTGCCGGGTCTCAAGCACAACCCACACGGACCGTGGCGCCAGGTGTCTCTCTCCTGCAAATGAGTCTGGTATTTCATTTATGTTTTTGGCCACCGACATTTGATTCCCAGTAAAGGGAATCTGGCGTCCGTGGCTGTCAAATGATTCTTGCTCGGGTCCCGTCCACTCTGGGATGGTCCAGATGGCGGTTTCCCGGGGTGCAAGGGTGCGCAGGGATGAGGCTACTGGTTGCTTAAAGGACGCTGCGAAACTGGAAACCAACATGTGGGGGAAGGTAACTGCATCTGACAACTCATGTTGCCAGGGTCGAACCGACCACATGTCTGCCATCAATTCCGGTCGGGGCACGCGGGCTAGGATGTCGTTGTACGTTTTCCCATCGTAATTTACACCTCGTGCTTGGGGGTTGGGGATCCAATGATGCAACGTGGAATGTCCTAAGGACATGTAGTACTCACACTCAGCTAGTTCCTGCACTGGTTGATCCTCTTCAAGGGGTTGTGTCCCGTCCTGTGTGTCTTGTGTATCCCCATGCTGGTCCCGACCAAAAAGTCGCTTTATGGGAGTCAAAACTCTATCCATGTTACCATTTTGCATGTGCATCATGACATTCATGATTGCTTGACAGACAGTTTGCCAAGAGTCACAAGGGTTTTGACCTGACAAAGGCACGAGCAGGAACACATGCAAACAGTATTCTTTGCAGATCGCACTGTTTTTGATGTTTGGCTTTAGACTGTCACAAGAATAGGTGGACGGGCATGTATCCGTCACAACACGGGAGGCCATCATGTGCATGACAGTGGCCTGAGAACCCGTCCTCTCACTGGCAGTGGTGGCTGGACACGTAACATTTAAGACCCTTTCGCCTCCCCGGTTTCTCGTCAGCGGGATAAGAATATCGGCCAACTCGGCATCGCCGGTGGCCGGTACATCCACCAGCACAAGAGGACCGGTGGTGCTGTGTGGCAACAGCCTTGTTTGACAGGGCTTGGTTGAAGGACAAGCACATTCCTCACTCTGTGGGGAGCAAGCCAACGCAGGCATACTGGTGGCGCTAAATTCCATGGCAAGGGATGGGGGGCAGCCCTGTGATCGCGGGGATGTGGGGCAGGAACAGGCCTTGGCGGCGCACAGATCTCTTGCTGAATACAGGGGCGCCGGTACCAACTCGGCAACGCCGGTGGTTGGGCCATGTGCCAGCGTTAAAGGGTTGGTGGGGGTTTGTGGCGATGTGCACACTTGGGGGTCGCCGCTTTTACCCGTGTCACCCGCACAGAATGCCATGTCATGGGGCAGGAAACAGCATTGTGGCCGTGGGAAAATACGGCAGGGAAGGGATGTGATAACCCATGGGGGAATTTGGGTGAAGTGAGTGGAAGGGGCCAACACAGGCTCACTGGTGGCCACCTTCTCCATGGGATGAGGAAGGGGAACGCACACCGGCTTGCCATAAGCAGCGGCTGGTTCTCGATCGACACGGGCAGCTGGTGCAGCTCCGGTCATCGGCGCTGTGTAGCAGCGACAGAACGATGCGACAACGTGATAGCGGGCATTGATGCTAACAAAACGCGTGGTGGCTCGGTCACACAAACACACGACACAGACAGCCATTATCTGGAGGTAGCGCCTGACAGCGTCCTTGGACTCCGCCACAAAGCGATCATGATCCTCCTGCACTTGTTGGCTGTGGACGTCTCTGGTCCGCGCCCGCTGCAGGCTCTCCGTCAGGAAGGCAGACATCGCAAGGGGCTGCGCGGGAGCTTCGTCGCTGCTGGATCTGCTCACCGCACGGTCTGGCACTGGGTTTGGCCCTGGCAGGGGTGGTCTATGGTGGGCCAGGCGCCGCCACAGGTCTTGTTGTTGCTCTTGAGGAAGCTGTGGGTGTGCGCCTTCGCCGTAGTGCAGCACTTCTGTTTGCCCTCGTAGCTCCTCAAAATCTCCCAGTCGGTCAGCATATGCGGCGCTCACGGCGAGCCTGACGAAGCTGTTGTGGTGCGGGTAGAGGGAGTCGGGAAACTAGTGGGGCGGATGCGGCACATGTCGTCGGACGCGACGTCTGTGCCTGGTGGACTGCTTCCCGTGGGGTCGGAGGAGTCGGCATTGCATGAGGATCAGGCGCTGCACATCCGGTTCCGAGAGCAAGTGGTCCGGAAAGTGAGGCTCTGCACTTTGATCTTGGGGTCCCGGTACCGGTTCTTCAGCACGTTCAGATTCCCACTCCTCCCGGTTCGACTCGACTCCTTCGGACAGCGGGCTGTAGTTGGGGGTCGGGATCGACTCCACGTCCTCCTCCCAGTCCTCGTTCACGTCGTCCCCAGGGTCCGCATCCAAGTCGTCGCCGATGGCGTAGAACTGCCGCAAGATGGAGTGTTGCGGCCGCATCCTTCGCCGCACTTCTGACAGCGGCATGTCGTCCTCTGTGTCCCCAGCTGCTAGCTGGACATGTGAGCTGCATGTGGGTTGCGGGGCTTGGGAGGCGCACGCCGCAGTCACGCCCGGCGCCAACGTAGCATGGCTAGTGGCGGGGTGTCCACGGAGCCCTGAGGCCATCGCAGCATGGCTGGTGGCCGGGTGCTGCCGGTAGGCTAATTGGCTCGGGGCAGTTCGGGGCGCACGGAAAGAAGCTTGGGGCTGGGGACTGTTGGGACTGTCCTCGGTGAGATCGATGACTTCTGTGGGTATGGCTGGCTGATCGTCAGCGGGTACTGGGACATGTCGGCCAAACCCCGTGACAGCGGTGTGCGCTGCTGGGCCAGGTCTCACGTGGGCTCTAGAGGGGGGCCCACCGCCCGGGTAGCGTAGGTTGCGCGACATATTGCTGTCAAAACGTAAAAAAATGAAAAAATAAAAAAAAATTGCCACTGTTTGGTTTATGCCTTCACAAATACGTGGTACCCATCAAATATTTATGATTCTCCTTTGGGGATCATTCTGTCGTGCGTAAACATTTATGGCGCCACATTTTACGGTGCTGGCACCGTAAATGTGAGGGGAGTGTTAATTCAAACAAGGGATGTACAGGTAGTAAGCAGTATCTCCCCCGAAAAAATCTTGGGGTTGCATGTTTGAAGCGTTGGGGGGGTGTATTTGAGTTCCCGCACACAACCACTCCCCTACCTTGTTGTTTTGTTTATCAGCCCCTAGCCCTTGTTACAGGTGATGTCGCCTATCCGCAGCATGAACTATCGTGCAGAAAGAGAAGAGGGATAGTTTCCCCCCACCCCTCACTTCTCGTTGCGAAACATTTTCCCCTACCTGTGGTAAATTGTATGTATGCCATTAGCGACGGAAATAGCTATGGGGGGGGGGGTGTGCCCGGCGCGCTACTTTTGCATTCACTATCCCGACTTGAACCCCAAATTTGCCCTCCCCTAGAAGAGCCCCCCAATCGACCAAGAGTGGACCGCAAACCTTCCCTACAAAGCACGCTGCATAAGCCGAAGTAGCTGAATTCAACATCAATGTGTAGTACTCGTGTATCTGCTACTAAACAATCTTTCCCCCAAAAGTGTGGACATCAATACATTCATCACAATAACGCTCCCCTCACTCACCACAACCTTGTGATGGTGGAGTGCTTCTGACAACACAAGGCACACAATCTGCCTCATCCTCTCTTTCATCTTGCGTGGCGGCCGAGCCCTAAGGTGCATTAAACTACAGATGTATCACCTTGGAACCAAATCGGGTGCTCTTTTTGAGTGACATGCACGACAACACATACGAATGCAGTGGAAATGCGTGAAAACAAACATAACGAAGGTTGGCCCGGTTTCCTCAATGGCACCATAAGGTTGAATTAAATACACAGGATGGTTGGGTCCCCTGTAGGTACTGAAACCACTAAAGCATAAGTCACGGTGACCTTGGGTTCCCTGAGGATACTTCCGTAACACTTGTCCCCAGAAGCGCACTGCATACGTACTTCGGCTTCCTGTGTCACTTAGGACTAGGTACATCAAGCAATATGGCTACATCACCCCTACCTTCTCAGGGTCCCCATGGTGGGGAGAGATCAATATGGTTACATCACTCTTGCCTTCTTGGGGTCCCCATGGACGGGAGGAATCAATATTGTTACATCACCCTTGCCTTCTGGGGTCCCATGTTGGGGAGGAATCAATATGGCTACATCACCCCTACCTTCTCAGGGGCCCCATGGTCTTGGGGGTACGAACCTGACATTACGGGCCGACGGGGACCCCAAAAACGGGCAAAAAGTTTCACTGTTGACATCCATGGCCAACAGTGAAACTCACAGAAAAATTCAATTTCCCAAAACCCCAGTGTGGGGCTCATATTTCATATTGTTTCACTTTCAACAGTGAAACTTCTACTGATGTGGAAGCATTGAGGTGTGACAGACCGTATCCCCAGACCCCCCCGCCCCCTTCCATGCAGTCTGCGGCGGTGGGCTGCAGTCATACACGAACAACTTCCCCCTGTGACAAAGACGTGTATGTAAACATGCAACACAAAACATAGGCACGGTACGTGTACACACGGTGTCGCTGCATGTGTTGTAAAACTGTATTTCTGATGCAACACTCTGGAACTCGCAAATCACACCAGCATGGGAGACACTTTCACTGTTAACAGTGAAACACATCTTTATAATCAACTGAGAGGTGCAACCTGGAAAAAGCAGATAGAAAATTGAAAAAAAAATAGCAAGTAGAAAATAAAAACTTTGTGCCTGCTTTCAACCGCGAGCAGTCAGCAAATACACAGTGCAGGTGATGCAACAACAGCCCAAGACAGCGGCTGGAGGGCAAAATTTATGGCTTATAACCAAGTGTTGTTGTCTGTTGGAAAACAAAAGCTGAGATGAGGGCAGTGCACTGCCCAATGAAACAGTATATCATCCCAGAGCAGAACAACGAATGATGGTCTCCACAGAGGCCATGGTGGCAGTGTGTTTCATTGTTGACAGGGAAACTCAGTGCAGCGGTGAACAGTACAATGTGATGACCCAGCAGAGTGGCAAGTGTTTACAGGACAACAACAGTACAAACACAAGCAGCTACCAGAACAGCACAACTGACAGGTCCTCCCATTCACCCTACTACTACTGCTTTGCACTGCGGGTCCTCCAAGAGGCATGCTGAAGCTGAGCCACACTGGGGATGGTCACGGCCGGGGCTTTGGGTTTGCGTTTCAGCCCTAGGGCTCTTCGTCCACTAGGTCCCACGTTGTTGGCAGCCTCGATCTGCGCTGCAATTGCCTGCTGCTGGCCCTTGTCAATATTGAGTTTAGGTACAAAGACGGCGTTTCACTGTGGAGGCATTGCCAAACAGGGCCAAAAAATGACAAGGAAAAAGGAAACCTCGGCCCAAGAAAGCGGCCGAGAACACTTTTCCTTTGGATATATTCATGTACCTACCGGATAGAAACTGGGAAGAGGCTAGTGCGTTGGAATGCAGCCTGAGTCAGGTAAACAGCTTAGGATCAAAGCAGAGAGCTTGGGTAAGAGAGAAGTGGTAAGAAAAAACTCAGCTCTGCTTTCATGCCGTGTGCACACACACATTAGGGTTGCATGGTGTTTCACTGTTAACAGTGAAAGTGCACTGCAACGAACTAGCCGGTGCTACGATGACAAGCCTTGGCGCCTAAACGTGGTGGCAGAATCATTAGAAGTGCAGCCACTCGTAGCCCCACACGTAGTAGCCATTGTACCACACTACCTCACGGATTTGTACCGGACGCATCAAAAATCGGTCCTCCGTCATGTAGGTGGGTTGTAGTGCCTCATGGGGCATGTCGATGACAATGGACACCCCGCTCATACTGATATCGAAAGAGATATTGGGATGGTACCCAACGCATTGAATTGTGGTGACACGCTCACTTTGATTGATAGTGAGCACACCGGGAGGCAATTGCCGGCCCTGTCCGTTTGGTCCGTGTCCTTGTCCTGGCCCCCGACCTTGTCCCGGTCCTTGAGGTACTTGAGGTACGGCAGGTGCGCCCGGAGGTGAAGTAGGATACATAGTGTGGAAGATGACAGCCCTTTGTTGTACAAAAGAAAAACAATAGTAATGGGCAAAACGTGAGTTTGAGTGTATCAAACTTTTGTTACCATTTGGGTGTGTGGGTGGGTTCAAGCCAACAAGAACCTGGTCCTCAAGCAACCCCACAATGACCCCCCGCCCCCCGGCCTCCCCATCGTTACACATGGTGCTGGAACGCACAGCATAGAAGGTAAAAAATTGGCACGAAATTGCTCAGGATATTTGGGGATGCTCAGCAAATGGGACTCATATTGCAGGGTTGATCTCGGAAGTCCCAGCCAAAATTTCTTCCGAGCTCCCCCGGCACGGTCGGCTGGGAAGCCCATGGAACATTCCTACCGATATCGGTTGCGTTTTGGGACCCGATCTGGCTGCCAAAACTTCCGAGCATCTTTCCGAGGGATTTCAAAAACTTCGAGGTGTTTTTCCATCGGTTTTTGTACGATGAACTACACCGTTCTTGGTTCCCAAATCCCACACCTCAGCAAAGAAACACACAAAAAAACAAGCATGACCGTTCACTTACGCTTGAAATGTGAATGCTCAGTGGCTTGCCTGTTCATTTCAGCTTGAAATGTGAATGTTGTACTCTCCTTCGCTGAGCATCTGCACAGGACAGCCATCGCTTGACATGGCATCCACATCCACCACCACACAGCGATACTTCTTGGGTTGAGGTTGCGGTTCAGGGTTGTCACTGGATGGTGAGGAAGAATCTGAGGCACTTACTGTGGAGGCACGAGATAGGTGCACAGCATCATCATCCGAATCATTATCCTCGGGACTGCTACTGCTCCCAGTATCACTGCTGCTGCTGTTGCTGCTGCTGCTGCTGCTGCTGCTACTGTTACCGCTGCTATTGCCACTGCCACGAGGGCACACAAGTTGCTGCTCAATGTCGCTATCAACAATGGGTACACGCGCCAACTTCGTACGTCTCATGGGTTGAACACGCTGCTGCTCGTTCAAACCCGTAGGACCTTGAAATGAAGCAGCACTGTCCTCGCCCTCCGAAGGGGGTACAATATCAACTGTCGCAGGGTTAGAAACTCTGCTTTGAGGGATGGGCCCCACACGTCCCTTACCCTTTCCCTTGTCCTTCGGCGCCTTACGGCGTGCAGCACAGGACTTAAATGTGGCACGGCTCTTCAAACCCAGTTTGGGCCACTTGCAGGCAGCTTCCCTGTCCAGTGGTACCCATTGACGGACACCACGCTTTGAGCCACAGGTCCCACACACACATACCACATCACTCTCGGGATTTGCACCTGGAAAGGTGCATTTCACCGAACGGGTGTCTGGGTGCATATATAGGGAGCAACCACCTCCATCCTGGAAATGCAGCAAATGCTCTAAGAGGCGTTGGAAAACCACATGCCACACGGCATTGGCAGCAACTATGCACGCCTCCAGAACAACGTTTCGTTGCACGGGCGCCCAAATTTTGGCACAGGGGATCTTCTTTTTCTTCTGCACGAACTTTTGATACAGCTCATGTTTCAAACTTTCACTAATACTGGCATCTTGCCTGGTACTAGTGAGGGGGGCATATCTCTTGGCCACCCTGAGATCCCGCTCGCCGGCCTCATCGGAATACAGCATGGGTGTCCGTGGATCAGCTTGGAGATCTCCCCCTTCACCCATATAGCATGGTTGTTCACAACAATTTCATGGTGAAACATGGTGCCTGGGAAACAGAAGATTGCAGTAGGCCACTGTTTTGGTTTGTTTCAAAGAAACCATGTATGGAAAGCCCCAACCAATACCTTTCACCAGAACCTTCATTTGCCAGGATTGCTCCAACCAGTTTCGACATCCAAGGGTCCAAAGTGTGCTCGACTATCCGCCCCCTCCTTTTGCGCCACTGTTTTGCTTGGTCTCAAAGGAACCATGTATGGAAAGCCCCAACGAACCTTGAATTGCCAGGATTGCTCCAACCAGTTTCGAGATCCAAGGGTCCAAAGTGTGCTCGACTATCCGCCCCCTCCCTCTGCGCCACTGTTTTGCTTGGTCCCAAAGGAACCATGTATGGAAAGCCCCAACCAGTACCTTTCACCAGAACCTTCATTTGCCACAATTGCTCCAACCAGTTTCGAGATCCAAGGGTCCAAAGTGTGCTCGACTATCCGCCCCCTCACTCTGCACCACTGTTTTGCTTGGTTTCAAAGGAACCATGTATGGAAAGCCCCAAGGGTGGGCGAAAATTGGCTTGCGCCCACCCAAAGTGTGCTCGACTATCCGCCCCCTGCCACAGGCACAACAAGCACAGCTGGGCTGGAAGCATGAATGGATGCCAACAGGCAGTTCAGGTGCAGCTGCAGTTCATTTCAGTGCCTTGAATGGGAAGATATACCTCCCTCTCAGTCCTCCCCCTCAGACTCAGGCTCAGGCTGAGGCTGTGCCTTGTGAGAGGCCTTGGCCTTGGTCTCAGGGGGCACAATGAGGAGAATCAACTCCCCTGGCCCGGAATCACCCCCGTGGATGAGGGGGAAGGACCTCATCCAATTGCGAGGTCGGTGGGCAGTCCCCTTCACATAGTCAAGGACAGTCTTGACCTGTGTGACTATGCGAAGGGGCAGTGACCCCTGGTCTGTGCCCTGCCCTGTGCCACTCCAGCCTACATATGGGCTGCGGCTGGTCTTCTTCCTCCTCTTACCTGCAGGGGCCCCAGAGTCAGGGGCCGCCCGCCCTCTCTTCACGCCTGTGGAGGAAACAGGCACCTGGGAATCTGAGTCAGATGACTCAGGGGCCACCTGCCCTCTCCTCACCCCTGTCGAGGAAATCGGCACGTCTCAGTCAGATGGCTCAGAGTCTGAAACCACCTCCTCCTTCCCCTTCCCCTTCCCCTTCCCCTTACCCTTACCCTTCTCCTTCCCCTTACCCTTACCCACTGCAATCTCTGGGGCAGAGTCTTAAGAGTCTGATTCACCCCCCCCCCTTCAGCCCCCCCTTCCCCTTCCCCTTACCCTTACCCTTCTCCTTCCCCTTCCCCTTACCCACTGCAATCTCTGGGGCAGAGTCTGAAGAGTCTGAATCACCCCCCCCCCTTCAGCCCCCCCCTTGCCCTTCCCCGTCCCCTTCCCTTTCCCCTTACCCACACCAGGGACAGCAGGGCCAGAATGAGGGTTCGCGATGCAAAAAAGTACCACAATGGGCACCATGTTGCCGGAGAGGGGGGCAAGGGGGACAGGCCCTTTGCCCCCCCTAACCGGGGCCAACTGCCCGGAGACTTCTTTCATCTCCTTCAAGGCCTTAGGGCCCCGGCCAGTGCGGCGGCACTTCCAGTTCCCTTTCACCTGGGCCCATGCCAGAGTTTTGTCCAGCAACTCCCGGCACTGGCGCCCCCACATGGCAAAATGGCTCAGGGCGGGGGGGGTGTCCCAAACACTGACAAGGTGGCTCATGTGCCACAAAATTATCTTAACCGCCACATACATGCAGTTGTGGCGGTTGCAGGAGTCGGGGGCGGTGTGCATCCTCACCGAAACCCCCCTGTCCCTCAGTTTCTGGGTGCACGACCTTGAAACAGCCGTGGCTGCAAGGTCGTACACCTCCCAACCCCCAGGATGCCCTGCAAAAACCACCCCATGCAGGAGCTCTTCCTGGTGTCCCCCTGTCACCTCCAATTTCCCAAAGGGGGGGAGGGTGCTGGGGGGCATCTTGGGGAGGGGGGCCTTAAGGAGGCGGCGTTTTTTTGCCTCCTCCCAAGCCCCCCGCATCTGCCCCAGCAGATCCTCTGCCCTTCCCTGCTGGGCAGTAGCTGCTGCCCGCAGCTTTCCCTCCCTGCTCTTCACCCCCTGCCCCCCCTGCCTCTTCCCCCCCACCCCCTCCCGGACAGCCTGCTTAGCCTTCTTAAAGGACTAACAGGCCTGCTCAAACTGCCCTTTCAACTGGGAGTACCGATCAGCTGGTGATCGGTACTCCTTGAGGACCAGTTTCCTCAACTGGTCCGGAACCCCCAGCCCCCCACACGCTGCCACACTCCGATCAAAAATGGCCAGGTCCAGAACCACCTTGGCCAGGTTTGGGGGCATCTGCCCAATTGGAGCACGATGCTCCACTTGCTTGCGGGGGGTCACGGCCCCCCGAGTGACCCACACCACCACCCCCTCCCCCCCTGGCCCGTAGCGTGCCCCGGCCGCGAACTAGGACATTGTCTTCTTACTCAGCTGTGCAAGCACCATCTGGACTTGCACAGCTGCAACAGCCGCCAGCAAAGCTGCGCAGTGGGCAGCCTGCATGGCCTTGGGGTCCTCCGCATCTTCTTCTGCGGCGGCGGGCCCTGCTGCTGCTGCTCCTGCTGCTCCTCCGACTGCTGGCGCCTCCCACGAAGCGGGGCTGGCTGGCGAAGGGTTGCTGGCACCGGCACTGCTACCGGCGCTGAAGTTCCCACTCCCAAGTTCGGCCAGTCGACTCGAGGAGATGGGGATGGCGGCAGGAGCTGGTGGCTGGGCGCGGGCAGCCAGGGCAGCAGAGATGGAAGACATCAGAGCGAAAAAGAGGGCTGATGAAGACCCAACACAGTGCATCCCCAGCTTAGGCAGGGGGGGGGGGGCTTCTGCGGTCTCAACCTGGCCCTGGACCTCACCCTTGGCCTGCAACCATGCACCTAAGATGGTAAGTCGCTGCCGCTTTGGTGCGCCCTCGGAAGAAGGTTTGGGGGCTGGGGCCAAAAGAAACGCAATGCCCCACAAGACACCGTGCGCATGGTACGTGGGTTGCTGGTCTGTTCTGAAAACCTCACCGTCGGGGGGGGTAACCACCTTTTTCCACGTGCCTGAGGGGGCTTGGTCCCACACCCGCCAGCCGTCCTTTTCCCCGAAAACCTGTACCACATGTGCACTTGTGATGGTGGCTCTGAGGGCGCTGTGAATCGTTGCATGTGGGGACTCGCAGAAGGCATCGTTTATGATAACCCTCAAAACCTCGAACGGAACATGAATAAATGAGAGGGGGGGGGACTACACGTTGCAGGTAACTACTTTTTTGGACCGCTTCTTGATCTTGGCCTCTTTGAACCAAGTGACTACATCGCTCTGGGTCCACTTTAACTCGCGAATGGTACTGTCTGCGTGTGTGGACAGTATTGATTTCAAGTACATGTAATGTACACGCAGCCTCTCTTCAGATTCCTCTGCAAAGGTCCGGTCCGTGTTGTATTTCGGATCCGGACCAACAATGCAGAGGTTTCTGTATTGTACACCGTACGAAGTCTCATGTTTGCTGGGGCTTGTCTTGCCCACAGCCTCCCGTGTCGTCAAGACAGGGATTGAAAAATGCTTATGCATCAACACAGCCAGCAAGGTATCCTTCGGCTGGATGCGGTATGCATCAGGGACGACCCTGTCTAAAAAAACCCTTAGCATTCTAGGTTCAATGGTCTCTGACGGCTTATGCCGCAGGCACAGTGCTGCTAGGGCGTGTTGGAGGCGCGATTGTGTATCACCCGGTTCGGGAACTTCGGTATTGGCTGTGTCCGCGTCAATGAGCTCGCCCTCAAGCTCCAAATCTGGTTCCGGGAGCTGCTGAAAGGCCAGGGGGGGGCTGAGCGGACGAAGACGAGGCACTAGCGGCACTGCCTTGACTATTAGACATGTCTCTTGCAGGTGACAAAAAGTGTTCTGAGCACAAAAATGGAATACATTAGTGAGTCTACTCAAAGGGGCCTAGGTGAGAAAGCGACACACATGCAAAAAGAAAACCACAAAAGCAGGCACAAAGCTTCACAAGGCACAAGAGGCAAACATTCATCAGCTTCAGTACAGTGTTCTCGATGCAAGTTTGTAGGCAAAGCAGCCACCAAGGATCAAAGTGGCGTTGCACGTGTCAAAAGCAAAAGTCCAAATTCACAAAGGAGCACAAAGGGGAAGCAATCATAAGCTCGAGCACAATGTTCTCCATGCAGTTTTGTAGGCAAAGCAGACAAAGGGTAGACAAACATTAGCTTCAACGTGCTGTTCTCCATGGCATCTTGCAGGCAAGGTAGGCACCAAGCATCCAACCAAAATTCCACTGGGTTCGGGCTGAAAAATTTCTTCCGAGCTCCCCCGGCACGGTCGGCTGGGAAGCCCATGGAACATTCCTACCGATATTGGTTGCGTTTTGGGACCCGATCTGGCTGCCAAAACTTCCGAGCATCTTTCCAAGGGTTTTCGAAAACTTCCAAGCGACGGACCGAAGCATATCGCATGCACGTCGGTACAGATTTCCTAAAATTGCCACCGGTAACCGGACAATATTGGTCTCTCTTCCAATCTTCTATGCTGGGCACCGGTGGTACAAGTGAAGCAAATGGCTGGCTGAGAGCATTGTGTTTGCAAATGTCTTATGAGATCCACTGGCCCCATGCTCCTCTCCTCGAAGTCGGTGCGTTCAGCCCAACCCACACCCTCCGATGTGCTATGGGATGTCATTTGCATTTGCCTTTGCATTCTAGTGGGGACTCCTGCATCTGTTGACTACAACGGGGAGTTTTTGTGTTTTAGCAATTGTGTGCCTGTTTGCATGTTCCAACATGTAGAGCGGACCATGCATCCTAATACAGACACAGTTAGCTTTACAGTCAACGATGAACCTACTTGAAGCTGGTGACCATAACAGGGAGTTCCTGTGTGGCTCCAATGTGTGCCTGTAAAATTATTGCTAATGGGATGTTTCGTTGTTACTTAGCACAGAGTTTCACTGTCAACAGTGAAACTACTTGATCATGTTTTGCTTTGTCACCTGTTTCTCTACTTGCTCTGGCTGCACAGAGACTGCAATGGCCCACACCGATGCATCCACATTTAGTTTGCGGGGCTTTTGCTCGGGGGGTATGCAACTTGTGCACCTTGCTTGACCGTGGTGACGCCTACCAAGATGGGAATTCATTAGCACTGCACGAAACTGACGAGTGGGGGACCCCATGCTGCACCACTAAACAACAATGTAAGTATCGAGAAATGATGATTGCTAAGTGTGACACCATGAAAAGCGGTGTATGGACTTTGGAGCCAGGTGGTATAGGGTAAACAGAAGCCATTTAGTCTTATTGTGCAAATGAAACTCATGCAAATGAAATGAGATGCCCCTGACAACAAGGTGAGTGCATTCTTGTGCAGTCACAGTTTCACTGTTGACAGTGAAACCCCCCCATGAAAGGGCCTTAGAACGGCCAGTTTTGTCCAATTTCGCTTGCTTTTTCGGTACTTTTCACCAACCACGTTTCTCCATAGTACCGTATGGAATGGCATTCATCACACAATTGCACTTTGTTGCACAGGGTACCGAAATGGTGGAGAGTGGTGCAACATAAAGAGGTAAGGCACATGTAGCGGCGCCAAATGACAGTGGTACTGATGTACGAAAAGGGGAATCATGGCCGTAAATCCTTAGAGAACGGGCTAGGCAAAGCACAAGATGGCATTCACTACACAGTTCTTCATTTGACTTGGTGGTTGTAAGGTCCGCTGTCACAGGTGACCTGCGTGGCATTGCAAGTCAGGACCGGTAGCCCCCCGTGAAAACAAACCCCTGGCCGCCAGCCATCAGGTTTGTTTAATAGCATGCATGCCTGACCACTTCCTGTCTTGTTGTTTGTTGTGACCGGCGAGGGACGGACCGGGTAAGCAAGCGCTCATAAGCGGACGGTTGTGTGGACAGCCCCCACTATCCTGGCAACAATTTCACTTTCAACAGTTAAACACCTCTTACTACCACGGTTTTATCCGAGCACCCACGCAGACCACAATATCACCAGTAGTTTCATTGTCAACAGTGAAACTACTTCCGGTCATCGAGTGAGTACACATGGTTCCTGTAGTTATGTGTCCTTGTGCTTTCTTGTGGTTGTGTTGGGTGGGGGGATAGTGAGTTGCCAGGTGAGGATCTTATCCCCCCAAATGTGCCTGCATTCACTCTGTTGTCCACCTGCCTTTCACGTGGGAGGCATGCATAGCACTAGATCACAGAGACGTTCACTATCCAAAGTGAAACCACTTGCAGCCACTTCGTCTTAGCACCACGTGTTGTATTTCACCCTCTGTACAAGTTCTACGATTTTGCTATTCTGCGAACTGACACCTTTTCACAATTGAGTTTCACTGTCAACAGTGAAACCAGTGGTTGCCGTCTGCTCGTTCTGTCTGTATGTGACCAGGAGATTCCTATACCCCATTTCCGGTTCCTGCTTTTTGTAGCCTGCCCCCCGCCCCCCCCCCAAAAAAAGATAATTCACTCCTTTAGCGCTACATTTTTCGGAACCGGGTACCACTGCCATACCTACAGCATTATGACAAATAATTTCACTGTTAACAGTGAAACTACTTGAAGCTAGATACCATACTTACCGCACTATGGCAAGCAATTTCACTGTTAATAGTGAAACTACCTGAAGCCACTTGCAGGCATTGACCGTTCCCGGGAGGTTTTGTAGTTCGCTGCCTATGCAAATACGGGTACTTTGACGGTTGACACTTTTTGAGAACGGAGTTTCACTGTCAACAGCGAAACCACTAGTTGCCTGGTGTTTGTCTTACCTGTATGTAAACTTCCCGTGATACCTCAGAAACTACCGGTATAGAGCAAGAGGAAGGAAGTAGGTGGACACATAAATACCACGTGCCCACTTGCTTCGGGTAGTTTCACTGTTAACAGTGAAACTTCTTGTAATAATGCAGTGGGTATGTTTGGTATGGGAGTTTCGCTGCTAACAGTGAAACTCCTTGCCATAATGTGTTGAGTATGGATGACCTGCGTTGACTGTAGTACAAGGTGGGACCGTGGCCTAGTGGTCAAATGACACGCGATAGGGTTATCACCGTCACAAATTCAAATCCCTCTGGGTTGCAGACCGGGCCACCGCCTCTTTTTGGGGCCGGCGGCAACATAAGAAACTAACTACGTGTGTATGAATAGCGCGTGCCCAACAGTGTATTAGCAATGTGTGCCTCACTAGCGGGGGACAAGTCCCGGGATGCTGTTTCACTGTCAACAGTGAAACAGGTGATTATAATGCAGAATAAACCGCAACGAAACGAAACGGCAACAGCTACAACCCTGTCTATAGAATGGAAGTGTCGGAGGAACTCTAAGTGGCCATGAAGGTAAAGGTAATGTTAAGGATGGAAGGGTAATGCCAGCACATATCAACTCAGGTATTTTCAAGAGTTACAACAAATTTCAACGTGAAATCCCACTTTTGCAATGATAAGAATACATTGGTATAGGGTACAACACGCAGTGCGCTGTGCGGAAAAACAGGCAGACAGCCACTGTCCGCCGTGGGACAAGGGCCATAGTTTCCCATATTGTGGTGTCAATGGGTAAACAGGGAATACGAGTAAAGTGTTTGTTTGTTTTTTTGGAAAGGCCTTAAAAAACCAAACCGGAAAAATTGCCGCACCGTCGTCTGGTCCAGTAGTTACCACCCTCGTCTCGTACCAGTGGGAGCCGGGTTTGATTCCCAGTAGACCCCCCACCCGGCCACCGTGGTGAATACCGCCCCACCACCTCGCCACCCACTAGGCATGGTAAATGCCCCGTTGTAGGGGCGGTACGCTACTAGCACAACCAAACTGGTCGTTTTTTGACATGTTTTGTAGTGCATAGGTGACCAAGTGGTGAAACACCGTATTTCTGGCCCGGATGCATGGGACTTTCACTGTCAAAAGTGAAACTCTTCCTCCCTTTGGAGCATACCAATTAGTGTGAAAGACTGGAGGGGTCTGGCACAACTTTGTGGATGCCTCCAGGTCCTAGTGGGGGACCTTTCCTACCGCTAATAAGCAAACTGAGTTGCTCACTTAATCCACCCCACCCAAAGTGAACCACCACCACCACCCAAGGGGGGGGGGGTATGTAGACACGTGTAAGGGGTTTGGTACGGCCCAGATTGTCGTGTAGCATGGACCTTGCCCACGGGTTTCACTGCTGACGGTGAAACTCTGGGAGGTTAGGGAGTCAAAACATGATTTCAAAAAACAGCACTGGTCAAAAACTGGTGTTTTCGGAAATCTAATGAATGTTTGAGGGTTTGTGGTCATTTTTCTGCAACAGTGAAACTACCTATCCCGGGTGGGGGCTGGCACCTTGGGATGTCAGGTTCGTACCCCCAAGATGGTGGGGAGAAATCAATACGGCTACATCACCCTTGCCTTTTGGGGTCCCCATGGTGGGAGGAAATTAATATGGCTACATAACCCAGGCAAAAAGTGTGGATTAGGGCTCCAAATCAAAAGTGGCCCAAAAAGATGCCCGGCGTACTAACGCTCCCCCTATGGGCAAGCGTGATAAAAGACAGCTAGCCATCACAGGCTCTGCATAGAAAGCAGCATGTACCCGCGGTTCACCTGGTGTTGTGAGGTTGTGGTTCAGTGAGCCGCACCATCGGTTCACTTCGGGGCTACTTGGTCGTTTTCATGTCCCTTATCATGTACATTCCTACCTGTTAGGGGTGGGCAAGGCAATTTGGACGTCCCCAAGGTGATTTGCATACTCACCATGTTGGTATTACACACTACATGACATCTTTTTTTGAAGGCTAATTTGACTTCGCCCTTTGACTTAGCCTTGACTTAATTTGCACCAAACCCTCACTTAAGTCTCCGTGAAAGGTTCATTTAGCTTTCACTTAGCTTTCGTGTAGCTTTCACTCAGCTTTCATGTAGCTTTCACTTAGCTTTCGGTGAAAGCTGGATTTGGTCGCTTTCGGGCAAAGTGACGGTTCACTGAGGGTTAATTGAACATGCACCAAATAACAACTCCTCAATATCATCTTCGTACATTGTTGATGTCCTTTGCCGCAATGCTCGCCTCACAATCTTGTCCACCATGGTCGCCGTGCCCTTTCGCTCACGCCGGGCGTGTGACCAAGCCATGCACCGGCGTTGGTACCCCTGTTGCTTGGTCACAGCCCTACTCACCACCTCCCAACCCTCCTTGCGGAGGTGATCATCTAATGTGTGGTTGTCCACTACACATTGGAGACCACACTTACTGTTCAACAAGCTAACCCCCCCACTATTCCTAAGCAGCCTCTTCAATCGTACATGGCTCCCTTCCAAGGCAAAGCAATTGAACCTTGCCAAGGTTCCCTATCTATGAAGGTACGCAACTATGTGGGCAATCCACATGTGTGTCCACAGTGTCTTGCCCCACCCCAAAGCAAGATGCCCTGCCCTTGTTCGCTGCTTTTGCAGCAACTCACATTGTTCATGCCCGCTCACAAACTCTTGTTTCCTTCAAATGTTGGCCATGGCAATGAAGGCCTCCCACCACTCTCTACAAAAATCACCCCAAGGGCGTCCACCCGATGGGTGGCCCCCAATCATTGTCCCCACCTTGTGCAACAATGGTTGCCATTGTTGAACCTTGACAAAATGTACAACAGCCCCCAACTGTCCCGGTCATACAATGCGGGCGGCCTTCCGAGCACCATTCATGTACTCTTGTACAAGCCTTGCCGCCGCCGTCCTTGACAAACATCCATGTTCCCGCAACACTTTCACCATCCCATTCACGGCACAATGTGCAACACGCAACACGCCGTGTGCACCGTAGTCAGGGATGTGCCGCTCTAACGGAATGTCTTGCCCTTCAATACCTGCAATGGCCACCTCGCCTCCACCAAACCGTTGCAACACGGCCTCCCTGTTCTTGCCACAACAATCGCAAACCATGGCCCTGGGACTCTTCTTTGTGAAGCCGTCCTCACCGGTCAAGATCACGTGGGCCTTGCCATCGGCCCGGAGGAAGAACAATGGCTCACACTCCACCCCATCAGTGTAAGGCAAACAAAACACCTCAGCCGCCCCTATTTGTGCATCAAAGTCGCACTCCGATTGCATTCAATACACAGTAGCCCACTGCTCACTCCCCTCCAATAACCACCAACTAGCTTGGTCACTAGATCCGCACCAAGGGCCGGCAACTGCGCAGTGGACATACCCCCTATTCCACCGATTGCCATAAACGCCGATGGTCACCCATGTGTGCCGCGAGCCACCGGGTTGCATTGGGTCCGGGGCCGGCACCGCCCGTGCTTGTACATCAAATCCAACAGCGCGGGCAAGTCACAATAAGTACCCCACATCTCACTGGACCCCTCCAAAATGCTTACAGGCTTGCTAGCTAAGGTGCTTAATCTATGTAGCCAAGGAGCAACATCCGTCCACATTACGGAGGAATCAAGGTCGGGCGATAGGTACACCATGTCCCTGCCTGGATATTTGCATGCTCCGCATGCACCAAAGCACGCGGAGTGCCTCTGTTTTGTGGTTGGGAATGACATCTCCCTGTCCATCTTGCGTGTCCCCCGAAACTAGCAAGATGCTCCCATCCGCCTGGAGCTCCGCCCTAAGGGTTCGTGCAGTTTGGCAACCACAACTGCTTCAAGATCATTTAGGTGCCGTTTGATATGGCGGCTAGATGCCACCATAGAAAAAGGCCTAGTCTCCGGCATTTTGTGGTGCCCTAGTGGGGGTAGGAGGGTGCACGACACGGCAGGCCTTGAATTTTCATGGTGCCCCCCCCCCCCCCCCTCGCTAGAGACACTGCAAATTCAAGCCGGTTCACGGAGCGCTCAATGAACCGCAAAACGTTTAAGGGGGCTTTCAGTCAAGATTTAATTAGAGTTCAGTCACGTATTCCTCATTGTAAGCACGCAATAGGCACAACTCGTGTGCTCAGCATCCTTCAGCATCCTTCAGGGTCCACAGACATGGTGGGCCCACTGGCACAGTTTACAGGGTCTCCAGATGGCGAAGGGACTTGGTTAACCTCATTTTTGCCTTAGCCCAGGACGCCGCTGGGGTTCCCTCTCGCACAGAGTCGTGCACTCCGGCCTGGAGGTAATCTTGAAATTCCATGCATTCCGCCATCTTCCCCAGGCAAAATTTCAAAAACAATCTGGAACAAATAAGACAGACATATAAAACCCCAGTTAGCAAAGCTAACAGTCGGTCTCCAGCCCCAGCAACAAGGTCAAGGTGCGCAGGGGGCCTCCTCTTCTGTCATTTCAAATATGTGTCCACACAGGGCTCCAACGCACATGGCAACCGATAGGAGCATTGGGGGACCACCCCTTCGTTCAAGAAGAAACCGGCTATAGACATTCCCGGGGGCCACCCCTTTTTTCATTATGTATCAGACTCCGTGGTGGGGCTCCAGCAGCCTTCGCTCCCTATCAGCGCCTACAAATTGAACAACAGGAGTGTTCGCACCTGAGGGGGGGGGGGGGGTAGTACTTCACTCAGTCTCCTCCCTCACGAGTCATCAGCCCTCCACAGGGGTACCGTGCCAACACGGCTGCCAGGGGTACCGACATCCCCACCCTCAAACCCTTCCCCACCCCACCCAGGTTGCTGCGCGGCTGCGACAAGGTGTACCCGGAAAGGGGCATCTGCAGCAGTCACCCGCTGCTGCATTGGCTGACCGCCACTCGGGAGGTCCTCTAGGTTCAACTCTAGCAGCTTGGTCGTGCAAGCAAACCCACCAATCGTTCGCAACCGTTGCACAACGCCTTGGCTTTGGCCAGCAGCCACGTACTGAGCTGGGCGTACTCCATCAACCTAGACGCTAGAAACCAAACCGAATCTCCAGTGATGGCCGCTGCTGGTGCGAGTGGGGCTGCAGCAACCCCGGTAGACTCAGGCTGCTTCAACCCTTTTGACCGCCAGGTGACCTCGTAGCGGCCCGCGCTCTGCCTCCAGGAGCTGCTTCCGCAACTACCTCCACTAGTCACGGAGCGTCACGAGCTCCTTCTCCAACTAGGTTGCTGCACGTGCTACCACACGTGCAGCATCCTGCTCTTGGAGGGCCGTGTCCTTTGATGAAGGCATAGAAGAGCCCCCAGTGGGGGATACCCGCAGGGTTGGGCTACGGCTGGCAGAGGGTCAAGGATAAACCAACTCTAGTTCACCCACTGATGGCGTGCACCGGGGTGAGGAAGCAAAAGAGGACCATTTGATTCCCCAACCCGGGAAGTGCAGATAAACTACGGTGCCTAAGCCTGGAGGCAAATAGCACAACATTGACACGCTCAAACACCACAGTTTGCATGCGCAACGTCGCGTGGTCCCCGAGGTGGCTGCCCAAATACACCTTAAGATGATACTTGTTGGATACGACAAGCATCATTGAGAGGTGGTTGGGTAGCTCACCCCTAGTGGGGAGCGTAGCTGGCAACTAATCAACATCATAAGCCAGCTCTGCACCCCACCATCCTTCCCAATTGCCAGCCATGACCGCTGTGTTGAGTAAAGATCGTCTAATGCGGGCCAACACAGAGAGGACTGCGCGCTGGCATGTTTCAACGGATCGTGTAACAGGCTTGAATCCCCAACCCCTCAATTCTTGTTGCCTAGCATTTTCCCCTACCTGTGGTCAATTGTCCTTATAGTGCAAGCGCCATAAATGTTTCTGGGGCTTGCAACGAAAAAAACAATTGTAACAGGCTGCACCGAAAATATCTAGGCGATTGCTAGAGGTGCTTCAAGGAGTTTTGACAGAAACCAAAGTTTTTCCACCTTGGGAGGCTCTTGGGAGGCTCTAGTTTTTGGGCTGCTACACAATTTTCGTGGAGCTCTTGTTTTGCAAGGGTGATTGTGCTTTTGTTGCACTACCAAGCCCTCCTTGTGCACTGCTTTGTGCCACCGCTACGCTTGCATGGGGTGGGCCGCACTCCCAAATAGCCATTTTCTAATAAATATTGAATTTTTGCACTGAAAGTCCTGTTTCGCACCAAGAAACACTGTTAATTTTCAGCCCGCTGGCAAAAGCCAACCGGTTCATAGGCCTTTTTTCTGGTCCCCCCAATTTACTCAATTTCCCCAGTTGAGTGCACAAGGAGTATGCAAGGAGGGTTGGGTACGCTTTTCTATTGGTGCCAAAGGTTGTGCAATAAAACTACATCATGATGACACACCTGGAAAATAGGATGTTGAGGGAACTTTTTTTGCAACAAACCAAGAATAGGAGCCATCCAAGAGGGAAACAATTTGATTTCTTACAGCCGTGCGCAACACAGTGACAAACAAATGAATGTTTTTTGGCCATGTGTACCTGTGGTTCTCTAATGCCTGAGAGGACTTTTGAGGTTGAGGTTCATTTGCGGTTGATTTACGATTCAGTCACCTAGTTCTATGCCTTTGTGGGTGTTTGTTGTGCTTTTTGCATGCTAGGTAATGTTTTTTTTCGATGTGTTTGGGTGATTTGCATTGATATTTGGTGAAGGTTGTGTGTGTGGGGGGGGGGGTTTCCCTAAGGTTAATTCGACTTAGCCGACCCAGAGAACCCCAACTGAACCATCATTTAACTCTTAGTAGAAGGTTCACTTAGCTTTCACTTAGCTTTCACTGAGCTTTCACTTAGCTTTCACTTAGCTTTCACTGAGAGCCGGATTTGGTCGCTAAGGTGTCAACCGCAGGTTGCGCTCGGTACATCCAAGAATACGGGTGATCCGCTTCCGCTTTCTGGTGGATGCTGCGCACAATTTGTGCTTGCAGGCCACCGGAAAGTTGGAGGGATCTTCCAAAACTTTTGGGTTGAACTTCTCGAAACCCATGATGTGGAGTATGGACATACTGCACATTCGGGTGTCGACGAAGTTCAATCCGAGAAGGGCATCCTCCCCCACCTCCCCTACACGGTGGGGGTGGTAGCTGGGGAGTGGTGGGAGAAGCTGCGGGTACCCCCCTTTCATTGCCTTTCAATGCAAAAACCTTTTTCCCAGTTTGGGTTTGCAATTTTCGCTGCACGTGCCCCACATTTGCGACCCTGCTCACAGTGCACCCCAAGGCCAGGGGTGGGGGTGGGTGTTGCAAATTTGGCACATACTCGTGTTTGGCTGGAAGCCAGCTCACCACGGTATTTCTGCCCAAACCATCTGCAAACCAAATGCAATGCTTACAAACTGCATGCTTTGCACTGTGACCTAAAATGCACAGTGATAAAAAACATGAGCCAAATGCATATCTAAGCACGAGGACAGTAATTCCGGCACATCTGAAGTGTTCATGTTGCTCGGAAACCATAGCGGACCACCAAAGAGATGTCGCAATCAGCTTTCTACACCAACTCTCAGCTGTTAGCAACTATAGCAATTTTAGTAATCCTCAGCATACCAATGCTCAGCCAGAGTTTGCTGTGCCCGTCGCTGTCTTTCCAAACCGTTCAGCAGTGCACAGCCACATGTAGTTCAACAAATACTATGCAGCTGCCACAGATGTGCTGCATGCAGGGACTGTTTTACAGAAACCATCTGTGTGTTCAGTGTCCTGTATATGCAAACCCAGCACACACGAGGCACCCCTGACTTCCAGCCTCCTACGGCCCACCGTCATTGCCCACCAGATGAGTCCACCCACTTGCGAGCACGCAACACACACGCACGCACACCTCATTCCCACGCAGATACACAAACTGCCGGACTGCACACCTGTTCGGTATCCATGAATGCATGTGTCAAGGATACGTCCCACTGTGGAACTTAATCCACAATGGAGCAATACAAATCACACCCAGCAATGTTGAAGTGAAAGCGGCCTTCATATGGTGCCTACACCTCTGATTTGTCGTGGGTGAACGCAGTCACTGAACGCACGCACAGCCCCACGGACAAACCTTCGGGGCACAGATAGATAATAAACCTAAATGACCCAACACCCACCTCCACGTTTCTATTGCCACAAAATGATGTTTGCCACAAGATACAGAGGCCATGCTCGGTTGAAGAATGAAGAAATTAGGCCTTATACAAGGCCCAACGGCCAGAGCCAACCAATATCATCAAAACCAATGTCATCAGACATTGGCATCGACAAAAACACATATTTACGTTGAGTGCGCAAACAGGTGCGGCAAGAGCGGAGGCATCCGGTGTGCAACTGCACACAGCAATACCACTGCTCCTGTCAAAGCACTTTTCAGCTTGAGCAAAGCCATGTTCCTGGACACAAGACACATGGCGCATAGGTAATGTACTTAATGTACAGGTTGTAGATGAGGGCGTGATCAGAGTGCATGCAGGAGGCTGCAGGTGGGTGTCAATGAAAGCGTACAGGGGTTTTCGGTGTGTCCATGAGAGAAAGGAGTCCTTTTGGGCCCTTTGAGCGAGTGCAACTGGCTGTCAGGGTGGTATGCACTGTACATCAGGACGGAGGGCTAGAGTGGAGGAGGGCACAGATGAGGTTGCAACACTGCCACCATCATCCAGCATGGCACAAAAATGCTCGTTCTGATAGAGGCTGCTTCCCTGTGCTCACAGGCAACACTCAAACCGCTTCCGCAGTACCTCCTCCCCCAAAGTCAATCAGAAGCCAAAGCGACCGAATTCCCTGCAGCGTGTCCCTGTACCTGATCACTCGCGCCAGATCTAATCCAAAATTGAAACTTGAGGCAGACATGTCACATCATCAGCACCCCAACCCCATGTGCATTGCACTCTTCCTGCACAGGCGCGCGCACGGTGCAGCCGGGCGAACCCGGATGGATATCCAGCAGAAAATGTGCAGCAAACACCCAAAACGAGGCACAAAATGCGAAAGAGTTACGATGGAAAATCACGGGAAGATGATTCAAACGTTCGTGAGCACTAGAGCCTGCACAAGTGGATGGGGCAGATTGTTGCAAGGGAACGTGTGACAGATAATAGTCGCACAGTGCGCGCATGGTGCGTGGGGCTTCCCCCTCTGGATCAGCTGACCGCAGAACAATTGCACAATATCAGACGCCCAACCCGCCAACAAGAGCATTCTGGTTGTCCCCCCATCCCGACAGCCACCAACGTGTGAGCCAAACAAGACCGGAGATGCCAAATGCATCGGCTATCGGTAGCGCTTGCTGGGCCAGCATGCAGTATCAGCCCTGAACTGCAGTACCGATACAACAAGCAAGTCACGACAGCATAGCACGCGATATGCAGACTTGCGTCTTCAGAAAGTATCAAAACACTGGTTTCTTATGCTCCCAAGCCACGCCTAGGGTCAAAAAAATACAGAGTCAGGGCTGCAGACTTATCCCTGCTCATGTGCCCAACCATCTCTCTGTCCCTCTCGCCATCTTTCTGACAGGTGTCCAGACACTGGGCGTCACAAAAATTTTGCTACTGGTCAGCACGGGGGTGTATACGTATACCACTCCTGCAATATGGCATGCCGAAGCCAGCTCGCCAAACTCTGACATGCAGGACCCTGTCACAGGGGTGGACTGGCGGGCACACGTAGCACAAACAACTACTGGGGATTGCGCCAACGTGCTCAGCCCATGTTTCCAGAATGGACCACGAGTTGGACCTGCACCAACCCTCCGCCCAGACCTCCAACCCAGGCTACGAGACAGCCTGGGACTGAAATGAAGCGGGTCTCTTGGAGTCTTGGTGCTGTCAACGGAGCCCTTGTATACACAACACACGGCTCTAGAACTCATAGCGGCTGGGCTTGTGGGCCCCGGCATTGGCCTGCAACTGGGACTCAATGGTCTCAGCAGTCAGTTCTCCTAAATCTGACACCTGAAGATTGAGGTGGGCCCCTTGGAAGATCTTCGCAAAGTCCGCTCTGCACAGAACAATCGATGCAAGGTATGATCAAATGGTGACAGCAGTGCCACATGCATGACACAGAGGCATGCAAGCAGCCAGATAGGCAGGCAGGTAGACGGACACCACTGGAGGAGGACAGACAAATAGGCAGAAAGAGAGGGGATGGGGGGGTGGGGGGGGCAAAGAGACGGGGTACATGTGTGCGTGTTTGTGCGCACACACATGCGCGTGCATCATGGCCGTGAAAAGGGGGGCACTGAAAAGATAGAATGCTCAGGATCACCCTCCAAACGTCAGTAGCCCCCCCAAACGCCGTCGGTTACCAATGGGGCGCTGTCCATGATCCCTGTCCCTAAGGGGAAAAAACAATCCGGATCCCTACGGACAGCCCTGGTGTGCAGGCAGAGGATCATCATTTGGGAGGGGCCTCGTCAGGTCCTAGACGCGACTGTGAAGGGCTGCAGCGATATAGAGCAGACTCGCCTCGGCTCGCCTTGCAATACATCGCACGCCCGAGGGACCAGCGAGGCAATACTACGCTTGTTCACTCGGGGCCCTCCTGTGGCCACCTGCTGTGAGGCGGAGCTTCCAAGCGACACGCAGATGTTGCACCAAGAGGGAGTGGGGTCTGTGTTACGGGGGGATCCTTGCACTGCGCGCTACTTTTAGACTATGTTCCCCCCGAAGAGCCCCCAGGCACGCCCCTTGGAAACACCCTTAGAATTTGGCGACCCAAACTGGACTGGAGGGGATCTTGAGGGGGACCTTCCCGGTTCTTGTGGCAGTGGTGAAGGACCAGGGGCCTTTGGGGGGGGGGACTTGACTGTGTGTTTGGCGGTGCAGATGGAGGGCAGTCAGGTGGCGAATCTGAACTTGGGATTGCAAAGGAGATGGACTCCATCTTGCATTGCCCATTCACCACTCCCATTTCATCTTGGTAGTATTCCAAGTGGAGGACTTTGTCTTCAGCCGTCGCAACCACCGTGGCAGGAGGTCGCAGGCCATTGGAGCGGGTGTAGAACACCCTATCCCCAATACTGAGATTCGTGGAGAAAATGGGCCTGAGAAATGAGGAAGGAAGTATGATGTCCAGTAGCAGGCACCCTCAAAGTGTATCACCATATCAATCAACCGAGAAAAAGAGTAGATGTGGTGGAAATGGGTAAAAAATGTGTGCAAAAAGGTAGAAACGGGTGAGACAGGGTGAACATCCAAAAATGCCATATCCCCGATGCATCAAAACCTACTACCAAACAACAATGATTGATGCCCAAAGTACCACAAAGTATGGCTTTCTACAACGGACAGATGCCCAAATAGTTGCACTGCGCGCGCACTGCACGCGCACTGCGCTTAAGGCGCCCCCTACTGCCGCACCTTGCATCCCATCCTAGTGCTCCCGTGTGTCCCTGGTGGAGGCCCCCGTGGGCGAGTCCACTGTGCTGCTGTCAACCGCGGAGGTTGATGCCTGCATGAGTCATTGGAGCTTCTGTGCTACGGGGTTGAGGGGTTTTGGGGGGGCTGTGGGCCAGGGGAATAGGCATTGCGCAGCGTCACCAGAACTGCAAGACCACTTGAACATTCGTTGTCCCTCCGTGCTACTCAGGGGGGTGTATGGGAGGGGGCTGAACACCCGTGTACGCAGTGAGGAAGGGGTGGGATTGCAGACCGTCTGATGCCACACCGGTAGGCTGTCCCAGCTGACCATGGGAGGGGAGTACTCTGATGAGACCACCAACGACCTGCCACCCACTGTCTTCCTGTGGAAGGTGGCACCGCCCTGGTACACCGGAGATTTGAGAGGCTGGTAGTAATTCAAAAAGGAAAAGTGTTCCTCGTTGACTTCCAATTGTTAGCACACTGCTGTTGGTGAACGTACTGGTGCTTCGGTTGCCTGCCACCGGGTGCTGTGTGTTTGTTGCCAACTAACAGCCGGTGGCACTTCACTGCCAGCGCTGGGTGGTCAGCCCAGGTGGCGCAAGCATTTGGGGGTGAACCGACGGCGATTGACCAGTGACTGCCGCCGTCTATTGGCCGATAACCGCCAGCTTGGCAGGTCTGAAAGTAGCGGAGAAAAAAAAATAATGCAGTGCCTGCCGTTGTGGGAGGTATGGCGTAGCAAACCCAAAAAAAACCAGGAATGTGGTGTCTACAACAGGCAGCAACTGGTGCGCCAATGAACGTACCCACCAGCACATCATGGGGTCTCCCACAGTTTACAAGGGCAATGACCCGGGCAACGCTGCCTTGAAATTCTCCAGGGTGTGACTGAGTGGAGAATCACAGGAATCACAGGGAAGCAAACCGCCCGTGTGCTTTGCACTGCACCAGTGGACGTAGTGCACGCAGCTTGTTGATTTCCCAACAATACTGCCTGTTGGTACCAATTCTCATTGGTACGAATCAACATGGAGCAAAAGACACAGTTTTGTGGTCTTTGTACCAACTTGCAGCAGTGATCATGCCGTGGCGCATGGGAGGAAGCAGGTTACTTCCTTTCATCGCTGTCAGGGGTCCAAATGAATCTTTTTATGCCGCTACGGTATGCTGCGGCATGCTGCAGCACCCTTGGTGTGGGGATTGCCAGCATTGAATCCAGAACTGATGCACTTATCCATGCTTTTCTGTTTGGCTGGAGGGCAACAATCCACCTCTGGCACCTTCTCCGTGGTGGTGACGTTCACAACAATTGTTGACGGTGGCTGGGAAAGTGGTTCTGGTGTAGGGGCTGGTGACAGAACCGGCAATTCGCTAACAACATGATGGCCACGCTTTGATTTCCGAACCTGAGAGCCAACTGCCCATTGCAGACAGTCTGGCATGCTCCTGGTAGATTCAGTGTTCCTTCTCCCAGGCCTGTCCTCAGTACTTGACAGGTCAGCAAACAGACGACAAAGATAAATATGAGGCTGTCCAAGAAAACAGTGCACTGAAGAAGGCTCCCCCAAAACAATGAGATGCATCAATTCTGGGATCAATGTACCACACACAAAAAATTGGGCGCTGCAGCATGCTGCTTCCCGTCGGTCAACTTGCCTCAAAGGAAGCCAGGGACTTTGGGGGTGGGGTGGGTGGGGGGGGGGGGGGGAAGAGGGCCCATGAAAAAATTCTGACAAAGCAGTGCTTTTGGTTCATGCTTCAGGGCAGAAGATGCACAGAGGAGGTCATGAGCCCCATGGACATGGGTACATGCAGGACTCGCAAGCCAACAACGGAGGCACAAACCTTTGCATTGTCACCTTTGCCTTTGCCATCGCAGGCATCTTCTCTCCCACCCACACAATTGCAACAAACTTAGGTCGGTACGACGTCACCCCAGTCTTGTCGTCAATGGCCACCACCCTGAGTGTTTTGAGGTGGGGGTGGGGGCAGGAGAGAAGCTGCGGAAACCAAATGCGTGCCGCCAATTATTCACATACTGACCATGAGACGTTGCCAGAAACATGCCAAAAAAGACTCTATTTTTTCCAACTGGGACATCACAATGCCAAAACAATCGGCCTTGGAACTTTGGATTTTCAGCTCTTGAGGCTGGTAACTGCTGGATCAGCTTGTGTACCAGCCCCCATTCCACCATCCCACCCTACGCCTGTCCCCCTTCCAACCATACACAGGAACTCATCCATAACTTTAGAACTCTCAATTTCAAAGGTGCCAATGAAGAAAAAAAAATCCGTCATTGACCGTGCACCCCGTTCACCACGCACGTGCCAGGCAGGAGGGTCTGGTGGGGTGACGTGGTGCGTGCGGTGGAGGACAACAGGGGTTGAGGGGAGAGGGCAGGAGCTGGGCCGCCCAATGCCCATCAAGCAGGGGGGGGGGGGGGGAGTGACGGCCCAACAACAGCCACAGCCAGTGGGGCCGCGCAAGTGAGCGGCGCCGGTCCAGAGAGGGGCAACGGACGCCGGCTTGTGGTCGCGCACGAGCACGGGGAAAAATAGGGTGTGCAGGCTTTTTTAGAAACGTTTTGGGCGAGCACCCAGCAGGGCCCAAAGAAACAGACCCGCCATTGGCCCCGGTGGGGAACCACCGGTGGGCCACCCCGGAGGGATGTCCGGGCAAGGTGCGGTGCAGCCTTGGACTTGGTTATGCCTTGAGTCCCCCCCCTCACCGGCGATGAGGGGGCTGGGTATGTCACGGAGTGGGCAACCTGGAAAGGGTGCTAAGACGACTCTGCATATCGGCTGGCCATGCCATGTGAGATGCACACGCCATGCCCTCGACGGACCGCTTTAGCACATGAGCTCGGGCACCACCTGGTCCAAGGCGGTGCATGGCCACCCCCTGCTCGGCTTGCGGGGTGCTCCTGGTATCCGCCTAGCTACCCTTAAGATGGGCCACCAAATCCAAATCCAAATCCAAATCCCCCCCAATAGCCCGCCCTGCACCCCCATCCTACCTTCTCCACGCCTATGCTCCTCCTCACTTGCTTCGCTCGCTCAAGACATGCACCTATGCACCTTCCTTGCTTGCTTCGCTCGCTTGAGACCCACTTCCATGCACCTTCCTTGCTTGCTTCACTTGCTCCAGACCCGCACCTATGCACCTTCCTCAGCCCCCCTCCAAGGCGCCTTAGTGCCGTATATGGTAAGGGAGCACAATCATGTGCCTGTTCTATTTGGGAAAGGGGTGCTGGGTTGTGCAAATGAAGAGGTACGTGCATCATACCGTGATTTAGCACGGGGACCTAAAATCAGCAACTTTTCGGTGAGTAGCGGTGAGGTCACATTTTGCCCGTTTTTCTGTTGGTGAGTGGTGGTGAGCAGTTTTTAAATACGACTACAATGGAAAGAACATTTTTTGGGGCGAAAACGCGAAAAAGGGGGCGCAGAAATTGAGGGAACATTGAGATTTTCACCCAACTTCCCAATCATTTTCTTGTTTGTTCTCTGCTTTCAATACTATGCATTTCCCCATGTACCCTCGTTTTCCTCCATTTTCCCCTGTTTCCCCTCTTTTGCCCGCTTTTCCGGACTCCAACGATGAGTTGGTGACGGTGAGTTTATAGGCCTGTTACCACGACTGCGGGCTGCCTCACAGTACACCCCATTTCTGCACAATTGATGGGGTGGATTGGGGACGGTGAGGAGCCCACACTTCGCTCGGGACTGTTCACCCATACCCCCCTACATGCTGTCAAGACCTGGTCAGCCCCCTGTTCACCCTGACCCACAGTCAAAACAACTCAGACCAGGGGTCACTTCACAGTTCATGGGTCGCAAGGCTGGCAGGGTGGCATCCTCGTCACTGGAAGCAGGGGTGCTCCTGGTAGGGACTCTTCGCCTTGTCGTCTGGCGCTGTGCCACTTGGTCTGGGCTGTCTCCTCTTTTCTGACTCGAGCTCTGGTGTGCATTAGCAGCCATTGCTGGTGGCGGGCACTGTGGTGCAGGGCGCTGTGGTGAGGGCGCTGTGGCCGTGGTGGGGTTCAAGGCAACCGAAATTGGAGCGCAAATTTTTGAAGGCTATTGTCATAGGATGTTTGTCATGCGTCAGCATGGCTGTGTTAAGGCACGGGAGTCCCTTTCAACCGTTGTTTGCTTTTGACCTGCACCATGCTTGTGCAAACGGTGGTTTGTGATATGACTGAGTCAGGGAGTGAGTGACTGAGTGATTGAAGAGCGTATGTTGGACAGTTGTTAGAGGCACCCTGCAACCCTGCAGTTTTCCTTTGGCACAAGATTCTTCGCTAATAAGTGTGTAGTCAGTGTCCAACACCTTTCGATACTAGTAGCGTGTGGTTGCAGAAGCACAGCAGGTCCAAAATATTTTCCAACGAATCACATCGCGAGCCATTTTATGAGATTGGGGATGAGAAAGCACTTTGGGGCCTCTTGATTGGGATATGCCACTGGATTTTTGGGACGCAGGGGTAAAAAAAAAGTCGGGGTCGCCGTGCTTAGACAACGCCATGCTTGCGCAACAGGGAGGGGGGGCTTTACGGGCTGGGTGGCTACCATACTACAACTGGTGCCCCGTGCTTCGTGCAGGGTACTCGAACATCAATCACACTCATGACTTACGCTGACAGACAAGCACGTGCAGGGGCAATCAAACATACGCACGCACGCACGCATGCACGTACACACACACTCTCTTTCTCGATTTGCCAAATTCCCTGTCTGCCCACCTGTATGGCAGTCTGTTTGTGTGCCAGCTCGCATGTCTTCCTGCAGGACCCCAACGGCACAGCAAACAGATGGCACTCTCAGAATAATGGTGCGTACACATTCGCTCAATCCAGTACTCCCGTGAGTGTGCACCCACACAAACACACCCAATCACTGACCCTAACCAACACGTGCCACACACATGCGAGTGCACAAAACACAAGCGCGTCAGTGCGCACAGGACGACTGTGGATGAGCTGCCTGCTCGTGCACAACGGTACCGGAAGCCTCCAAACAGCACTTTTGTGTCATCCATATGCTCCACCATCTCTTTGAGGCCGCCTTCTCCATTGCCCACAACTTCGACTTGCGTCTTTGCCCCTCGAGCACCGCCTGCCTTGATGCCCAGCAGCACCCAATTGGTCGGACTCTTGTCGTCCCTGTTCAACCACGAGAAAAACGATACAATCTGCACCACTATCTATAACACAGCGTACCTTTTTCTCTCTCTGACAGCCTTGTCAGGCACAGGAGCAGCACACTGGCTGGTAGCATACCTGTTGCTTGATTCCGATAATTTTCTCGAGCCTCAGCTGGACGCAATTGCCAATATAGCAGGTGTACTGCCATGCCAACTAGGACTACGGTGGTATCACCAAAAAACAGAAAGGAATCAGCGCAAACAAGGAGCTATGGAGCAATGACACCTGGTTTCTGTGCTCGGGGAGCACATGGCCCTTATAATGTGTAAGCGGTGAAATGCATTGCAGCTACGCGAGGACATGCTGCCCCCTGGCATGGCCTATTGTCTTTGCCCACTGCTACCAGGAGTGACAGAAAATTATATGGAAAATGCGACTCTCTGCTGTGCCCGCCATCGCAGGAATCCTGCTGTGGAGTATTCTGTGGCGTTGTCCTTCTCGGAGCTTGTTTTGCCTCTCCATTTGCGCTCCAGTCCTTCCGTCCGCTCTTTCATTACCCTTGCCTCCTAACACCCATGTCCACACACAGGTACATACACCAGAAAGCACAGAGCAACACATGAGCGGGAGCAGCAAAAGCTGACGAAACGGACACACACACACACACACCCCATGTCTCCGTCTGCCTCCATGAGCATGGTATACCAGCCTACACCTTCGGGTAATAGCGCCTTTGGTGCACCCACATAGACTGTCCCTCTGCATCTGTTTCTCTACCCCGGCACAACGAGCTCCTGCAACGCCCGAGGGACTGATACCTGACTCGCCACCACTCCTGTACAAGTGCATCATCATCAACAGCGAAAACTGCGCCAGGGGCTGCCGCCGGGCCCGACGAGCCCGTCGGTCGTGGGGAGGCCATGGGGGAGACTGGTGCAGTGGGCGCTGGGGCTGGAGGGGCCAGGGTAGGCACGGCTGCTGCTGCTGGCACAGGAGCAGCTTCCGGCTCACCCGCTGCTTCGGCATTTGATGGTTGTGGTGCGGCCTCCTCAGCATTGCCCTATGGGTTTTGCGGCCAAGGGCTTTCAGAATATACCCCACATACCCCTACCTACGGGACACTCAGTGGACACGAACAAGGCGACAAGGGCTGCGACCTCCTAAAACGCACAAAGGTGGCACAAAACCCGCCGATGCCGAGAGATATGTCCATCTTATGGGGATGATTTGCTTACCATTTCCGGACTCTAAGCGCTTTTCGGACACGCATGGGTTGGGGAGGGGGGGGGGGTCCAGAATATATTTTTTCGAAAATTGGCCGTTACCGTTGACGGTTCGGGGGTTTTTGCCTGTTCTGGTCAGGTTTCAGACACACTGCACTGCACCCCTACCCCCATTTGCTGGGTGCACTTTGGGGGAAGACTTTTCGGAGAAGGTTGGGACAGTGGGAGAGCTGTACAAGGGCAAAATTATGAAACAATGGGGTAGGACATCACCGTTGATGGGATCTTACCCAGAGTGGTAAAAAATAGCCATCTTACCCCTAAAAATAGCCCATCCCTACCCTTAATCCCCCCCATACCATGGAAGTTGGAAATATTCCCCTTCCTTTTGCTCATTTTCATCATTCACAGTCACTTTTAGGGGTGAACAATGGCTCACGTCACCAATTTTGTCCCTAAGCCGCATGTTTTCAGCAATCTGCGTAGGATGATGTCATGCCCCATTATTTGCCTTTTCAACCCCTCACCAGGCTCCAAACCCCACCCATTCCATCTAAATACCGTCCAAAACATGTTGTTTTGATTTCCCCAACCCTTAAAATATGTGGGGGTGTCCTTACTTCCACACATTGAAGCGAAGCTGTAAAAAATCCCAAAAAGTGGTAAAATACACAAAGTTGGCACATTATGAACATGGCAGAGAGATATGGAACATGTGCCCGATAAACGTATTTGGAGCGGTCATTTCATCCCAGGTGGGGTCCACGTCAAGCAATCCCTGGTGCAGCCTCATCTTGGGAAGCAAACCAGGCGACTTCACGCCTCTGTACTGTCAGTCTTCATTTTCACTCCAGACCGTCAGTTCACATAGTCACTCAATGCCATCACTCTGACTCTATTCTGTGACATCATTGCACAGTAACCTCATTACCGACTCCCTCCATCCCCGCAGAAAAATTGACCTTGTCCTTTCGTCAACCCCCTAGAACCGAACAAACCTTGAAGATATCGGTCTTGTGGCTGTCAGCCCAAGCACACAAGTGCTTTGGGAGTGCCTCCAGCCATGCGTGCAGCTCCTCCATGGATGACACTCCTTCGGGGGCCTGGTGGGCATTTAGAAGGGAAGTGAGCTGTGCAACCTGAGGATTTGGGGTCATTGTGTGAAAGGACACAAATGCTGTCACGTGAAACAGAGGAAGCAACTCACAGACGAGCGGGGCACCAAACCCACGGGGGGGGCGTAGCATCGGGCCATATGCCGACTCCTTCCCACTCTCGGATGGCTTTCAGGGTGGGGGGGGGGAGGGAGGGGGGGCAGCCAAGAAGAGGGGCCATGAGGCAACGGAAACTGGGCTCGCATACGCCCCCGTGTCACAGGCGCATGGTCATAACTACATTGTTCAGTGTTTTGCTTGCTGCATTGCAGCGTAGACCAGTTCTGTACCACACCAGGTGGTTGCTAACTGTGCTTTGGCTCTGGTCCTCTGGACACTGAGGTCAGCTCGCACCCACCACCCACCCACAGTGCCGGTTAGTCTCTAACCCTTGCCCTGCAGGTCGTGCCCTTGTCATGTATTTGCTCCCTGGCACGTGAGGACGTGTTGTACTCGAGCCTCGGAGCCAAGAAGAGGGGGGAGGGGGGCTTCATACCCTGACATATATGGCATAAAATGACCGCCTGATCGCGCTCATCAATTCGAAGCATGTATGTGGGAGAAAATTTTTTTGAAACAATGGGGGGGGCCAATGTAGGTGGTACTTTTGTTTAAGGGCATACCACCCCTGAGTCAATTCCCGGCCACTATTGCTAGTGGCGCCCCACCCAAGCCGAACCATGCTTATTTTCAGGGCTGAGTTGATGTATGTTCAGAAACCCGTTGGAGGAGCAAGGGGGGGAGGGGCTGTTTGCACCGCACTACGCCTTTCCCAAAAAAAACGCTCTCTCCGTGCACTACGTGCCCACAACAAGCGCACGTACACCAGTGGCACATTGTGTGCAGGGCCGCGTCACGTGCCCTTCGTGGGGTGCTCCTCCTCAGGGTCCCCAAACAAAGGGGGGCAAAATCAGAATTAGCTCCCTCAACCTTGCCTTCTCGGGGGCCCAAAAGTGGGCGGGAATGCTACATCACCCCTGCATTCTCGGGGGTCCCCTACAAAGGGGACAAAATCAAAGCGGGCCCAAAAGCAGGCGGAAATGCTACATCACCCCTGCATTCTCGGGGTCCTGCATGTTATACCCATTGGGGATGGAACCCATGACCCTACAATTGCAAAGGTACTACCTTACCCACTGGGGTATGGGCCATCTCTGAGAAGCTTCTACAAAGGGGTGGTAGTGGTATTTGGTCCGATTTGGTTTTCATCCACTATTGGGTTCTCCTAAAAAAAACTGAGTATTTTGAGTATAGACACATGAGGTGAAAACATTTTTTCACCCTGTACTAGATCAAGCAAATTTTCCTTAGGGCGCCTTTGGCGCCCATGGTCCGAGACTTTCGGACCAAATTCCGGGAGGGGGGGGTAGGCGGGGGGGGGGGGGGGGTCGGCGTAAAGGGTCCGGTCCCGGCGAGCCCCCCGTGACCAAACCATTGGTGTGATCACCATAGCAAATGTTCAGGTCTGATGTTTTGTATTGGTGTCACCTGGTAACCAAGTGTTACCAGGCCAATTGTTGTTGATGGGCAACCATCTGTTACGATAGAGTTCGCTTGGATGGCAGGTAACTGCGCGCAGCAGGGGGAGACGGAGGAGCAGGAGGAGGAGCTGTCAGTTGCAGACACCAGACTAGAAACCTGCCCTCAGTGTCAGGCAGGCACAACGGTCACTCCAATTGTCTCCACCTGAAAAATGGGACGTCCCACGAGGCTATTATGCTAAGGCATGCCGCAGGCATTAACCGCCATCATAGCATCCCACTACCTGGTTGGGACCCTGCGCAGGAGCGCAGAGTACAAAACAAGGCATGTGCATCCCCCCTACTCCACACCCCTACATCACATGATCGAAGCAACAACGATATACATAACATCACAATCGTGTACCCCCTACCAATTATCTCCTACATTTAGTGTAGCATCAAGGTAGGTACCCCACTACCACTATGGCTCACTAATTGCGTGACCCCCTGGTGCCATTCATCTAGGTGGGATGAGGGGGATGTTCCATCAAAGCTTGTTGGTCACTGTAGCACAACCATTGTCTAGAACCACCTCTGTTGTATGATGTGCCTGTGGGCTGTCGTCATTTCATCATTTGTAGGCCATGACGTCAGGTGTGGAATAACCTAACATAACATCATTTGTCAGGGGTTGGGGGCAGTCTGAAGGCATGAAATTGGACAAGCTAGAACACCTGGTGTACTGTCCAGCAGCTGTCATGGAGGTCCAGGGACCTTGTGTCACCTAGTCAGTAGGAGGCGGTGGGGCATTCTTCTGGATGACAGTGGAATGGCTGTAGCATGACTCATATATGCAATCTTCTGCGGCCTAGGTGTCCACCTGGATGACTGGCCTAACAAGGAAGCATTGGAGGGTGCTCTTTTGTAACTTTTGTGACTTTTGTAACACATAGCCTTGGGGTTGCACATTGCCAACTGCTACCCATCCAAGGTATGCTGCCTGGCGAGACAGTTTGCCACGGCTGCGAAAAAAACTATTGCCTTTTGGGGGGGCAGCTGCTTGTTGGCCTATATCAGTTGCCCTAATTTTGAGGAGGCATGAGGCAGATGCACAAATGAATCAGAGGAGGCACCCAATGAGCAGTGTAAGCCACAGAGCAATTGATGATGAATCACCACACAGAGTTGGTTGGATGAAACCAAGTCCACACACATGGGCAACGTCACATACCCCCCCTTTGGGCCCATTCGTGTACAAGCCCTGAGGATTAAAATTTGGGGAGGTTCCAACATTGCACCTCATAAAATTCTCCTGCCTTTGGCAAGGCACCTGGAAGTTCATGGAGTGCACGTACCTTGGGAAAGCCCCCCTCCCTGCACCCAATGGCCAAATGGTGAGAAAAACACACAAAGAAGGTCTAAGACATGCTTTCCATGGGATATTGATCACTGTTGCAATATTGCATTGCCACAATATCGAAAAAAATCAGTTTTGGAAATATCTAGTGCTGAGATGTTGGCTGAAAACGGCGTTAGCCCACTGCTGACAGCACCTGTAGTTGTAGCTCTCCACGGATTTTTGTGTTGACTTTGGTTGATGGGGTGGCAAGTTTCTAGTCTGCTTTACACCTGAAGAGTTGATTTGGATGAAGAGATTAGTTGGACCTCATGCCATCCTTTGCTTGGTTGATGCGTATGCTTCAACTTCCATCCATACCTCTTCATTTGGAATTTTTTTGCCCCTCCCAGCCCTGCCTGCTGTATGCTCTTAACCATCAGATGGGGTCCCCTCAGCAAGGAATGGAATGGAGCACTGTTTGAACCACGAGTTGCAATGTTTGTTTGTTTGTTTGCCAATTTTGTGACAGACAGACATGCTCATTCGACATTAGATCCGACATGACATGCACATGCACCAAGTGCTCGCTCGCCAACTGTACATGGAGGCCAAATGCAATGCATGCTCAACATATGAAAACAGCAAACACCTATTCAGGGTGCTTCTTAACCACGGGGGGGGGGGGGTGGATTTCAGGGACCCGCCCACCCAGATTTTTTGGCAAACCCATGGACCCACAAATGTCCCACCCCTCACCCACCCACCCACCCACCCACCCACCCACCCCACTAACCCACCCACCCCACTACCATAGGCAAAATGCCTTGAACAGCGCCTTTGGCGCTGACCCTAAATCCCCCACAATGGCCTACCCTAGGGGGGGGGGGGGGGATTGGAAACCCACCCACCCAGAAATTCTGACAATCCCTCCGACACACACCAAGAAAAACCTATTGCATTACCAAAAGAAACACACACAGCACCTCAAGGGGTTACTGCATGTGTCCAAGACCACCACAAACACGTCTCGTACAGAGATAGTAGTAGGACTTGGGAGGCGTCACTCGTATATCAATGAAAACTAAACATGTATCAACAGGACACGTACACGTCCCAAGGAGGAATGGGACCCCACCTGCTACGCAATCCCACTCCAGCCACTTCCAAAATGTCACAGAACACGATGGGACCCATGTGAGTGGAGAATTCCATTGAATTGACATGGCACTTCCTACTTGACAGCAAATCAAGGGGAATCAATCAAGAGCCAAGTTCCGCTTGCTTACTAGGTCGATGTACTTCTCAATTCTTGTGCACTTACACACCCTACTGAGTGCCCTGGCACTGTCACTTTGAAGCCTGTTTGATCAAAGAAGGGCCAATGCGGGTACTCTAGCACCCATAGGGACCCACGTAGCGGCTCCTAGGCCCATGTAGCCAGGGCCACGAGCTTCTTGAAAGCCCTGAAATTACCGTTTGCAGCACCACCAGTCATTTGCTTAGCAACGGATCAGAGCGGGGGGGGGGGGGGGAGTAAATGGCCTCACCCATGGACCCACCCACCCAAGCTAAGAGCAGGGGTGGGTTGATATCATGCGCATACTGTCACAACATCCCCAATCCCACCCCTCTCGGGGTACTACAGGGTCACTGAGGCTACCACAAACGCTTTCAGCATTTTTCATAATAAAAAGCAAAGGGGGCGACCTGTTCAAAACTCCAGACCCCAACCGGGTGCGAAAAGGTGCGAATCTACCTCAAGCAACACACACCCAAAATAGGGTAAAAGCTACATAAATACAGGCTAAAACACGCTTTACATAGCTTGGATGGTCATTTTAGGTGATCACAATATCAAAAGAATGAGTTTCGGAAACTTCGGTTTTTGAGCTGTATAGGCTGAAAAACTGAATAAGCAGGTTGTGTACCAATCTATTGGGAGACCCCCCCCCCCGCACCCAATACCCAACAACGGCCTAAAACATGCTTTACATAACTTGGATGGTCATTTTAGGCGATCACAGTATCAAAAAAAAGAGTTTCAAAAACTTCGATTTTTGAGCTGCCCAAGGTGAAAAACTGCAGGTTGTGTACCAACCCCTTGGGAGACCCCCCCCCGGCACCCAATGCCCAATACCCAAATAGGGTGAAAAACACAGATATACTACCTAAAACATGCTTTACATAGCTTGGATGGTCATTTTAGGGGATCACGGTATGAAAAAAATAAGTTTCGAAAACTTCCATTTTTGAGCTGTACAGGGTGAAAAACTGCATCAGCAGGTTGTGCACTGGCCCATTCACTCATGTGAGCCATTGTTGGTGGAAATAGTTATTTCGCATTTTTGGCACGGGGTTTGACCAGCCCTAGGTAAGGCTAGAGACTGCAAAAAACGTCCTTTTGTATCCTAGTAGGCATATACTGTCACAACATCCCCACTCACACCCCTCAGAGTGGGTACCACAGGGTCACCGAGGTCACCAAAACCGCCAACATACCAAAAATGGCTGAAAAGTGCATAAACTACATGAGCGCTTGTCCCACTCCGCCCCATACAAACCCCATGGAGTCCGGACCCGGAAACACTTTTTCGGCTCAAAATAAAAAAAAACCAAAAGATTCATGATTTTCGACCCAAAAAAAGGGGGGGTCATTTTTTGACCCCCCCCCACCTCCCTCAAAACCTCAAAAAAGTGGGTTTCAAGTGGGGGGGGATCTGGGGGGTCCGGACCAAAAACCCATTGGGGGATGCATGTATTGGACAAAATAATCATTTTATAAGGGGTTAAATTAACAATTCAACCCCTTGGGGTAGGGTACGCGAATAGGCCCAAAAAGGCCCAAAATGGGGGGGTATGTGGTGTTTCCCCCTATATACGCCTGCCTGGCTCTGATCTAACAACCTCTGCGAGGTGATTTTCAGAAAAAATTTTCCCATTCGCTCAGGCTCCCATCAGCCGAGGTCAGACCCGGAGGTCAGGTCAGGGGTCAAAAAGTTCTATTGCCTTCGGCAGTGCACCTCGAAGAGAGGCTGACAGTCAGCCAATCAGTCAGTTAGGCAGGCCAGCAGTCAGTCAGTCAGACAGAAACACACAGAAACGCACAGTTTGGTTTTTTTGTCAGTGGCAGACTCCGCTGCAAGCAGTGGTGAGGAAGCCCGGCTTCAGGGCAAGCAGTGGCCGAATGGTAATGCAGCCGATCGCAGTCTTTTTGGTCGGCGGTTCGAACCCCGGTTGGGCAAACATGGCGGCGGCGCCGCCGGCAACAGTCGACCGTCCAGGATTCGAACCGCCGACCCAAAATTCCGCAGTGGGCTACGTTACCATTCGACCAGCGTTGGTTGTGGCAGAAATATGCCTCCAAACTGCTTGGAGCCTTCTGAGCACAAACTTTTGACCTCCCCCACCCCCCCCCCCCTCAAAAAAGTGATATCCAGTTTTAGGGGATAGAGGCCTCAGAATCAAAAGCTCCATTGGGGGATTGTCTTTTTGGGCAAAGTAATGAAATTACAAGGGGACATCAAATATCATGCCTTGGGGTATGCTACGCGAATGACCCCAAAAAAGGGGGTATACGACGCCCGCGCCTGTGCTTGACCTCTCTTCGAGGTGATTTTCTGCGTTCTTCAAACATTTTTGAGTTCTCCACAAAATTCTGAGTATTTTGAGAAAAGACACAGAGGGTTTAAAAAAAAACCCCTCAGGAAGGGCAAAAAAAAAAAAAACTCGCGCCTTTGGCGCCGACCCTTTCCGCCAAAATCTCAAATTGAAGAAAGACGGGTTCGAAAACTTTGGGGGGGTCTGGAGGGGGTGGGGAGGGGGGGGGGGGGGTTGGGGTCTGGAATTCGAACAGGCCGCCCCCCTCGATAAAAAGTAGCCATTTTCGGTGTAAGCAGTACTGTTGTGTCTTTTGAACGGGCCATGGCTGGCGCTAGGTAGGGCTAGGGCTTGCAAAACATTCCTTTGCATCCTGCCGTGGAGAAGCATCCCCAATCCCACCCCTCTAGGGGTGCACCACAGGGTCACCAAGGGCGCAAAAAATACTGTGCTACCAAAAATGGCTGTAAACCTCATAAACTGCATATGCACTCCCACACAGCCTGAGCCCCACAGAGTTGGGATCCAACAAAAAGCTTTTTTCAGCTCAAAATCAAAAAATTCTTAAAGATTCCCAATTTGCAACCCAAAATGGGGGGGGGGGTATTTTTTCGCCTTCCCCCATCAACACCCCCGAAACAAGTGGGTTTTCAATGTGTGGGTGGGTGGGTGGGGGGTTCTAGGGGGTTCCGACAAAAAACCAATCGGGGAATAATTTTTTGTTGGACAAAATGATGCTTGGACAAGGGTTGCACCCGCAATTCAACCCCTTGGCAAATAGGCCCAAAAGGGGGGGGGGGATTTTTCACATTTTTGCAAGCTTGTTTGGTTTTGATCCAACAACCGGGGTGATATTTGACCCCCCCCCCCCTCCCAATGGAGGCTGAAAAAGGCCGAAAGAGGATGTTGCATGCAGTTGCACAGGTTGCCAAGCAGGTTATGCCCCATCATTCGTTTAGAGTGAGGTCAACCCAGGGAGGGGGGGGAATTTGTGAGAGTGGGTGGGTCTGTAGAGGTTTGGTGGATTTTGGGTAGATTGCCTACCCAAAAAAGAGGGGGGAGGGGGGGGGGGGGGCTGTTAAGGGATGCTCCGGAACTCTGGGCAATTGAAATGCAGCGGCACCATAAATGTTCACACGCCCATTCACCTCATATTCAGAAACCTGCCCCCACAACTCCTGTAGGGTACAGCACCAGTCGGAAGAAAGCGCCATTGCTTTGCAGAGCTGTGCACCCGAGGGGCCTGAGAAAGGCACAGGCCCAGAGAGCAGACAGAAATGAAACAGAATGGTAGAAGGCAACAGCTTGGCAGAACAGCACCTCAGGCAGCTGCAACCAAATACAACAACGGGGTTGGGTGGATTACATGAATAAAAAAGGTTTACAGTACGCACACAGTGTGCCCCATTCCCTGTCAGGCGCACAGAAATGGTAGATTGGGGCAGCCCTCTCAACAATGCCATTGAGGCATCCAAAGGCTCAAGACTTGCACGAGCTGTTCCAGGCCTGTTGTATAGGGATGCAGGGGTGGTGGGCCAAACCTACCATCACGAGGAAGTCACATGCAAGCACTCGGGACCCTCAGGATCCTTATGTAACCTCAGGTTCTGTGGCAATCTGTGACCCTGTGGAAGGTGGACTGAAGCACTCCACATACCGGTTTGTGAGGGATGGGTCAGGGGTGTTACTCAGGAAGACGATGGTTTGGGCAGTTGGAAAAATGCAAGACTCTCAGTAGAATTGTATTGAATGTAGCACAGAAAGATTGCATTGCATTGCAACAAGGCTGCCTACAGGGCAAAAGAGATGCACGTGTTTCGCATCCGAAATCCTGGCCAAATTTTTGGGGCTTTCAGGTGGTTTGGAAACCAAGAGAAGGTGGGGGAGGGAAAGCAGCGCTAAGGAGGGTCCCCAGTGCCCTGACAATTCTGATTTTCGACTGAGCTATTGTTTCTCCCGCCAGGGATCAAGGCAAATGTCTACGGAGGGCAATGTGCTGATAAAGTATGTATCTCTGTAGATGGGCTCTGCGGCGTCCTATGCTGAGATGGAAATGGTCTGAGAGTACACCCCCGACGCATGAATAATGCGAACCTGGGCAACAGCGTCGCAACAGAATGGGCAGCAAGTTCAATGCTGAATTGTGACAATCTAGAAGGAGCAGCCGCAAAGTCAATATGCACCGAACCACTGCGGATCTGTCCAACCAACACTTTGTGCTTCTTCGGCCACAAGAGGTCGCCAAATTGATGTAGAGCAAGAGTCTGGCACGACCCACCTATCCATTTGGGCCACGTTCTGGAAAAAATGGCGCCCAAACATTGGGGGGCCTGAAAATGCACTTGGGTGTAATGTCAGATTATATAAGCAGACTTACACTGTCCATGACAACCGCTACAGGGAACACAGGCAACTACCCCGAACTGCAAGGCGCAAATTTACAAGAAAAGGTGCTGTCCCTTCTCCGTCTAAGAGCCTTATCAAACGTCGGATGCAGAGTGCGCAATCGTTTCCAATGTCGGATTGGAAACCCCGGAACACAATATGATCTGCCGTTCCCAAGAAAATACATATAATCTGCTACGTCGAACCTGCTGCCCAAACCACGCACTCGGGGATATCATCATGTGGGAGGGAGAGGGGGTCACAGGGTCCAGCAGACAGACCTTGCTGCCTTCTGAGAATGGATCCATCTAGTACGTGTACAGCTCTGAGAGCCACTGGGAGAGGAAATGAATGAATGGGCTTTAACGCCAGGAGCCCGAATTGGTGTGTCTGCCCAGGGGCTCATTTGGTGTGCTTGCGTTTGCCGGGGCTCATGGGAGTCTGCTGGCTGCTCTTCCCACTAAACAAGCCGGAGAGCGTCAGGGAGGGGGCGCCCCCGTTTGCTGTTGGAGCCCCGACATATGGCGTGTGCATTGTAGAAAGAAATGTAGATTGTGCACAAGCCTTGTCATACCGTGAATAGTGCCCTCCCAAACCACGGCTGCTTAGGCACTCGCCTTTCGAACGACGGGAGCCCCATTAATCATTCCACCGTACTTTTGCCGATGCTATGAAGAGAGGGTTTTTTTCTTGCTGTGCATGCTGCTTACTAATTTGGGTTTTAAGCACCGGCCGGAGGCCCATTGGTGCCCCAGGCAAGAGAGAACTCAGACCGAGCTGGGGTGGATACCCGCAACCGAAATCGCCATCTCGTGGTGGGTCTCAGTGCCAGAATAGCCTGAAGCACGAAACTGCAGACACATGCTCAGCTGACGGTTCCAGAGACCGTTGCTGTTGGGGGTGAGCAAACACGTGGAGGGTGAGCAAAACACGAAACAAGCATACGCATGGAGACAAATACAGATCCGGTGCACCTACGGCAACGTTACAGTCAGGTCTGTGCTGTGCGGGGGAAAATGAACACCTTCAGACTTCGCCACGTGAAATGCAGGCGTTGTTCAACCAGCAACTCTGTCGCCTAATCACCAGGTGCATGCCATCAACCGCCGTAAATTGTTGACAATGTCTGCCACCTGACCCCTCATGTGTTCTTGGTGAGCAAAGAAAAGAAATTACCCTCCATTAAAGGCACCTGCATTGCCAACGTCAAGGTCTCACGAATGCCAGTGCACCTTGCAATGCTGCTGTTGAGACCCAAGGCTGTAAATCCTTGGCCGGGGGCAGACAATCTTCAAAAGGAGATGGGCAAGCTTTTATGTTCATAGTTTGACAATGGCGCGTGCAAACCTCGTTGTCAACTGTGTACTGTCTGTGAAGAGTACAGGAACGAAGAATCTTTCTTGTCTCCATCATTGGTTGGAACCGAAGGTCGTGACCAAAAAAAAATAAGGGCCTCCTGAGCACGAAACACTGCCCAGGACGATTCATGCGTATCGGTGGGCCCACGGAGGGATTGCCTTCTGAGTGGTAGCAAATAACCATCTGCCACAAACCAGAGTAGACCAGCTAGAATCCCCAGCAGGGGTCCAAGGTTCCCATACCCAATCGGCGTTTGGTTCCCAGTAGCAGGGAAAAACGGGGGAAAACGGGGAAAAACGGGGGAAAACGGGGAAAACGGGGGAAAACGGAGGAAAAACGGGGAAAACCGGGGGAAAAACGGGGGAAAAACGGGGGAAAATGGGGGAAATCTGGGGGGGGGGGTATTTTGGACAAGACCCACCCACCCGAATTTTACCCCCCCCACGTTTATAATTCTGTGGGGAGCATTTTTTGCAAACCAAATTGAAGCCAAGGCACTCTCCCGGGTTAGGCATCCCAGCCCCAAAGGGTGACGCACATAGCAAAAAGAAATTCATCAATATGCACGTCACCCATTGATGCTGCCGTACATGCCAACAAATGTACGGCCCCGCCGGTAGCTTCGTGTCGTTTTGTTAAAAGTTGACCGGTCTCCGGTTTGCCCCGGGGAAATCTTTTAGGCGGGCCCCGGGGTTGCCCTGTCCCAGGCACCCATTTTCCATCTCGTGCATTGCCCGCAAGCCCAATGGCAGCTGACGATTTGGATGATGTGCCAAGACATGCGAGGGCCTTGGAGATGTCCGACGACAAACCTCATTTTTGTGACACCAAATGTCGTATGCGCACATACAATATACCTTCATGAGGATGAAAATTGGACATATCTGTGTGGAGATGAGAGCAACATAAGCAGGGGTATGCATATAAAAAATAGTGGCAGTGCAAGAGACCTGAGCAGCTTGACCCATTCATCACAGTTCCCATCCTCCCCCATTTTCCCCCGTTTTTCCCCCGTTTTTCCCCCGTTTTCCCCCCATTTTCCCCCGTTTTTCCCCGTTTTTCCCCCCGTTTTTCCCCGTTTTTCCTCCATCTGTATCCCTTAACCTATGTCACAGACTTTCCTCTCTTTGATCCTTTAGTAAAAAGCCCTCTCCTGTATCCCACACCCAACCGGCGTTTAGTCGCCTACTGTTCCCAAATCTTGGGAACCTTGGACCCCTGTCCCAGTCCCATGGGGTACCATCCGCATGATATGGCAAGCTCCATATGCAATGAGCATCGTGCTGCGGACATGGGGTCTTGCTAGCACATGCACTGCTGGACCACAGACCCTCTGGGTGCCCAGATCCAGACTACATCCAAGCGCTGGATGACCACACCATGCAAGTGTGCAGCCAAGTCATGGAAGCTCAAACACGCCAGGCATCTCAGCCCCTCTTGTCAGAAAAGCCCATGTACACGCCATTTGTGTGCTGCTCTCTCTGAAGGGCCACGCAAACAGAGAGGCCGCTGGCTTGAGGGGCAAATGGGCAAGTGCTTACCACTGCACAGTCTCACTGGTTTTGGGAATGATGAACTGGTCCACAATCTTGGGCCCACTGTGCTTGCCTGAGGAAGTGAATGATGGGGCTCCCGACCTGCGGGCCAAAAGGACATTGCGCAAACCAAACCACATCACCAAGAACTGAGAATGGAAATGCACAAATGGCGCCGTGCTGTATGCTGTGCCCACACCGATGGGGGTGATACGATCGAGTTCTGCTTTCAACCACCTGTTTTTTCCCAGTTGCTGGATGGTCTTCGCTGAGTTCCAGGCGTCTGCAAAATTTATTTCTGAACCAGACTTCGTTCATGACAGCAGAGAGCCTTCCCCAGCCCAAAAACTTCAGGCCCTTCGTGCCTCTGTTTCTTCCAGAACACGCTCCAATCATGATTGTAATGGTGTGTATGTGGGTGTGCGTCGGTACCAGCGAGTGTGCTTGTGTGTCTGGCTTCCCTGCGGACGTGCGCGTCAGTGTGTGTGGGTTGGCAGGGTTTGGGCAAGCACGTCCTGCCATTGCTGGGACACCTATTAATCGCACTGTGCGAGACCGGCAATGCTGTATTGAATGATCTCACTGCAGAAGTCTCGTGTGTTCTTGTCTCGAAGGGCCAGGGAAGGGGAACGCCTAGACAGAAGGGAATACCTCGAGCCAAGGCGTGCTACTCATGGGCCCCCCGTAAAGAAAAAACACACCCTGCAGCGTCTAGGTCTGCCACCAGATGGACGGTGTTGGATGCGATGGAGGTTGACTCTCACACAAACATTGTGCCACCCGCTGCCTCATTGTTACGTTTTGCGCTGCAATATGTGCCACAGTGCGTCCCACAGTGCACTTCATTCAAGACAGTGCTTCCAACATACATCTCGGCAGTCCAGGGTGCTATGCAGCAAACACGTCCTTGTGGTGGAGCTGTTCATTCTCAACTCATTCTCACCTCTAGAGAGGAGTTCAGGATCATGCCTGTCAATACACACCTTCTGGAATCCATCGGCTGGGTCGACTCCACATATATGATGGGGGCAGGGCTGTTGTGTCCAAACCACTGTCACTGATACTAGACCCCACTTCCCATTGATTGCATAAGCTGGACAAATTGGAGGTCACCGAACAGGTGGAGCCGGCTCTGGGCAGATCAAATGCGCTCATCTTGTTTGGCCGGGCGCCATTGATACCTTTGGAAACCAGCGCATGTGACTGCATGGGCAAATCAAATACGCGTTGCACAACATGGATGGCACTGTAATTGAAGACACAGCAAAACGAGGTGAGCGACTAAATCAGCACCACCGAAACATCAGGTGATTGAAAAAAGTAACATGATTGCAACCCGCCAGCTCAGCAGAGGAGATCGGGGGAATAACCAGAGCGAAAACGCATCCACAATACACTACGCAGAACTGGATGTCTGTGTGGACAAAAAATGGTAATAGGCTACGTGCTGTGCACATCAGAGACGACAAAGCCCCATGTGCCAAGCACCAGCCAAACCACATAAAGAGGGTCTGAAAAATGCACGAAACGCACAAAAGCCTTTTCATCTTTGTGTAAGGCCAAAACATGAAAGACGGTCCTCAGACGGTTCTACTATCACAATCTTACAAACCAAACCCCTTGAGGGCGGTACCACAAACCCCAAGAACTTAGAAAACCCACCGTAGCACTCTGGACCAGCTCCCCTGAGCACTCTGCTCATAGAGCCAAACCACTGCTGATCCCCAGGCGGGGCTAGAGGCCACAAAACAGGCTCCGACACATCCCATCATTGTCACAATGATTACCCACCAGCCCCTCCTGTGGGAGTACCGTGCCAGCACCTTCGGCAACCTGCAGAGGGGAGGAGGGATGGGTTTTGCCGCCCACCTTCCCCCCTGAAAGTGAAGCTGGCAACAACATTGGCATCTGAGGGCCACTTGAGGGGCTGGGGCTGGGTTGCATGGCCATTCCCAAGGACACAGGGTCACTTGACCCCTGGCCTCCAGATTGCAGTACCAACAGCACAAGCCAACCTTGCCAAGGCTCAGGACTTAATTTACTGCTTAAATATGACAGAAATATGCGTCTGAAGTACATGTCAGACCTCAACACGTATCTTCCAGATTCAGGGTAGCTGGATTGGTTTGTGTGTAGGTCTAGGACAAGAGAACACCACGGTTGATACCTGCCCGTCAGTTTGCCTGATGAATTTCTTTTGTACACAAACTCACATGGAAGATGTTGGCAGATCAATATCATGTGGATAATGGTCTTCGGGCCACTTTTGGGTGTTTGTTTTGGTCTGGGTGGGTCTGGGCCAAATTGGGTGCGGGGACCGTGCCATCAGATTCAGCACAATCATAACCCGAGTTTTCAGGCCAAAGCTTTCCACTGCACCTGGATTTGGCCGGGGGTCCGAATTGCCCTGGGGGGACGGTGAGGGGGGCAGGTTCCCCAGGGGGGAGGGGGTGTCGGGCACCTCCGAACAGTTGGGTATGCAGCCCAGGTGTGATCTGACAGTTCGCACCGCCCCTTCCCACAATAGAGGGTAGGGTATCATACATTTGTATAGCGCCTCATCTTGCGATATCCGGCGCTCCTAGCCCCTAGTATCTCAAAGTATGGGTCTCTAGTACAGCCAGACGCCCAAATAGCTGCACTGCGCAAAGTGCACCCCCTTAGTGCACCCCCTAAAAGGCCACCGGTGGGGCACGGGTCAAAAAAGATGCCCGGCGCGCTAACGTTCCCCCATTGGGCGCCTTCGGTGCCGGGGCACCTATGGCACCCATTGGCTCCTTGGGTTCATACCTTTGACAATTAACTGTTGGCCGGAGGCCCCTTGGGGGGGGGGGGGGTAGTTGGTGTCCTAGGACCCGCAGAGTCGACCCCCCCCATGGTTTCTTCACTGTATCAATTTGCCCTTCTTTTCACTCCCCGAACAAAACATGACAAGGGCTGTGAGAAGAGGGTGGGAAGTTTCATGATGCCTACGACGACACGGGCACAGTGTGCTGGTCGCCCGTTGGGAAAAGGGCACAACTGTCAACACGGATCAACAGATCACCAAGTGTTACCCATCAGCCGTGAGCAGCATTTCCAAGCATTTTGATATGTTTGTTTTGCACATTTGTGCTGTGTGCCAGTGAGGGGGGAGTCCTCCTTGCAAACTTTGCATTCCAAAGCATCGCAGCTCATAAGAGAGGTCCATACCGTGGATCTTTGGGCTGACACTGGGGACCGAAGGTGGACTATTGAGGGCTGAGGATGAGCGCTCCATGGACTCCGGGGTTGCGGTCGGCAACAGGTCCAGATGCCGAGCCCCCCACTTGGGATCCAAGCGGTAATCACTTGGAACTTGGTCAAGGCCAATCACAAACACCTGAGAAATTGGCATCACGCGGGAAACTCACCAATGGACAAAGGGTCCTCCAAAGCTATGTGCCTTCCTTGCGATGTTTCCCACTGCAACAGACCAGCCTTCGACTGCGTGGGCATTGGGGCGATTTGAGCATCTTGCTCTGCTTCTATGATGAGATTTGGTTTATGATTGTGCAACTTTAGCAATGCTTCACTCCGCCCAGACAAGCAGCAAATCCATCACAAATGCTTTGTTCCCATGATGTGGCATATGCCGCGTAATAAGAAGAATCGTGTATTGATATCATCCTCGATCGAGCTTTTTGTGCAAAAACGCGATGGCTTGGTGTTTAAACAGTAGGCCAGCGAACATCAGGTCCAACCAAACTCTTTTTGCTGCCAAGAATGTGGAAATATTGTGGGCCCTGAAAGCTTGGATGCTCGAAAAAAAAAAAGGATCGCAACCGACACCCTTGAAACTTTTGACCAGTTTCCTCCAAATTTCTTGCACAGGCAACATTTTCTTGAACTCTCATCAGCGTCTTGTTTATGCTTTACTCACAATACCCCCCCCAACTTTTCACCCACTTTCCTCCTGGTGAGTTGGTGAGAACGCCTCCCCCAAAGTTTCCTGGTTCCATTTGTCCCATTTGTCCCAAGAGAAGTGCTCTCCACAATGTTGAAACCCTCAACGACGCTCACCGACGGAAGGATGGGGATAGCTAGCGAGAACTAGGCGCTACTCGTAAATGGCGTGCTTGTGCTTAGCTTTGTGGACCCTGTTGTTAAAGAGGTCTGCACGTGGCACACAGGTTGAGAGGCCCCAAGCCCTGGCAATGCTGGTCACTTCAGGGTATCACACCTCCAAATCCCCACTGGGCTTCAGGTGGAAGCGGACGAAGCTCTTGTAATGCTCAATCTGCAAGGAGGAGTATCCTGTGTCCCAGTGGGCTCCCATGAAAGTGACGCATGTGAAAAGGTACACGCCAAAAAGTAGGGAAACACATGGGCCAGACATTGTGTAATACAACAAGAACCATGCAGCAGAATAGCAGTAGCCATGGGCTCCAATCAAAGACCCAGTCCTGAACAAAACAGAGGTGCATATCAGGAGGCGCCCATGCAAAGATTGATGGCAGGACGCAGCGTGGCAGATGCAGTGGATGAAACATGCGTTTGCTACAATGGTCAGTGTCCGCACGGAGTCTCACACTACCCCTGAATCCCGTGTTCCTTCTTTCGCCTCTGCGCCGAACATGCATGTGCTGCGTGTGCGCTTCCCATGGCACCCAGTTCGTTGCGTAGCACAGAATGTTGGAACATCTTTGCAATGTGTTCCATTCGCTATTGATAACACACTTGCTACTGATACTACTATTACTATTACCACCACGACTACTCCCACCACCACTACCCACCCGCACTACTACTCCCACTGCTACCATGAATTCTAGACCATTGATTGCCAATACTGCTAATACCACTACTACTACGTTGCCACCACCACCACTCTGCCACACTGCAAATTAGCATGCGACACTGGGGAAAGGTCTTTCGTCTTGAACCCCAAACAGTGGTCTGTTTTGATCTTGCAGCCTTTCAGTCCAATCCTCCTTCGACTCGAAAGTCCTTGTCACATCCTGCAAACATTTTAGAAGCTTCCAGGGGTTGGAGTCGCTGGGAGATGTTGGTAAGGAGTGTTGGGAGTTGAGAATGTTGGCATCAGGTGAGGCTCAACTGCTACGGAACGCAGCAGCACGCCAAATGTGTAAATGGAGAAAAACAGCACCGTGAGCGCATCTGTATTGGAGCTGGGTTGGACCATCGACGCACGGTGGATTTTCAATTGCGGTGTTTGGGGGGGGGGGGGGAGTCAATCAGAGTTCCCGTCACCCAAGCCAAGGGGTAACGAGGGGGTCCGGCCATGGGGCTTTATCGCCCCCCCCCCCCAGGTGCACCAACAGCATTTAGGTTGTTGTCCCTACATGTGCAGCACAAACGACTGAGACTTGCAGGGCCATCTCAGAGGCCGCTGTCACTTGAGAGGCACTGTAACCTGCGGCACTGCATTATTGTGGCGGTTTTTGAACAGGCAATTTGATTTTGTCTTTACCTTTCCTTTGCACCGCACCCACCAAAGATGATTTTTGTTGAGGGGCAGTCCTTGTTTGGTCTAAGAGTCAATCCTTAATTCAAGAAAGTCCTTGGTCTGAAGAAACATGAAAAAATTTCTCTAACGACTGCCATGCTGCTGTCCTGCGGCGAGGGGATCAGGCATACCCATCGCTCAGGACACGATTGCGCATCACTGCAGTGTATTCCAAGATGTCGAACATGGACACCAGCGTGCGCAATATGTCCTGCAGCGGGACGGGCATTGCATCAAAGCAGGTCTTGAGGAATGGCAACTGCTCCGTCAGCAGATTGAAGAGGCGGTACAGGTGCTCATCATCCACTGAAGCGGTGAGGACCTTGTGCTGAATGGCCCACTCGAAGGCGACCTCCAGAATCACACACAGTCCGAACACACAGAACAAGTGGGCCTGAGAAGGGAGGCGGATAGACACATCGCAAGCTCACAAGCCCACAGGCCCCCCACATTCTACCCCCTTCTAATACACCCCCCCTGGGCTGGTGGTTACCGGCCAAGCATTGCCGGGGAACTACCAGCCGCTGGGGGTTGCAGGCACGGCACCATGGAACACATGCAACGCTTTGATTGGGCCGTGCCAGCACAATCCAGTGCGCCGCGTGGCTGGACAGCCTTGCTGGCGACGTCTGTCTTGCATGACAGCAGTCCCGGTACGCACACCTGGCCAACAAGCTCCCATGGTTGTTTCTTGGTGGTCGACAAGCTGAGCCCCTGGGGCAGGGGGGGCTTGCGTGGGGGCAGGGGAGGACTAGCTGGATGTTTTCTTCTGGGAAACCACTAAGTGCACCAGGAGGGACACTCGTGCTAATTTGGAATGCCACATGTGAAGACGCTTTGAAGTCGCAAGGAGTTGAAGGAGTTTCTGCCAATGGCTGCAGTTGTGCTATCATTGCCACATTACGCGTTTCCGACTCTATTGAGCCTTTGCTGGTTGCCTTCGGCATTCCCAGTGAATGCATTTTTTGCGTGTGTGAGTTCAACGTGCCGATTTGTGCTCAAAGGTTTGTAGCCGTGATTCTCGAACATACAAACGTGGCTACACAATCAAGGTGATGCATTCAACACCCTTCACACTTTCCCTTTTGTTGGAGTTTCTTCAAACGCCTCCCACCAATTTCGGGGTGGGAAGTTTCATGAGGGCTCGGACATGGTATAGTGCCTCATGAAAGGGGAGCACATGTTTCCTCGCCTTTTTTCTAGGGTCTCTTTTTTTAAAAAAAAAAAAAAAGGTGCATCCACTAATCTTGACCTGTATTGTTGTGTTGAACCACGTTCTTGCATGTTACACTCATGACCCGTTGCATTTTTGTGATTTTTTTTGGGAAGAACCCTTTGTTTATCATGTTTTGCTTTGCTCTTGCATATCAAATGTCTACCGATCCGCTTTGCCCATGCATGCATTCGTGCATCACATGATATGCTACTCATTTTATCTCGCGAGGCCAACCGCCACCGATGCCATGTGTATCATTTGTATCTAAAGCCAATAACAATGGTTGTACCGTTGCACACCCGTGCGTGTGTGTCGTTTGACATGGTGAGTATCTTTCCCATCGATACATGCACCACGGATTGTAGGTTCATGGGATTGTAGGCTGACCGAGGGGCTGTACCATCAAGGGTTGCCAATTGGTTCTTTGTTCCATGCACTTTGGTTGTGTTTTGTGGACTTTGGGGAGGGTCTGTGGTGGTGGCTGCTCCAATGTGAACAGAGACGTATTTTCTTCCCAAAATCGTGGGCGGGATCCACAGCGCGCACAGTATTGCGCAAGCTTTCGTGCCGGCCCTGCTTTTGTTGAGGTGGCATGATTCTGCGGCTCTGAGCTTCCTTCAAGTTTGCTGTCGAATCTGTGTGCACAGGTTTCAACAAACGATGAGCCTGCAGCCGCCATCAAATGGCCGTTCACCACAGGAGGGGAAAATTGCACGCTCTATTTTGCGCGGGTAAATTTCGCTGTGGTAAATGTTGTGGAACGTCCCACGTCTTGCAGAAACCACAGGTGCAACAACGCAAAGGGAGGCCGGGTTTTCGTTTGCGGGGGGGGGGGGGGGGGATAGAGCCTGGCTAGACCATCCCCCACCCCAAAAAGGGCTCAATTGACAGGACCGCCAACATCCTACCGAGACTGACCCCCGGGCCTCGGAGGTGACCCAGACCCAAAAATCGGCAAAAAATAAAAATGGAATTTTTGGAATTAGCGTGTCGAGGGGGTTCAGAAAAGTCATCATTTGCCATATATTTGGTGAAAAAAAATGATCAATTTCAATACTCCAAAAATTTTTCATAGTATAGAATATTACTACACCCCTCTCCCCTTAAATCTAGCTAACAAGCAAGCAACAAGCAAGCAACAAGCAAGCACTTCTCCTTTCCGTTTTACTTTTTTATTTTATTTGGGATTTTATTTGGGGGCCCCAGGGACCAGACTCGACGTATATAGCTCAGATTCAGACAGGGCCACATGCCAGGGACCCTGAACGCCGCCTCAAGGCCGTGTATAATAGACTGCAGGGACAATGCTGGGCCATGAAGCCCTTTTTCAGATTCAGGCGATAACAGCTCCTGATCCTGCTCCTGCTGCAGTGTCTGATGAACTGTTTGCTGCTGCTCCCACTTCGCCTTTCTCCGGTGCCTCGCTTTCACAGGCCTCAATCAGAGTTGGGAAATCAAGCTGCGGAGCAAAGAAAAAAGCAGCGGCTCACAGAGATCCCGCAGCTAAGTATGCTGATCCAGCCACCCCACTTGTTGCAGCTTTGTTTGATTCCTGGGCAGAGGCCTATCGTCGGGATACTAAATAGGCCTCTGCGTATAAACGGTTGCAAAGGGAGAGTATGTGCGGCACTGTGCCCTATACAAGGAAAAGATTAGGTTTAAAGGCAGGCTGGTGGTGCCCAGCTCATTACAAAAAGCTGTGGTGATCGCCATGCATACCTACAGCCATCCAGGTCGGAGTAAGTTGGAGGCGCTGTGCTGTCGACGGTTTTTGTTATCTTCCTCTCCTAAGAAACTGATATCTGAAGTTTGCAATCAATGTACGGTGTGTCAAGCCTGTAAGATGTCCAATAGGCCCAGTCCTGATACACTGGAGCATTTTCCTATCCCCTCCTCCCCATTTGCAAGCCTTGCGATGGATTTTGTGGAATTGGATCCTATCAAGGTAGACGGGCAGAATTTTGATTCGGCACTGGTTGTGGTGTGTTGCCTCAGTGGCTATGTGATAGCAATCCCCACGCGTAAGAGAGGCCTGGATGCTGCCAAATTGGCGCGTATTTTTTGGGGGGCGCTGTGTTTTCTTTATGGGCATTCCCAGAGAAATTTTTTCGGACAATGACCACTTGATCACGTCTGAATTTTTTGAAACACTCTGTGAACAGAGTGGGATTGAGCAGCATCAGGGGCTAATTTATAGGCCTCAGAGTAATGGGAGGGCGGAGGTGGTAGTAAAGTCGGTAGTCAATGCTTTTTGGCGATTTTTGGAGGAACGCCCTGGTAATTGGGTACAATCTTTGCACATGGCCCTGTGGGGTCTAAATGACCTTCCGGGTCTAAATGACCTTCCAGGGGCCATTACCCCGTATTCTCCCCATAGGTTAGTTTTTGGGCGTGACCCCCCAAGGTTTGGGGATTGCCCTCCAATGGGGGCACAGGATGGACCGGAAGATGCATTTCAATTCTTTGACGGAAGTCCACAGGAGCAGGAGCAGCGAGCAGCAGGTGGTACGGAAACGCCTAATGAAGCTCCACAATTCGGAGAGAAAAAAGTTTGAGGCCAAACACCCACCATTGAGTCTGTCAGCAAGCTTGATCGCTTATGGCAGGGCCCTGTGAGGTGTTGCAGGTGGTTAGCAAATCCAGGTTCAAGGTTGACACCCCTGATGGTGTCCAAGTATTGCCTGCCACCTGTTTGAAGTACTATGTGGCTCCACAAGGTAAGAGGGAGCCATTCCATCTTTATCGAAAGAGACATAATCCTCGTGCCTCTGAAGCAGAGGAGTGGGTTTTAGATAAAGTGTTGAAGGTACGGTGGCAGGGGAAGGGAAAGAGGAGACATCGGAGGTGGCGGGTCTTATGGAAAGGCCACGCAAAGCCCACCTGGGAACCAGCCTCCTCATTCTGTCACAGCCATGGCGGGATTTCAATGCTGCCAAGGGGCTGAACTTGCGAATTTCTGATATAGTACAGTAATTGCTCTGCAGATGGCCACTGTTTTTTATTTAGTCTGGACAGGGTCTGTACCCCTTCGTGGGTCACTGGGGGGGCTGCAGTGCCAGCAGCAGTCCACCAACCTCTGCCTTGTAAGGGGGGGGGGGGGTGCAGGGATGTCAGCAGTCTGCCAACCCCTGCCTTGTGATGGGGGGGGGGGAGTGCTGCAGGGAAGTCAGCATTCTGCTGCCAACCCCTGCCTGGTGATCTAAAGTGCGACTTGTCACAGCGAGTCCAAGGATCATGTTGCCTCCCTCAGGCCTTTGCAGAGCTGCAGTATTGTATTGTTGTTTGATTGTTTGAGAAAAAAAAATACAACAAGCCTAATGTGATGACCCTGGTGGGACCACCCAGGTGCTCGGCCCCCTCTACTGAGTTGAGTGGCTCTGTGCCGAGGGGGGTAGTTGGGAAGTTTGGCCCCGCCTACAGAGCAGAGAGGCCCTGCAAGACTGACGCCCCAACCAGGAGAGTGCACGATAATTTGTGCAGTCCGTGCTGGCTTGTCTGTGCAGCGCGGTACCTCTGTTGTATTGCTTTCTTCCTCCCTTCCGTTATTTGCTCCATCTGCCGCAGGTGCCAGTCAATGTATGAACGTCAGGACGTCGGAGTGTGTGCCTTCAAGACTCCGTGTCAGGTGATGATTTCGGACATTTTTGAGTCGTTGTACGCTGAATTAGGCATCAGGGGTTGACAGGAAGCCTGCTTGCTGCAGCAGAACATCCTGTCGTACACTGTGTCAGTTTGTTACTGTGTGTTCTCATTGCACAGGCCAGATCGGTCCGGAATGGGGGACCCAAGCCACCAAGGCAGGCCAATACCCCCACGTTTCCATCCGCTGGGTAAACGGCTGGGTAACCGCTGAGTAAATGGGTTTCCAAGCATGGCAGAATTCTGCGCAGGGTGCTGTACATATTTAAGTCTTGTGGCACCTCAGGGGATTCATAGTGCTTGGTTGCTTTGGTGCTGTCTGCTCAGGCTGGCTCACTGTATGTATCGGCAGTTTTTCTGATTGCAGCCTGCAGGGCGATTTTTTTTTGTTCCGTGTGCATGCAGGTCATTACTGCTTGTTTTCTGGCGTTGGCTTCTGCAGTTTGGTCAGGTCTGCCGCTAGGTTGATACAGGTCTGTCAGTCAGTCCCAGACACTGGTTCTGACTTGGGAGGGGCATGCAGCAGACCAGACCTGACCTCCCCTGAGGGGCCTTAGGAAAGGCCCCTAGGCCATTATAGGGCTGACGTGAACTGTGCATTTGGGATTTCAGGCTTCCAGGATAGTTATGATTTCGGATGTTAGGCTAATGCGCCTTTGTTTGATTTATGGGTCTGTATTGTTTCCTCTTTGTGACAGACCCCTCTTTGATGGATTGAATGCTCTGATTTGGAATTTGTGCTCCGTCAGGAAGGATCTGCCAGCTCCGCTTTACCTCCCTGGTTCCCTTTCAGCAAAGTTCTGGGCACCCCACAAACAGTCCTGGGCTGATGTTAGATTCTGCCTGCTTTTGCTGAGAGGGAGGTGGTGTGCATACCAGTGTGTGCATGAGGCCCAGCAGCAGGCGTTTGGGCTGCTTGACGCCGGTGTCCGTAAAGCACATGAATGTGATCGACATGATCAGCATTGCCACGAGCGATGCAGTAGACTGCTGTATGGCCCGCCCCAGGAGGGACCACACAAGCCCCAGCAGCGAAAGGGGCAAGGCCCAGAGAGTCTCCGTGTCCATCAAAGGCTTCAAGGTGGCGGCGTTCAAGGGGAAAAGGGAGTGCACCAGCGTGAAGTAGAGGAACCCTCCGACCTGCACAAGTAGATGGGTGGCTTAAACCGAGGGGGCCTTGTTCAAGAAGGGGGGCATGCCAAGGGGATGAGCACTTCTGGGATGTGCTCAGGGACCGCCCCCCCCCCCTCCCTAAAGGAGGCACAAAAAAATGGGCGCATTCATACACTCTGCGTGGCCGGCCACTTGGGGCTGCTCGGTTGCATACAAGAGGACCTGGCCCACCGTCCCCACCCCCCACCCCCCACCCCCCTCCAGCTACACACACCTGGGCAGTTCATGAAAAGACCTCAGCTTGTGCACATAATGAAGTGTATGCAATCCCCTTTCTGGCCATCTATCACATGCAACCTGTGGAGAGAGGCCACAAGCCACAAGAGGCTTAGATGAAGTGAGAACCTACAATTGGTCAGAGGAGTGGGTTCTCCTGGCACTTTGCTGTTTCATGCATCCAAGCTACCTGCCTAAGGCCATTCCCAGTACCGTTTCTGGTCTGTGGCAACCGCACCCACCCACCCACCCACCCACCCACCCACCCACCCACTGACCAACCCAAGGGGAAATGCAAGCGCCAGCGGCATGGGGCCCAGTCACCCACTGCCCCAGCCCCTACTATGACGGCCCATCCCTCATCGGGGGATTGGGGGCCGGTTGTGTCTCAAGGACCCACACACCCGCCTCCACACAGTCTCCCGTGGGGCATCAGCAGCACTATGCACTAAGGCCTGGTACATATACCCCTCCCCTCACGCAAGCACGGCCAAAGTCCCAGAAAAAGGCGGCAACACAAGGGCCACCGAATGGACAAGGCCTTGCTTACAGGTGGGCATGAAAGGGCTCGTTCCTTGTGTTCCCACACACTCCCGGCTCACATAACACAGGGTAACACAGGGTCGTCGTGCTTAGACAATGCTGTGCAGGAAAGGGGGGGGGGGTTTGGCACAAGGCCTCAGTATTAGGTTGTTTGCCTTTGGCGGCACCTATTGGCCTCTCGCCACTGCTCATTCTGACCCTCTGTGGGTCCGAACGTGTTTTGGTTGTGTCAACGGAGCCCCTGGATGACTTCTCCTGTTTGACTACTCCAGGGTCGGCTGTCCCGGAGACGGGCTGTTGCCCGTGCTGTTGACCAGGTGCATCCAGATGCACACTCCGAGTCCATGCTGGGTTTGCTGACTCCAGCACTGACTTGTGCGCGCTGGGGTGTACATTTGCAGGATAATTTTCCTGACAGGGGCTTCTAAAAACGACAATGATTCTTTCCCTTTTGTCCTTTCCTTCTCCTCCTTCTGCGCTCTGCACCGTTTTCGGCGAGCGCGGTCTGCCCTGTCCTGTTATCTCCCCTTGGTCGTCCCTTTCTACGTGCCCGGTGTCCTCTGGACCCTCCCTATTATTTCTGCTTTGGCGGCATTGGGTGGCGGGGGAGCGTGTTGCAGGGTACGCAGTGCACATGGTGCAACATTGGGGGGTCTTACCGCACATTGCACGCATGCGCCTGTGCCATGGAGTGACTACCACCCCAGGCCGCGAAACTAACAAAAACGCGCATCATCAGACGAACACGCACACAAATTCGCTGGGAATTCAAAGCACGTGACATTGGGAATACCCCTCTTTGCCCCTCCGGGGGGGACCCCTTGCCGCTCCAAAATCAACCTTCGGAAGGGTCTCACACGAGGAGGACTTGGCCCCCAGAAGCGTGTACCCTTGCCCTAATGCACGTCTCTCGCAGGACATCGCCTCTACACCCCACCCCTTGAGAAGCCCCTCCGTACGATACGCTTCAGAGGGCTCAAGCGACCGCCGTCCAGTTCGTCCGGCGCACAAACTTCCTGCTCTGAAGCACCCGGCCCTCAACACAGCCCTCCCCCGAATGGGCACACCAGATCGAATTGCCAATTCATTTGCCGAAAGCGAAGGATGTTCAAGATGCCGTACGACCGAGACACTTTGGGCGAAGGATACGCCGCCACGCGCCGGTACACCTGCCCATCATTATGCAGGGTCCCGCGATCCAGCAGGTGAGTGGGGTGCAGGAACGCACCCCCGCCGCCACACACCACCAGCGTCGGCTGGGGGTTCTGCTCGGCCTGCTTCGCTTGCTCCAACAGCTCCTCAGACAGGGCCTTGGAAATGGGCTGCTTGATGGGGACGTGGCGGGTGTAGTGGTGGATGTCCCCTGCCAGCCGCAGCGCACAGCGCTTGCCCAGCACGTAGCGGATCAAGTCGGTGGTGTTTCGGGCAGTTTTGCTCCCGAAGTAGTGGTCCAGCACCCAATTGGGCTCGTGGGTCACAACGATCACACGGTCGTCAGGGCCCAGGTGGTTCTCAGCGACCTGTTGCAAGATGACCACGTCGACGTGTAATTGTGGAAGGGACCACAATTACAATCAGCTCCAATGATGGACAAAACCCTAAATGTTGGAATGCTGGAATCTCGCGCCTCGTTCAACGATGCGCAACCGACGCCCCCCCCCCCCCCCCGCCTCAGAAAACGGGCAGAACCATGGCCACTTTTTCTCAGCGGAGCGTGAGTGCGTTGCCCTCCTCTGCAAGGGCAGGAGAGCCAAAGAGGCCCCAGCGGTGAACATTTTGGCGGAATGACGGGGTTGGGGGCGGTCGTCAGGATGCTGAGGTGAACCGAAGCATAGACCGAATGTGCACCAAGTGACTCAATGTGAACGGAATTTGAAGACGTTCGCCTGAAAAGGCCTTGTCAGCAGGCGTACTGCTGCGGATTGCTGCTGGTGTTGCCGGCGTGGTGGTTGTCTGCGCCTGCCACAGTTCACCACGCGGGAAGGGCTGCGGAGGGTTGCAAAAGGGTTTCGAGGGATGTCAAACACGGTAAAGAGTAAGGTGTGGATGGGTGTGGCATAGTAGGGGGGGCTGGAGGTTTGTGGAACGCAGAGGCTTACGTGGGTTGAGGGTGCTGGGGTTTTGAGAGGGCCAAGAGTGGTGGGTTTACAGGGTATCCTGTGCAAACCTCCACACCACAACCCACCTCAACCATCCACAAACCTTTACCAACCACACCGCTGCATCATCTTCCCCTACATGAACGACGCAGCGCCGCAACCTCCTCTGCAACCCATCGACAACATCGCTTCACAGCCTCCAACAATCTCCTGAACTACATCCTGCAAAACCGCTTTCCCTATGTCTATTACAACCTTCTACAACTCGCAGACCTGCAATACAACCTTCAAATCCCTGCAACCCTCCAACACCCTCCACATCACCTTCCACACAACTCAACTTTAACGCAAAAGTTCTTCTGACATGTAGCCCAAGCTAACACACATACCCAAGAGAAATACTGAAACTGTGGCACATCAATGTCCTCCGCAAGGCCATTGTCACACCCAAAGATCCACCAATTGTGAGGCAGTTTGAGGGCAAAATATGAAGTAGTCTGGGGTAACAGCCATCCTCCCAACCATTTGCTGCAGCAAATCATGCGGATATACGTTTCCAAGCCGTCGTACCAGTCGTGGTTGCCCGGGATGCAGAAAGCCTGAGGGCCACTGAAGAACAAAGAGGGGTAGAGGCAGCTGCATTCCAGATGTCCATATATCACTACTCCTGCACATACATGCTTCCACACACCAGCACCACCACTACGCCTGCATGCAGCGGTCTACGCGACGATGCTCCTGCATGCATATCTCAGATATGCTCACACACACACTCACACTCACACCACCAACACCTCTGCATGCAGATATCCACGGTACTGCTCCTGCAGGCACGTGCTCACGCACACCACCACTACTTGTATGCAGATGCCCGTACACCACTACTCCGGCATGCACATGCTCGGAAACACCACCACTCCTGCAACATGCCCGCATGCACGTGCTGACACACCGGTAGGTGGCCAGTTCGTTCCTTGATGGCTTGTTCGTAGGCAGACATCGAAGGCGCTCTGTCCCAGACGGTGGCAGAGCTTCCTCGAAAGGGCGCATGAAGCGGCCAGTGTAGGTCTCATAGCTGGGACCTGGATAAGCCAAGTCTCCCCCAACAATCATCAAACTGGCCCTGGGCAGTGTTGTGGTCTTGGAAGGGGCAGGGCCCACGGTCTGATCCATGTCCGTGGCATCAGAGCAAGGGTCAGACCTGTGTATGCCAACATCAGCAGAAGCCATGGGCCACGGCAACATGAGTAAGTGCACGAGAACCGAGGCATTCCGGCGGGCGCACATGCTACATGCCGACAACGTGTGTGCTCTGGACGCTTTTGTGCGCATCTGTGGTTCTAATGCAGGCGCGTCTCCGTTCTGCATATCATTTGTGGCCCTTCCACAGATGGTGATCCGACAAGAATTCCCACTGCTTTGTGAATTGCCTTCCCTCCATTTAAATGCTAATTTTTCGCTTTCAGTTTCTGCGTTTTTGTTTGTGTCAGCGTTAATATCTGTCTGTGTTTGTTTTGTGCCTGTGTCTGTGCTTGTGTGTGTCTGTGCGTATGGTAGTGCTGTGCGATGTGCGTGCCGGTGCTGATGTGTATGTCTCATGTCTCTGCTTTTGTCTGTTTCCCGAAACATGGAAACAGACGCAGGCACAGAAACAGCCACAAGAAAGACATCGACACAGACACAAACCGACAGCTGCCGCAGCACCAACGACTACATGACACCGAGACAGACATAGGGCTCTTCGCAGACACGGCTCTTGTTCGCTCATTGCAAGAAGAGACCCAAAGAAAAGGCCGAGTGGAAGTGATTCCTACAGCACCTGGCGGACTTCTCTGGAAAGCAGGGGAAGTGGGCTGGAGCTCTTGTCAACACCGACGACCTGGATAAATTGCTGGTGCTACTGCCTGCAGCTGGAGGCGCTGGCTTTTTGACTTGTTTCAGTTCTCGAGAACAGGCAGCACCAAGGACATACTGGAGCTTCAGGGTGGGCTGCGCCATGACACGTGCCACTTCATACGAGGAATGGAATCCATCACCAACGTCCGCAACGAAATCGAACCAGAGTTCGTTGTCGTCAGCATAATGGTCGAAGATCCGGCGTGACTCTGGGGCCTGTAGAGACATGTCCATGTTGACCAGTTTTGGGAACATACTGTCAGAAATTCCAGCTGGGCTGCTGCGGAGCATGTGGCTGCCCCCCCCCCCCCCCCAGACTGCTGCACAGTCACGGTGGTGCTTCAGCAAAGCCAAGATCATAGCATTGTATGGGTCCAACCCAACGACTGGTGAATCTGGGAGAAGAAACTGTATTGGATACCGATGCTTGCCTGCAAAGACGTTTCTCCACGTGGAACTTACCCACTCTTTAGAATACGGTGCTCTGCGCTTCACGATCAAAAAAACTCTCGTCTACAACATGTAGACGGTGTCTACAAGCAGCAGACCGCATCTACTTGTAGCAAACAGCGTCTATAACCATAGATAGTGTCCAGCATCTCACTGACCGCCAGGAAAGCTGGTAGGATACGTATCGTACAACCGGTGTCCAGTGTCATGTCTTTCGTATGATCTCAAGGTCAGTCCAAGGAGTGCGGGGAGGTTGTGTGTGTGTGTGGAATATCTGCAGCACTGCTCACAACTGCAGCCTGCTGCCCCTGTCGCGTTCACTCCCCGGCTAGCAGGGCGGTCCTTAAGAGAGAGGAAAAAAAGTTCCGAAACAGCAGTTTTGCAAAAAGACCGCGTGTAGCTCATGTGTTCAACCACGGTTGGTGGCGGTTGGCGGTTGGCGGTTGGTGGCGGTTGGTGGCGGTTGGTGGTTGATGATTGGTGGTTGGTGGCGGTCGGCAGTGGTGGCGGTCGGCAGTGGTTGGCGGTTGGCGGTTGGTGGTGGTTGGCGGTTGGTGGCGGTTGGTGGCGGTTGGCGGTTGGTGGCGGTTGGTAGCGGTTGGTGGTTGGCGGTTGGTGGTCCTGGGGGCGGTCCTTAAGGGCGGTCTTTAGTAACAAAACAAACGGGTTCCTGAAGGACCGCCCTGCCGGCAAGCACTGACAGGCCTCACTTTCAGTCATTCCCAGACCGTGAAGGCCGAAGGCTGCTCTCGAGCACTGATGTTCGAACTTGAAACACAGGGGGCACGGATCACCAAGTGTTACACGGCGCTCACGTGCGGAGCCGTGGGTGGTGTGGACAAAGCCTGCACATTCTGATGCACCTGACTCCCTTCCACCATTGCCTACCCACACCTCTGCGAAGCGGAGTTTGTTGTGCAACACGCGCATGTCAAAGCGCCCCAAAAACAGCTTCAGCGACACCAACAGGTTGACAGCGGTGGAAAACTGCATCATGGAATACCATGACACCATGGGGGGCGTGTTCATGGGTCTTGTCTCGCAGCCCCGGGGGGACCTCGGCAGTTCGTTCAGGGGACCGCCCCACAGAATGCCTGGCATCTTCTTGCGGGAGTGGATGTAGTAGTTGAGGATGTAGATGCACAAGGCGGCCACCCAGAAGCACCCCAGGCGCGGCAACAGCACGTGGTGATCCAGCATGGAGGGGCACAGCGTGAATCGCCCGATTCGCTTGTCAACTTGGGCACAGTAGTGGCAGTGGAACGTGCAGACCGCACTGAGAGAGGAATCCAGGGGGATGCTGATGATGACAGGCATGTGCACTTGAGGCTAACCTCGGTCTGAGCCTGGTGACCCTCACATCTCCTCAGCGTCACCGCCACTGCCACCGTCAACCTCATTGCCAACGACATCATCAACATCGCAATCACCCTCACCTTCACCCTCACTGGGACCACAGCCCCCAGATGCACCGTGTCACCATCCCAGACATCCTCACCCTGACCGTCATCCTCAACGTCACTGTTCTCATACCCTGACCCTCACGTTTGTCCTCACATTCACCCTCACGGCCACCCTAATTGTGACCACAGGCGTCCACGTCGCCATCATGATCGCCGCCACCTCAACATCACCTTCACCCTCAGGTGTGCCCCACCCTCAGACAGAAATATCTGAGATGCGAATACGAAAACTCAACCCAATGCGGTCCTGCCTCACGGAGCAACATGGTGAGGGAGATGCTGTCACATCAGTATCAAACAATCAAGACAGTTATCACCCTCGTTGTTCTGCCGTGTCAGAACACTACAGCCGCTCCATATGGTGCACATGGCAGCCTCCCGGCTGGTGAAACTTTTTCAGCCATGTCTCCTTAAAAGCAATGACAGATGGACCAAGTGTGTCCTCCAAATGACGACTGCTATCTGATCATGGGCTGTCCACAGATAGCCTTGCAACGCTGCCTCACCCTAACCCTCATCCTCACTCACCCGTGTCCTCATTCAGACCGTAAACACAGCATTGCCACATCTCCAAACTCCTCACCACCTGAGAATCATGCAATTCAGTGCAGTCTCCATGAAGTTGCGTGCGTAGCTCAACTGGAAAAAGCCCCTTCGGGCGAAGGCATCCCAAACTACCAGCACTGGCAGGTTCAAAGCAAAAAGCGGGAACAACAGCGACGCCGCATTTTCAAAGTCGATGTCCAACATCTCCCACATCGGCAAATGAAAGACCACAAATGACGTTAGCAACCAGAAATATAATAACTGTTTGGAGATAAGTGAGGAGGACAAGGGGTTCTCAGGGCGGGTGTGGGAGGAGGAGGAGCAGGCAAGGGAGTGTTGAAGGGAGCAGGGGCCTCTGAGGTGGAAGGAGTGTAGGGGTTCTGCAAGAGGAGGAAAATGTGTGTGAGTTTGTTAAGGAGGTCAACTGAGTGGCATGACTCCTTGCCGTCCAGTATCCAACACCTTTGGTGAGTGATCTGCCATTGCTTCTTTCCCCAAATTGAAGTGGTTGCCTTTCACTAAGAGAGCAAGGGGATTGTCACTTTCAGGTTAGAACAGCTCTCACGTGTGCTTGCGTAACAACAGAAGGAACAGAAGGGGGAGGGGGGGGGGGGGGCATTGGAAAAATGCACTACAGACACAATGTATGGACGCACTGCAAGGCGTTTTTGTCTGGAATCCATAAATGGAAAACTTCAGGACCTCTCCCCAGAGCCTTTGGCACGCAGTCACTAAAATGACTCTCCCAAGCCTTGCATTTCCTTTGGGCGGCTCAGGATGCCAGCTGGCAGTTCACAACACTTTGGTTGCCACACCCCTGGACACTAAATCGGCCATAAAACACGCTAGACGGTTTAAAAGGACACGCAACTTGTTTTACGCGATGCGCATTTGCTATGCGGTCGTTTTGAGCTACTTGGATGCTGATTTTCAGCCACAGTGTCCACACCAATATTTTTGGATCGTCTGCTGCGGCTTGCTGCCAAAATACATTGCTCACCCTGGACCCTAAAATTGGTTGTAAAACCTCCACTGGGAGACCCAGCTCGGTAAACCTTGTCTAGAACCCCCCCCATGCAGGGGTGGCTCCAGTTGGCCTCCTGTGTTGGCAGCCACAGCTCATCGTCCGTGAAATCAATCAAAATCTCAACCAGAATCAGAATCAGAATCAAAACTAGAAATTGAAAGATCAGTTGTTAGAGCAAAATTGTGACTGAAACTTTTCGGACTTAAGTCCCACCAGCCCCTACACTGGATAAAAAGGCGCACAAACAGGGCCTTGGGGTTAGTTCCTCAAGTGTGCTCAACCGTCAATGTCCATGTCCTACAGGTGTTGCGAATTTTTTTTGGAGGATCTAAAGAGGGGAGAGGGGGAAAGCAAAACTGAGGACCGGGGGTGCCCACAGCTCCTCTTGAGGAGCCGCAATTCCCAACAGCCTTGTAAATGGGCTAAGCGAAATACACACACACACACACACCCTGCCATCCCTTGGTTCTGTCTCACATGTACATCTGACAGGGCGGCGCTGATTCTGGTGCTAAGGATGCTCTCTCAACACATTCTACATCCTCCTCCACCAACAACCTTCAACAGACTGGTCGACAGAGGGAGACCGCACAGGGCCTGCACTAAGGGACCCTCTCTCTTCCTGCACCCAAATACCAATGAGGAGGGTGACCTATGGGACATAAGCCCTTGAAAGTGCAGATGATGCAATGGAGCATGGGGAGTTGTTGCTCCAGCTTTGCCTCAAACTCCAGAGACTCCAATTCTGCCCCCCTCCCCTGGTTACGGGTTCAAAAGAGCCCCCCAACCCTGCCCTGCAAACCTTTGTCCCACCTCCCCAGCATAGAATGTACCCTTCCGTGAATTACTGCCTTGCGTGAGCTGGTCCCAGTTGACCAGGCAGCACCTATCTGATCCCTACAGTCTGCCAGGCAAAGAATGGAGGATGGACTCATGGACACATACCCTAAAGTTCACAAGGGCAAGATGCCCACTCAGAATCCTCAACCCCAACCACAGTCCCTGCAAGACTGTCACGAAAGGGGGCAGAGCTGAACACAATGAGAATGCAACTTGAAGCGGAAGTCAACACAGAGATCCCACTGCACGAACCAAGACCCCAAACAAAACAATGTGGACCTTGATGAACAATACGTAGCTCAGTTTGGGCGCCGTTGACACGTTGGCATGGCGCATTGGAGCAATGAAGATGTGCAGCAGCACACAGAGCGCCAAATACACCCCATTCCAGACCAGATATTTCCGGCGGGCGCTGCAAGACTTGTGCCAAAGCTGAAGAGGGAGCACAACGCAAATGGGACTGTGGTTTCTGTGGAAGGGGGGCAGGGGTTGGGCAAAGCAAGAGGGCACAGAGTATGTGTGGGGTGGAACACCAAGAGAAAACTCAGAATGGGTCAACTGAGTGTATGGGTCAGGGTTTCAGTGTTCCAATCAACAGCATTGGGACCCCAGGATAATATCAGTCACCTTGACGAGAATCTCCTGGCGTTTGCAGCCACGTGTTCCCTCTGGATACCCTGTGGTGATGGCTGTATGGTGCACCACAACTAGGGGGAGGGGGCTGCCCCTTTTCGATGCACCCTAACCAGAAATGTTGTCGGAGGCTTCCTAATGGTTGCGGGAGGCTTTCGGCCTCTTGTTGCTACTGGGGCCACAAGCAGGTCACAAAGCGCACCACACACGCACATCTTGGTATGCATATGCAGCAATGTTCGGCAGTTCCAGTGGCATCCATGATAGACCAATCCTTCCGGCTTTCGACGTCACCTGTGTTCTTGCTTTGACCCTATTTGGTCAACACAAAGTGTTTGCATCCTACAATACAGAAAGGTGCTGCTTGATTAGCAGGTCATCTCATGCATTTTGCCTCTGGCTGATGCGAGTCGATCAAATGTCATGTCATGTCCTGATCACCTTCGGTGGAACGTTGAGAGGAGAGTGCAGGGGGTTGTGGAACTCTGCAGGACCCTAGACACGCCAGGTAAAGGGGAACCACAGATGAATACCAGATCCCCTCAAAATGTTCCTTACAATGCCCAATGTCACATCCGTGCAAACATTGTATTCCTTTTGCTGCTCGGTGAGGGTCTTTCGACCAATGAACCGCACCATTGATTGCAGGCGCCCTTTGTATGCACCATCCATACAACCCATCTTGTAGTTCCCATCATGCCCCTTGGACCTTTTAGGCCCTTCTTAAGTTTCCTTGCGGCCAAATAGTTGCACTGCGCGCGCACTGCACTCAAGGTGCCCCCAAGGGGTCATCGTTCTATAGCTCCCTTTTCTAGCGTCCACATGTCCAACGACGGCCCAATACGCCCTTTGTTGGGCCCTCACATTTATTGTCTTCGCAATGGTAGAGACGCCCCTCCAGCCCAACGACACACACACACATACACACACACGCGCGCACACACGCACCTGTTGCAGCACCAGCATCAGGGCCACCATCAGAATCATCACAGACACCACAGACACATTGCAAAAGGGCTTCGAAAGGGTGGTTCTTATTGCATGAAAGCCATCCGCCACTCCGCTGCCCCAAAGCTGATACCTGAGCATTAGGAAGGTGGTTGAGGGTTGTTGAGACTGAATGGAGACTGTCAAGTTGCATGATTCCAGGGTCCCACGGTCCATAACCAATACCCCAAAAATTCGCAGTTTCCCAGAAACTTGTTGAGCCATCATCTTGGCAAGAAGCAGCAGGGTCCCAATGCTGCTTCCGCCCTATGGCCCTCGAGGCAACGTGTATCACCATGGGTGAGTTCACAGTCGTACTATGGCCGTGAGTCTGCACATGTGCTTCTTACCCTATTGGGTTCTCTAAGCTGTTACGGGCACTATTTTTGGAAGCATGGCCACCATTTGTGCAGTGAAGAGGCCTAAAAGGGACGATACAGGACGATACACCAATAGTAAAGAATGGCAAACAGGTGCATAATTCATGCTAGATTCCCTTAAATATTTGCACCACAACAATTTCCCTGCTCTGGAGTAATCCCCCAAACTGTGCACTGCAGGGAGTACCTCGGTCACCGCAGGAAAAACGTTCTCTAAGGCTCAATGAGGGTTGCATGAGGTTGTTGAGGGCTGATGAAGGTTGTAAGGGTTGCAGAGGGCTGTTGAGGTACCATTGATGAAATCTCCAGAAGCGTGTGCGGAGCTGCAATGGCGTCTGTTTGCTGCTGCTGCCATTCAGTGGGCTTGTCGGAGTCGGAGGCTCTGAACTACCTTTGAGCTGCTGGTATTTAGATTTCTCAGCCTCAGTCTGAAGCCATGTACGCGTATCCTGCGGGGTCTGCACAAAATTATGGCCAGCCTTGTCACCCGCAGTGCGCAGTAGGCAACCCACTTGGAAGCTGAAGAGCAGAAAGTGCTCATGCAACGCAGGCCCGCAAATTCATGCCAGAAGCACACAAAGATGCACATGAGAGTAACAATCCAAGAGACACACATAAACCAATGGAAGAGGGGCACAGGTCAGGCACAACATATGCCCCACAAGCACATGGACTCACCAGCACAAAACGCACACAAGCAAACCAACGCAATGGGGCTGTCGCAAAGTGTACCTTCTTGCGAAGGCTGAGCCATACAGCTCCCAACCCATGGTGCAGCACCTGCAGCACCACAGGCAATGTCCAACTCACTCCTGGTTGATTGCTTCACAGCCTGAGAGGCGCAGGTCTTGAGCCTTTCACACCCTTTACTCATGGTGTATCAGTTCACTCACACGGTGCACTTTACAGCAGTCTTTCCGCATTGTGGGTACCACCTGCGCAGCCAATGTTGTGGTTGGTCGCAACCTGCTTCTGCAGCGCCATGCCATGAGGGATCCCAGATGCCGATAGGTGCAGCTTTACTTTGCCCGATTTGAATTACGACGCTTCCTGCTGTTTCTGTGTCAATGGCAAAGCATTCAAGTCCTGCAGTGGCAGCAGGTCCCAGTCATTTTCATGCCCGTCCATGAATCTCTGCATGGTTGAAGCCATGATAAATCATGTGCATGTGTGACCGAAAGCTGGAGCAGTCCTTGCCTCACAGTGCAACAGCGGGTGTCACACTTGGGGACCAAATTCCCTCTGCTCACGACCTCTTGGGTTTGACGCACAGATCGCAACCCTACCACCCACCCAGGCATGGGGGAACTCCGAGCCGCAGCACAAGCCAACTGGAAGCGACAGAGACCAGTCCCTGAGGTTTCCCTGTTTCCTTGGCGGCCGTTGTGCGGTTGGCTTGTCTGTCTTGGTTGGCGTTTGTTTGGTGGGTCGTTCGCGCCTGTGTTGGCGGGTCTGTCCTGGTGCCAATTGGTCTGTGGCTTGGGGTCTCACCCTATCTCGGCTAGTCATGTGGGTTGTCTTTGTGCTGCACAGCACGCAGGAGCAATACCGAAACGACCTGGATACCAGCAAAATAGTTCAAACATCACCAACCCGAACAACACACCACACAGAAGCACCAGCCAGAAATGAAAACAGACAAAACAAACACGGCAACCAAACCCACCATCATCCCAGGCAGGGGGGGGGGGTCACCCTGGGCCGCAATACCACCAAAGGCGAGCGAGCGCAGTAAACGCCAATGCAGACAGACAGACATGGACAAAGACGTACCTCCCACACAAGCCAACTACGTCCGGCACAGACCGCCGCCACAGCAAACACCACCACGACCCACAGCAGCGGGCAAACACCACAGCAGACAACACAACGAAAACCGACCAACGCCGATGCCCACTGACCAACACCACAACAGACCCGATGACACCGACACAAACCGACACCGCAACAAACAAACTGCAACCGCCTGGTGTTGGACCAGCAATCCCCAGGAATGAGGCGCGCCGGGACAGCATTGGGAGCATGACACACGGCAAACTTGCACCCAATGAGAGGACGTGCAAGACACTGTGGGGGATGGCGTGCGGAAGACCTGGCAGGATCAAGCCCAGTAGGCGTCCCACAGACCACGCAGGATGTGCACTTGGGCAGCATTTCCGTCGCAAAGCAGCCCCAGCAGAAGCGATGGGTGCATGGCAAAGTGATGATATGGCGGCTCTTGCGGCAGCACAGGGAGCATACGCCCCCCGGCTGCTCGTTCCCAGAGACAACAACGGATGCCAGCAGCGCCTCCATGCGTGACAGCGTCTCGCTCATGCGTGGGCACTTGTAGAACTATGATGCAGCGGGCAGTGGGCAGAGATCAATGTGGTCACGGGGATTGCGGAATGGCAGGGGAGGCTAAGAGAAATCTGGCATTGCCAGGGGGTCCCTTACTCCTGGAAAACAGAGCACCACGTTGCCCCGGTTCCCTGTGCCCGACGCCGTGGGCCTTACATTTTTGTCCTCTGGTTGCAGGGCACGCCACACTGGAAACAGGCTGATGATGTGCAACGAGCACGCCAGAAAGACACCCAACCCTTGCGACAGCCCCTAGCCGCTGGCTATTTCACGAGGCTGCGGCGATATCGGTTTGAAAGCTGGTTTCACGGAATGAGCATCCTTCGGTCACACCCCTCACCCGGCTATCAGGGGTGAGAGGCTTGCACTTATTCGCCATAATACCGTGTGTGAGATGTCACAATGTGGGCTGTATTTCGCCCACAGAGGCCATTTCTTCGGGGCATCCGACCAGCAGTGATGCAGCCCTTTGTTAAGCCCTGCTAGCCCTTGCTAGGCACGGGCACCCCACTCCAACCATCCAGATTCCTTCGAAGCCATGCTTTTTTGACGTCCCCACTCCACGTAGGGTGAAGTAGCTGCTTACCTCCTAAACCCCAACAACCCCGCAGGTGCGACTGTGGGCATCTTGTCGAAGCGTCAAGGTATCGACCCGCCTTCCACACTCAGTGTGGTCTGCTCATCCTTCTCAGCATGGTGCATAGGCCTCTGCAAACCTTGACAAAATCCCTGCTCTTGTTTTCAGCTCCTGTATCTTCAAGTTAAGTGGTTTTGCACAATGTTGGTCCGGGAGGGTTCACCTTCCATCAGTTGGACATGCAACCCAGGGGTGCTGGGATATCCCCTGAAATCCCCTGAAGTGAGAGGGCTCTGGGAGGCAAGTAAACAGCCCCCGCAACCACTATTTGGAGGGCGTGGACTGAAAAAGGAAACATGTTTTGGAGGAATGGATGACTGGGTTGGGTCAGGCTGGTGGCAGGCTTCCACACAGTCTGGCACCAAACCAAATCCAAGGTCCAAGGCACGGGCATTACAGTCGTTTTGGTACCCACAACATTGCAGGTCACAACATTGCAGGTGCGTCTGATGAAAGTTGAGCTGCACTTGACAGCAACTACCCATGGCCTTCAAAATGAGACTTAGACTGCGGTAGGCAGGGAACGCACCGTACACTTTGACAGCATTCGTGCGGCGTCAGAGGCAACTGGGTGGCACTCGGAGGTGCAAAGCTTGTCGTGCTTCTTCACAATCTTGCGCACAGCCAAATAATTGACCAACACATACTCTCGCAAATGGTCCAAATTGCTGCAGAAATCCACGAAATGCACATCGCCGCTGAGGATGCCTCGCGTCTCAAACGCATGCAGCTGCTGCGAGAGCTCTCGCTCTTTGCTCCTGAAGAAAGCCTCGATGCGCTGCAGCTCAGACTTCAGCAATAAGAGGAACTGGGGGCCCCGCGTGGCCTTTTTGAGGGCCTGCTTGAGACTGTTGTACCGGAGGTAGTGCTCAGCCCACGGGTAAAAAAGACATTCCTGCATGCGCTTGCCAAACTTCATGGTGGTTCGGCTGCCAAAATTGTAGGCAACTGTAGAAGAGGGCAAGAGTATGCCTTGGGTGTCACGAACAACTGTAGAGAGGGCAAATCCAGAAAACCGTGGAACACTATCAGGCTGCCCTTGCATGCAAAATGATGGTCATCAGTGCCACAAAGTAGGCGGTCCAACATGTAAGATGCCAGTGTTCCGGCTGTCAGCGTGGGCATTGCGCCTGCCACAGACTCTGGTATTCGAAGTATTCTAATGTGCGAAACGTGGCCCTATGCAGCCCCCTCCCCTTGCGATTCCCCCGCTGTCGTGTGATGGTTCCCACACAACCCCCCGAGGGAACATGCCAAAATGGCTCAAAGTGACCCCCCCCCCCCCTGTGCACAGCGAGTACCATTGGGGGTGTTCTTGACTTTTCCTGGTATGATTAGCAGGAAACTGTGTGCCATTCCCCAATTTTTCATCACCACACTGAACGATGCGCAAGGGATTGTTGGTTGCGCTGCCCAGAGATGAGCACAATCTCAAGCTTTTGACTTCTCTTGGGCACCATACCAGCAAATGCGCAAAAAATCTGGAAAGTGGGGGAGGGAGTAATGCAATCCGCATATTCAGCCCCTTCTTGAATCGGCCAAAGACACTTCTGTCACCGCTCTAGTGAACATCCTTTCCACCAAAGTGCCTCGGAAGAGTATTGTCACTGAGATAATTATAAACCCTTTTGCAACTGAGGGTCAGGTGACCATAACTGCATCCCAGGAGCTTGGAAGCCCTACTCTTGGTGGGGTGCCCCTAATCAAGACTGAATATTGGGACCGAGCTGGTGGGGGAGGGAACATCAGCTATGACTGGTGAGGGACATCAAGAATGATTCACACATTGATGGCCCTTGACAAAGTGGAATCAGCTTGCAAGTGAACCCCATCACCACGAGGCCCACTTTCAAGGCTTTTTGGACTTTTGAGGGGCCAAAATGCCCCAAAATGGACTCAAAAGGGGCTCAAAATGGGCTCATTTCACCCGTTTGTGGACCCCAAATGGTCTAGGATGAGGTTTGGAAAAATGTGCTTTTGACCCATTTTTGACCCTTTTTGGTCCCAAAACAACCCATTTTCAAGGCATTTTGGGATTTTCGGAGGACCAAAATGGGCCACCACAAGCTCAAAACGGTCCAAAAACACTTGTTTTAGCTTCGCACATGGTCTAGGATCATTTTTGAGAAAATTCATCTTTTTGCCCCTACTGGACTCTATTGACCCATTTGGGCACCCACCTGTTTGGGCTTGAGCTTGCAGCTTGCTGCAGCCTACCGGGCCTAGGTATGGGGGTCTAGGCGTCCGCTTGGGCAATTCTGAGGGGTGGAAACCACAAAAAATGGGGGGTTGCAGTTGGAGTAGGTGCCCTCGGAATCGCATTTTGAGCCATGTAGCCAAAGATATGGCCTATTCTTGGTTTGTGGCTGTTGGCAACCAATTTGGAGCTTCTGGGGGCCTTTTTGGGCCGTTTCCGGGACATATCATGGAGTCAAGGTCATCAAGGTCCGCCACTTGCGAATCCCGTTCCCGGCCGCCACCGTTGAGTTTCTCACTCAAACTTTGTGTGATTGTACTTCACACCCATAGGTATCATGCACCAAAATTTCAACCAAATCCAAAGCACCACAACGGATGTCTCATTTTTTCCCATTTCGCGCGTGCTGCTGCTTGCTTGCTGCTTGCTTGCTGCTTGCTGCTTGCTTGCTACTGCTAAACCTGGTGGGTCCACCCTAGACACTAAAAAGGGCTAAAAAACCAAGACTGGTTCCACCAGGTCGGTGACCCTAACCCTAACCTGTCAGTCCAATAGCGCAGGTAGACACCAATGAACCATGAACACAGCGCTTCCATTCGTGTCCAGTGCATATGTTTGATTGACGTATGGAAAAACTAGGTTCAAATCCCGCTGTGCACATTTTTACGACCTGCCTTGGACTAGTAGCCCAGTGGTAAACTTGAACTTGAACTTCTGATCGGCCTTGTCTTGCCACACCCCTTTTTGTTTGGCGGCCACTCGAAGGTGGGGGGGGGGGGGTTACTTTCTCCGCCATAGGTTCCCCCAAGTGTGAGGTCCCCTCACGGGCAACCGTCCCCCTCACGGGCGACCACCTGGTTTCCCCCGGAGCCCGACCGACGCCTAGTCAGTCCTCCCCTCACCTAGCCGTGCGGTCTGATAGGTCCCTTGCAGGCAAGGCCCTGCGTCGGTGCACCGGCGAGACAATCCCACCTCCGCAGGGCCCACTCCCCACTCTCACGGGCAGAGTACCCACTGGGTTCTCGGAGGTGCACTAGGGTATCGTCCACCCGCAACCGCCCGGACTAGGCTCGGCACCCACCTCCCGATCCCCCCTGATGGGCGTCACGGTCAGTGGGCCCATTGGCCATCGGCTGCCACCCTCCTCTCCCGGCACCCTCACAAGCCCCGAGGGCAGGGCTACCCGACATGGGGTCCTAGGCCAGGGTGTATCCGGGTTAGCCCCGGGCACTCTCTCCCGGCAATTGCTCCCAGGGGTATGTTGCGGTGCATTGTTGACGCTCTTGTCCCCTTGTTTGTTTTTTTTTTGCGGCTCTCGCCGTGCCTTTTGCTTTCGCCTTACGCCCCCTTTGGGGCTGCCGTCCCTGCACTCCGTGCTCTCCTGGCGTCCGCTTCGTCCTCTGTAGTTCGCAGCCCTCGCCGTGCGTCTTTTCTGTGCTTCCTGTCCATCTTGGGACGTCCGTCCCACAGGTGCGGCCTGATCCCTTGCTACTTATCCCCCGCTCGTCTGCTACTAGCCCCTTGTGCTGTTTGGGGATGTCCATCCCCTAGGCCTCTGGTTCCCGTAGCCCTCCTTCGCCCTGCGCCCCGTGGCGCTCTCGCATGTCTCCTCTAATCCCGTCATGTGTGCTCTGGGCCCTCCCTTCGTCCGCCGTTCCCTGTCCTCCCAGGGCTGTCCCCTGTTGGGCCCTTGGCCTCCCGCTGCCCGTCTTGCCCGACCTACCATGCCTTCCTTGGGCCCTCTGCCTCGTGCTCCATGTTCTCCTGCATCTACCTCTCCCCGTTGTTGGCGTTTGTTGTTTTTTTTAACAGAAAACATAAAAAAGGGGGGGGGGCACCTCACCTTCACCCTCACCAGCACCCTCACGCCGTGGCACATGCATAAGTTGGTGCACTGCCACGTGCTGCTCCACCCTATGCCGTCTCGTCCTTGTTCTCTCCTCCATGCCTCTGCTGGGCTCTGGTCTCTGCGACCCTGCCCTACGTCCGCCCATCCCCCAACTACGTCAGGGGACCCCTCTACCCTACGCGCCCACTTGTCTTTTCCTCTCCCCACCCTCAGCCCGCCGTCGGCGGCGCACGCCTCCCATGCCCTCCCCCCCCCCCCCGCATCCCGCTCACTCGGTCTCGTGCCCTTCTGCACTTGCCGGCCATTCTCTCTCGCTTGCGCGGCTGTGCGCCCGTCGCCTGCTGTGCGCCCGCAACGCTTGCCCTGTCCCGCCGCTCCCCTACCTGGCTCCCCTTGTGCCTTACGGCAGCTCCGCTTCTCCTCCCGGTCGTCCTCCTGCTTGCCGCTCCGCCACCCTCTCATGCAGCACAATCTGCCGCGCGCACTCCCGCCGCCACGCCCGCACCCGGTCCTCCTCCCGGTAAGCCGATGGCGGCGGGCGCGGTGGGAGGGTAGAGCGCAGGTAGACACCAATGAACCATGAACACAGCGCTTCCGTTCATGTCTAGTGCATATGTTTGATTGACGTGTGGAAAAACCATGTTCAAATCCCGATGTGCATATTTTTACGACCTGCCTTGGACTAGTAGGCCAGTTGTAAAACTGTTTGTGTGGTTCAAAAACAAAGCCCAGCACAACAGTAGGACCCGCAAATACAGGGAGACATTGATGGACACCAAAATTGTGGCCTGCAGATACTGCGAATAGCGTTTGACCAGAACAGTTTGCTGAATAGCTGACAACAGACCATACATTAAGACTTCCAATAGGGTGAGCAGGTTTGGTCTTCTTGGCAGCGGTCAGCACATTGCATTCGTTAGCCCCTGGTACTGAGGTTGTTGTCTTCCTTGCTAAAAATTGTGTCGCTAAAGGTACCGGACACACAATGAACACAACAGAGACCCTTTCCGGATGCTGTTTCTGAAACCAAGCCTGTTGAGTTGCGTGAAGGTCATTGGATGAAGACAATGTTGACCCCTTGCTATTACAAACAGAACAATTTGCCATCAGAATTAACAGAAATGGAATACAAATGCACGGGCACCTTTATTAGATGGTCTTTCTTGCTACTACTGCCAGAATCACTGATTTGGGCCAACGTTTCAGGCTGACTAAGGCAAACCAGGTCCCTAAAATGGGGATGGGGTTGGGTAATTGGGTTGTGTTGCCAGTGCCGGTGCCCACAAAACCGTCAATGGTGTGGTGCCAACAACGCCAGCCAACGTGGCTTCTTGGTGGAAGCACGGTTCGGCTGAGAACCCACCACATACCACCACCCTCAGCACCAGCTTTCACTATGCACCAACCATATATATGGCACTGCCTACTAGCACCATTAGCAGACACAACGGCCAGTAGATTTTGAGACGACTGCGTTACTGGCGGTGCGTTACTGGCGGCGGTGTGCCTCTTTCGACATTAGCTGGTAGTAATCTTGGATGGGGGTCCACATGGGCTCCTTTGGTGGCTGCCCCACACCGGCCTCGGTGGCAGGCCCCATGTACACCCACCGAAACATACTCCGCCCATTGATATCAGGGATGACCCAATTCAGGTAGAGACCACCAGGCAGTCGCCGGGCCCGGGTCCTTTACGCCGACTTCCCCCCCCCTCTCCCCCCCCCCCCCCAGAAATTGGCACCAAAGTGCCGGACCATCGGCGCCAAAGGCGCTGAAAGCAAATTTTTCCTGACGTGGCAAAGGGTAAAAAATTGTGTTTTCACCCTATGTGTCTATACTCAATATACTCGGAATTTTCCGGAGAAATCAATAATAGGCAAAAATGGGTATTTTTTCAGTCCGCCTGAAATAAGTGTCCCACCTCTGAGCAGAGTTTCTCAGAGATGGCCACTACCCTAGTTGGTGGGACACTGTACTGACCAACAGCGGGCCCTTGGTTCAATTCTCAGTGGAAGCAAAAGCACACTGTGGACATAAAGGGGGGGGGGGGGGGCTACATGATGCGCTCGCCAAAAGGAGGACTGAGCATGGGATTGGACACGCAAAAGGTTATTATGTGCCCCCGTTGGGGAAAAGACCCCGCAAGTGGACATCCCGTGGTCCAAAAACCGCCGTTTGGGAGAGACCTCTCACTGCCGGTTTGGGATGACCGCTTGGAGACATTTGGCCAACGGTTTTTTTCCCCATAGCTCACCAAGAGTCTACTTTACAAAGGCAGATGACATGCAAGCGATTCTGATTTTGTCCCCTTTGTTGGGGTCCCGAGAACGCAGGGTTACGTAGCATTCCCACCAGCGAGAGGGGGGGGGGGCCTCCGGACCCCTACATATATGGCTTGAAATGGCCTTCTCATCGTGTTGATCACTTGGAGGTGCAGATGTAGGGGCAAAAAATATTGCAACGGGGGGGGAGGGGGGATAGGTGGTACTTTTGTTCAAGGGGGTTTAATGGGGACAAAATTAGAATTGGCTGCCTCACCCCTGCCTTCTCGGGGGCCCACAAGTGGGCCCCCTAACCCCCACACTAGACCCAGTCCCCCCCCTCCCCCCCTGTGAAAGTGGCACGGAAGCGGGAAGGAGTCGGTGTATGGCCCGTTGCTGCGACCCACCTGTGGCAGAGACGCCATGTTGGTTGCAACTCATCGTCGTCCGGAAACCATGCCTTGGTGATGTGGCCGGTGATCGCCGTCACGCAACAACTGGTCAGCGTCCCCATGCTTGTGGAACTCCACAGGCACTATAGTCCGATTGAACCAACACAGCATATCCGGCTGCGCACTTGTTTGACACTAGGGACGTTGTGCCCATGGTAGTGTTTCATGGTGAACTCCTCGTGGGACATGGGTGTGCCTTGGCTGTCGCTCAAATGACGTGGCAAGCGGGTGAGGAGGTTCCCGAGGAACACAATCTTACGCCGGATGCTCTGGCACTTGGGGATTAGACCAATATGCAATGTGCAGTGTTGCTAGCAGACGTAACCCTCTGTGCCATTCGTGTTGATTAGCATGCGTTTTGCAAGCGGACCGTCCTGAGTCTTTAGCTACTTGTGGTGATCCTCATGTTGACATTGGAACCCACCTCCGTTTGTAACACAACTACACATGGTTTTGCCTATGGTTTGCTGCTTGATGCTTTAGCATCATGGCAATTTGGGTGACTGAATCGGTGCGCACCTATTGCTATTGCTTGCCATTTCCAGGTACCATTGTGGAAGTGTGCACAAGACGACTGTGTGACTAGGGCATGCGAAGAGGAGATTTTTTGTAATGAGCATAGAGGAGGCAAACGGTGTTCGCATCCAGGGTGTAACAGAAAGGCCCGTTCAAACTCAAATATTTGTGGTCCGCATGGCGGAGAACGTCAACGCCTAGCTGCCAATTGCACCAAACGTGTTATGAACGGCACAATGTACTGCCTCCGACATGGTGGTGGTAAATGACCGCCACCTAGGGGTACCATGCCGCTCGTGTATTCACCAATTGTGCATGGATCCACCACCACCACTAGAAACAGGGCGACATGTGTTAGAACATTGTTTGTGACAAGCTTGACGGTTGGCATAGCATTGGCCACCACCATGCCATGAGTAGAAATTATTACCAAGGTTGGTTCATGTGGATCCTTGTCGACAGCCTTCAACTTGACATGGCTTTTTTGCCTTGTAGCTATGCAGACACCGATATTGTATTTGATTTTTTGGGGAGTTGACTCAAAATGTTCACGCGTACTCAAGATAGTTCTTGGAAGTTGGGTGGCTCAAGTATATGATACATTAGATCCCTGGAAGACAGGGCATAGGCAAAGACCCATAGACTCATTTACATGGAATGAGGAGGCGCTCTCTAGTGTGGCAGGCAACCGCCACGCCATGATGGCAAAAAGCTGTCCAGAAGTACGGTACGGTACACAATACCGTATTTGATTCTTTTGTTGACCACCACACACGACATTCTCCTTGCATCCGAGCATGCTACACTGTACACCATCTCCATGTTCCACATAGCACATACATCCCTCCACAATAGGGCATTGTCTTCTGTGGATCTAATATTCACCTGCGGCTCATCGATACCACATCATCACAATCATTCGTCTTGTTGCATCACTGTTCCTACCATCATCATGCACGTTGGTGGTCACATATGCAAATGGTGACATGCTCTGCGCACCATTGCTTCCATTACGGTTGTTGGTGTCCACATATCTGGCCTGTAACCTAGGGGGAATCTTTGCACTGCACGCTACTTTTAGACTATGTTCCCCCCGAAGAGCCCCCAAGCACACCCCTTGGAAACGCCCTTAGAATTAGGTGACCTAAACTGCCCCAGCTCAAGAAATTTGCAAACTACCTTCCCTTCACATAACACACATCATGCACAACTGGAAAAGCCATGAACAGCGCATTGGTTGCCACCCTCAACAACACACAACTGTCTTTCTATTCTATTGTCGTTTCTCTCTTGAAAATCGTCTCGTTTTCCCAAAACTCAACAACCTCTCGCAGGATCTTTAGGTGGGGCACCAATTCGAAACCAATTCCACAATCCAAAGATAAACCCTGTTCAAAAGACATCGAAGTATCTTACATAACTCGATTGATCAGTTCCTTCACATGACGATGTTTCATATTAACATCTGCAGACTCGCACGTGCTCAATGCGAGATCGCGGAAGATCAAGGAAGGTTGGGGCCCAAAAGAGGGGGGAAATGCTACGTCACCCCTGCATTCTTGGGGATCCCCAAACAAAGGGGGACAAAATCAGAAGTCAAAACCTCCTCTAGGGGTCACCATGATGCCCCTAGGGGCCCCTAGTATCTCAAAGTATGGGTCTCTAGTACGGCCACACGCCCAAATAGTTGCACTGCGCGCGCACTGCGCTTAAGGCTCCCCCCTACGTTGTTGCATAGCGCAAGCTTGGCATACTTTGAATGGGTGACCAATATTGTTCACCCCAACCTGAACATTCTCATCACAATACCCGCGACTACATTTCCTGCCGCCGCGGTGCTTGTGGCAATAAGGCATATCCATCGCGTGGCGAGGTGCCCGGCAAACACTGTGTTGACAGCATTCGCTTGGCTTGGGATACTTGGTCGGACAATGTATATCTTCTTGTTTCTTGTAGCACACTACTAACAATAATACTACAGTAGTAAACCGGGTGTAGGAGTGCAAGTTGGCAAATACAAAGTGCTCGTTCCGTTGTGCCAAGGCGGAACGTGGTGGTGCTAGGGGAGGGGGTGGGGTGGGGAACAAACATGGGTTAAACTGGTGTTGCTTGTGTGCCTTGAGGCGTGGTGCCATACTACGAGATGCTGCTCCACATGCTCCAACGCATGCTACCTCAAGGAGTGGGGGGTGGTGATCAAACGCTACAACCCAAGTTGGGGTTTCCAAAAGCAGTAACCGCAAGATTGTAAAATGATAGGCGGTGGGTGCCTTGCTGCTTCCTCTTGTTTGGAAGATTTGAACCCCGTTTCTCCATTGTAAAGATCCCATGGCAAAATGCAACTTTAGCAAGCAATGAGGGGATAGGCAACTTATATGCACAGTCACTGCATTCCAACATCATGCTTGGCACACTTGTACGCAGTTGTATCTTTCATAACTTAGGCTAAGTGTTTGCACTGCGTGCGCACTGCGTGCGCAGAGGCTAGGATACTCACCCAAGAATACCACTCATCTGTCCAGTAGCACGGCGAAGCAGCAAAGCCCAAATCAGAACAACAAAACTGCCTGCAGCTTGGTAATCCGGTGTCCTTAGAACAAGGAAATCAGCCTTATAAAGTACAACTATGCAAAGGCATGCAAGATGCACACATGTTCAAGTGGCAAGTGCCACACTCGGATATATCACCGGGACGGTGGCCACACAATTGGCAACAAACACCGTCATCATGATGCACCACGCAACAAAGCGTGGATTCAAAGATTGTCCCGGTTTCCTCAATAGCACCGGACGGTTGGGGCCCAATGATTTTTGGAAATGTCGCCCTTGTCTTGCCCTCAAGTATGCACGGATCTTCAGGTGGCGGTCTCGGCGAATTGGCTACACAGCCCCAGCAGACTCTGCCACAGGGAAGGGGCATTTACACAATTTACATTCCAAAATGGACAAGAATCTAGGAAATGGTTGACAATTCAAATATGCCACGTCCTAAATGCTTGGGAGGCCAAAAAACCCTTGTATGGAACCAAAAACTTGTCAAAAGGGGCCAAAACTAGGGTTCGAGTATTGGCCGACATCCAAAACTTTGCACTGCGTGCGCACTGCGTGCGCACTGCGTGCATGGCATTCCCTTAGGAATTACGGTTGCTGACTTCCTATGGCAGCTTGCAACTCTCGCAGATTCAATACCCCACATCCATACATAGAGCCTTGTACCAGAGAGCGGCGGGATGCCATCCGAGACTGATTCTTTTTCATGATATTCAAAGGTGTTTCTTGATTTAAATACATCTTCTGTTGACACATGATGACTTCCTATACCAGCTTGCAAAAAAACTCAGCACACATCCACACATAGAGGCTTGTACTGTAGAACTCACAACAGCCAAGCGGCGTGCCATGCGACAGGATGCTTATGCGGCGTGCTTTGCGGCGGGATGCAACTATTTCATTATTGATTGTTTCTTCTGTTTGGCATTTTGCTTCGTATTGCTTAGCACGATTCACATTGGAACCCGTCTGTGAAGCACCTTTTCATCCCACTGTTCATGAAGAAAGGTTTTCATCCAAAACTGTTCCGTTAAAATGGGGGGGGGGGGGGTTGTAATGTAACAAGTTGTTATGGTGACAGATGGTGACTAGGGCACTGGAGTAAGGTAGAAAAACGTTGCATCAGCACAAAGGTGTGGGAGAGGTATGGGTAAGTGGCGTGATTTCTTGGCCGCTCCCTGGGGTGATCACAGGCTTGCAGCTCTCCACATTTCTCCGACAAACTTGTTCCTACACACCGCTTACATGGTACGCTTGGATATGTGTCACCACGGTTGCAGTCATTCATGGGCCGGGCCTACAAATGCACAAAACAGGCCAAAAGATGTAGGGTATAGTCTGCAACAATACCATCTGTGAGGCACAAGTAGCACACTGCATCACCATGAAAAAATATTTTCCCCATCAAAATTCTGCACATCAAGGGTCAGAAGAATCGCATGTGTGTTTAGAATGTTGTGTGATCAAACGCAAATTGTCCCATGCAAGCAGACCTACTGTCCTTTTCCAGGCGAAATTTGGAGCTCACTGACAGTAACTGGGGGCCAAATACCAGTAACGGGAAACCACTACAGATTGAAGGGTCAGCCACTGCCAGCAGTAGACAGCAGAGCAGAAGGGGCTGCACAGCAAGCGTTGACTGGTTTGGTAAGCACTGGTCTGCAGAGCCCTTTTATAGATCTTCAGGTCCTTGAAGTCCTCAAGGCGGAATGCCTGACTTGAATCTGAGTGTATACTGTCGAGGGTGCAACCACAGCATACGCTAAGCTCAGGAAGTTCGTGCATGGGGGGCTGAACCAGAAAAGGATGAACAGGCGTGTGGTTACAGACAGGGATAGTAAAGTGCCACCACCAAATGGGGATGCCGTTATCACGTGCAAGGAAACCTTCCTGCAGCCCCACTCGCTGCTTATACTGCCAAACTGAAAGGGGTGTGGGGAGGTAATAGAACCTGCAAACCTCCAGGCAATGCCTTCGGCTGTTTCAGCAGCTGATCTGGAGGGCAGTGCCACACGACAAGTTGTGCCGGTACTCCAAAGACCTGGGGAAGAAATCAACTGCTTGGTCACTGCAAGCATTCTTTGTTCCGTGAAAAGCGACACATCCGCCCGAAAAATGAAAGGTTGATGTTGCCCGCAGGACCTCCCCAGAAGCAGAGTGGAACACGCACCAGTCGTGGGCCGTGCGTCAAAAGACAGCAAATACACAGCGAATATGCCGTCCCCACCGGTGGGCGATGTTACTCTTGCGCCTAAGAAGCTGTAGGGGATCTTGAAGAAAGTCCTGATTGCCCCAGGGGTGGGATCCGTGTACTGTTGGTGTGTACGACTCACTGATAACGTAATATGTGAATCACTTAATCGGTCAATACAGCAGATGCGCTGTGTATGCCTCGCTGTCACCTCATACAAGAGCAGAAGAACCGGTGGGATACCACAACAGAATGCGAACAGACCAGCAACGCGGGCTTTATCAGGGATGCCGTTGCCGTTGAACAGTGAATTGTGCGAACCACTTGGGATCCCCCCCCATCCACACTGCAGGGGCAACACCCTCATCCTCTGCAAGTGTCCAAGTCCATCTGTAGCCATGGGCTTCTCCACATCGTTGCATTTGCAATACTGCTGGGACAATGCCATGTCTCCCGATCCTGCAACCCAACAGCACTCTGTCCCAACATCAATGCAAGATTCGCTGGAAATGGCTGCCAGTTGGCCATGAAAGTGTCTGCTCCAAAATAATAGCCCGATATTCCTTTTCCTGCCTCCCTCCTTGTCCACAGCAGAGTATTTGGGATATAAAAGTATATTGTGATCTTTCTTGCCACCGCCCCCTTTGGCGATCAACGCTGTCTGGGGACGCGGTACGAACGAAACCTTGGGAATCCACAGCAGTCCGAAATTACATTGCAGCAACCAAGTGGCACACTGTCTGGACCCCTGCAGGAGCTTGCTAGCCTCCTGCCTGTTGGAAAGATTGTCCAGCATCCGGCGATGTGATTTGCAAAGCAATTCAGCAACGCTGTAGTGTCCTTTGAAGACGATCAGTGTTGCCAGGGGATCAACAGCAGAAGCGCGAATCTGCATCTTGGACGTCACAATGCCTTCTCCATTCGCGTTGCAGGGAGCTGTTGGTGCCAGGCCCATCAAACCTCACAACAGAACCCTGCATTCAGTAGTGGAACGGCTGTGCCATCTAATTCGTCAGCCGCGATCTCTCCCTTGCCTTGAGTTCCATGGCAAAATCGCGAATAGCTTGTGGATTACGCGGCCCATTGTGGACTTTGATGAGGCGTTTCCCGTTTGGGTGGCGAGCGCAGACTACCTGCAAACGCAAATAAACACGGTGTAACTCCCCAGAAACACCAGAAGCCCAAAATTGATCTGAGCAAGACAGGGACACCGGGTGTACTGCATGCCAGACCTGACAATGTACACAACAAACAATGTACAGCAGACAAACTGGGTACGCTCTTGATGTTTTCATTGTAGCTTTCGTGAGCGATGAAAAGGGCATACCTGGCTGGCGATGAGGTCCATCATGCGGAGCACAGGGGGGCCAAGGTCTCAGTTAATGACACAACTCCCCCCGAACTACATGTGGGCGAAAGGCCGGGAGGCATAAGGTGGAGTGGGTTCACCAGTTACCCTTACCCTTTGGGGGCTGGGGTTGGGGGTGGGGAATATCCCAAGCCGGTAATTTACGGGGGTTTACACTCGTTTCGGCCCCCGGCCACCAGGTTGTGTAAATGGGTGTAAAATTTTCCCCAAACGGCGTAAATTCCCAAGAAAAGTGGCGTAAATTCCCAAGAAATGGTGTAAATTAGTAGAACGGACGGTGTCACTCAACAGCTCAACCAACCTCAAAAACTCAAAACACAGAAACTCAATGTTTTGAAGGTTGGTTGCTTCGGCCTTGTGACCCGAAGTGGCGTTTTCCCACCGTTTCAATGATTGGTTTGGTGTTTGGATTAGAAAAGAATGTGTGTGAATACATACTTACATGGGCCTCCTTCAATGCATCCTTGAATGCCAAATCTGCCCGATGGCAGTTGGCATGCATGGCTACAAAGTAAGCATGCCCTGTTACCTCTTGCTGCAGCGCACGGAGGAGGCCGACCAAGCCAGAAGTTGTTCCTACCATGACATTTGCCCCATCCGTGCAAAGCCAAACAAGCCAACGGACCCAAACCTCCAAAGGGATGGCAGCTTGCTCAAATGCTGCCTTGTAGGCTCTGAGAATCGACTTTGCGTCCCCCCCCTCCAATGGTTGAAGTGAAAAAAAGTGTGTCACTACATGTTTGCCAAGGGGGTAGGAACACACGGCACCAAAACGGGACAATTCATGTAACTCAGACTGGGTGTGCCAGACACCGACAGTGCCAGAAGGGCAGCACTGCCCATAGTGTCACACTCACCAGGGCCCGGAGGCGATAGTGACCGACGTCTCCCCCCTAATCAGGGGGAGATAACACCAGACAAGTAGACAAATCCCTACCCCCCCGTGGGGGGGTGGGTGGGCAGAGAAACAAAGGCTGGCACCCTCCACGGTCAAGACCGTGCCATCCTTGTCCCTCCGTGGGTGGGGGGGTGGGCAGGCAGACTACGACACAATCCTGCCTGCCTAGGTAGGGGTGAGGGGTCTTTTCTGCCGGTGCAGTCTCCGGAACCCCCGGGACCCGCCCAAACTCTGCTCTCGTGGGAGCGACACAAACGCTCTCGTGGGAGCGACACTGCCAACCACAGGCACACACCACACCGGCACTCGCAACCCCTCCTCCCCCCATCCCACCAGACAAACCCGTGGGTGGGTGGGTGGGCGGACAGAAAACTGCCTGACAAAGAAAGGCAAACAATTGTTTTTGGAAAAACAAGGGTTTGCCAAGGGGGTAGGAACACACGGCACCAAAACGGGACAATTCATGTAACTCAGGCTGGGTGTACTTCTCTCTAGTACAACCCAGTCCAGGCCACCAGAGCTAATTGGTGATTGCCTCCGTGCAAAGCCCGGTGGCGCACACCAAAAGGTATGAACTGAGCGAAAAAGAAAAGACACTTAAGAAAAAGGCACGAACCCCCCCCCCATCCCCCCCCCCCTCCCACCCACAAGTGCCGCTCAATCCCCTGCTGCCATAGTTGGCGGCCCGAAGGCAAGTGCCGCCCACACCACTGCCGCCAGAGCTGACGGTCTGTAGGCCAGCGCTGCTCCAACCATCGTTGCCAGAGCCAGCAGTCTATAGGCCAACGCCGCACAAACCACTGCTGCCATGGCCTATGGCCTGTAGGTCAGCGCTGCTCAAACCACTGCAGTCAGTGCTGGCGGTCTGGAGGTCAGGTCCGCGCAAACCACTGCTACTAGAGCCGGCGGTCTGTGGCCAGTGCCACTCAAACCACTGCTGCCACAACTGGTGACCTGTAGGTCAACACTGCTCCAACCAGTACTGCCTGTGCTGGTGGTCCCAGGCCCCCCAGCGAAGGAAGACCCCCATTCACTGTGCAGATGAATCTGTGCACATGGGTTCTGGCCAAGGTGGCTGAGTGCCCTACTGTACAACATTCAGATAGTATCTGTGAACCTTTGCAATGAACTCTCTGCATAGGTCACCCAGCGAAGGACGTCCGTTCACTGAGCAGTTGAAGCTGTGCACATGGGCTCTGGCCAAGTGGCTGAGTACCCTACTGTACAACATTCAAGAGCAGGAGGACTCAACACAAGCACGGAACAGTCCCTCTTTCCCTCGCCTTAGCTTGCGCTATTATTTACCCACACTCTGACAGCACGCTGTTCATCTTCCGGTCCGCCTGGTGGTGCAAGTCCTCCAGCAACAGTTAGCGCCCTGGCGGAGTCCATCAGTTGCATCTCCCGGTCCGCCTAGTGGTTCAACTCCTCCAAAATTGGCCCGTGCCCGCGTCAAGTCCATCAGCTCTATCTGGTGGTGCAGGTCCTCCATCAACGGTTAGGACCCAGGTGGGGTCCATCAGTTCTGCATCACGACCTGCCCCGCACGCCGACGGCATCTGCCTTCATCTCCGGCCCGCCTGATGGTTCAAGTCCCCCAGAAACGGCTCGGTCCCACGTCAAGTCCACCAGCTCTGCGTTAGGATCGCCCCGTACTCCGACGGCATCCACGCCACAGCTCACAGAAGCTCCTTGCGGTTGGCCAACCAGCACTGCCGCTTACAGCAGCGCTCATACGACAGCAGCCCCTCAATCCAACGTGGGAGTGGGCCGCTGTAGTGCTCAGAGAGCTGTCACATTTGGGAACATGTGGGCGGGGGGGGGGGGGGGGCTCCTCCCAATAATACGGACAGAAAACTGCCTGACAAAGAAAGGCAAACAATTGTTTTTAGAAAAACAAGGGATTGGGGAGGGGATATCGGACATACAGCATCTCTTCTTTCTTTGTTGACCGATCGGTGCAACTGTCCGAAGTGAGAGCAAAATATGGGGCTTGGAAGAGGGGTTTGGCCTCCTCCGTGCGCACATCAGCAGCAACATGCTCCACAATTTCAATGGCGGACGGATGGCATCGATGTGTCTTGATGATGCTTGCACCATTCAATTCACCGGCCTCGGCGTCCCCAGCCACATCGCGAAGCATACCACGCCGTTTCACGGCACGATACACAAGGCGGAAGAGCTCCCGAATAGCTTGCCTTGTCTGAAGCGGGAGGGTGTGAGTCACCTTCCTCACCTTACCAGCAGAATTCCAGAGAGCCAAAGAAACAGCATGGCAGCTAGATTGTTGATGCTTTTTAATCTTGTCCCATTTGCAATTCTTAATTCCCGAAATCCACTCAGGTTGGGCTCCGAGCTGGGGGTAGGCACGGCATGCCGCACAATGCATCATGCCATCTTCGTATTTAAGCCAAGGGCGGCCAGACTGCCACGAAGTGTGGAATGGCCGCTGCTCTCTACGGGGTTCTGCGACCTGCTCAGGTGCAGGCCGAGCACAGGAGAGGCAAGCACCATCATTTACGCACGTGACATGCACATAGCATTTACATCGCATGCACTGTTGAGTGTCAGTGTCCCCTAGAGGCTTGGCACACCCCCGACATGCACATGCGAAACACCATGGATGATCTCCCGACTCGCCCTCCTCATCCACCTCCACCTGTCCAGCGTTTCCCTTCACAACAACGAAGCACTGCTCATGCACCCCCCGTTGACACTGGGAGCATGCAGCAGTGACCCCGCATAGCTGGCCGCGGCAACTCGCACCGATGGGGTGTAGGCTGTCGTTCGCGCGGGCTTGGGTGGTGCCTTGGGGGCTTCCACCGAGAACCCGAAACCATTGCGCGCTTTCGAATTCTTCGCCACACACTCAATCTGCACTTGCTGCAAATTTGAGGGGGCACCTTCGGACTTGATGTAGCGGAGCGCGGCTGCCGGAGTAGCAAAGTGATGCCACACGGCATCACCGCCTTGCTTCCACACCCACATTTACATAACAAAGCTAGAACAGCGTGAACAGAAGGAAAGCAAGGAAAGAAAGAAAGCCCCTGAATGCCTCCTTCTCGAGCCGGGGAAAAGCTCGAGGCAGGGATCTTCAAGCCCCTGAATGCCTCCTTCTCGAGCCGGGGTAAAGCTCGAGGCAGGGATCTTCACTCTTCTTGCCTGATTCGGTCTAGTGTTCTCTACCATAGGAAACGGGCATGAACAAAGTTTGCATTTGACAATGGACACAAATGTTGTTCACAAATATTGGTAAGTGCAGGGAATGACACACAAAGCACGAGAAAGCAAAGGAAGAAAGAAAGCCCCTGAATGCCTCCTTCTCGAGCCGAGGAAAAGCTCGAGGCAGGGATCTTCAAGCCCCTGAATGCCTCCTTCTCGAGCCGGGGTAAAGCTCGAGGCAAGGATCTTCACTCGTCTTGCCGCATTCGGCCTAGTGTTCTCTGGCATAGGAGACAGGCATCAACAATGTTTGCAGACGACAATTGACACAAGTCTTGTTCACAAATATTTGTAAAGACACGGAATGGCACGCAAAGCACGTGAGAGCAAAGAAAGAGAGGATGCCTCTAAATGCCTCCTTCTCCAGCCGGGGAAAAGCTCGAGGCAGGGATCTTCACTCGTCTTGCCGGTCTCGGCGAATTGGCTACACAGCCCCGGCGGACTGTGCCACAGGGAAGGGGCATTTACACAATTTACATTCCAAAATGGACAAGAATCTAGCTCACAAATATTTGCAACTACCAGCAATGGCAAGGAAATCATGTAAAACCCCTAATTTACGCCGAATTTACAAAAATTTACGGGAATTTACGCCACTTTTCGAGGAATTTACAAAAATTTACGTAAATTTACAGCGTAAATTGCTCCGGCCCCCGGCTCTACCCCCATTTGTTACCAGCTTGGAATATCCCTTGCTTTCGCGGGTGCCCATGGGTGCCCGCAATAATCTGCTTCGTATCTCGGAGACAGAGAGGGAGTTGGGACAAATGGAAACATGGACCAAATTGTCCAAATGTACCGCAGTCGGGCACAAATGCTCTTCTGTTTCAAACCAGGGGAACTGCGCTTGGGACCACTTAGAACAGCCTATGGCTCGTGCGCGTGCGTGAAAAATACCAAGCTTACCTAAAAATGGACTCACCTAATATGCCGGCAATGGCAGCAAGCAACCAAGCAAGCAAGAGGACCATGACCTGCAACTCGGGTTGGTACATACGCTCGTTGGGCTGGGCCGTTGTCCACTCTTTTTCGAGACCGGTCCGCATCCAATTAGCTGGCAACAAAGGCGCCCCATATGGCTTGGGAGGGGGGGTCGGGTATCTGGACTGAGGAGGCAGCCCCCTGATGGTGCGAAGCTTTTGGGGCAAGATGGCTGCGGATTACAGGGACAAGCCTGGATGCTCTGGGACCTTACACTGCTGCTCGGTTCACCATGCAGATTGCACATGGTAAATGTCAAATCTATGATTCGACTGTAATTTTTAGCAAATGACAAGCCCATGCACAGATGCTCAACGCACCCAACTCGGATCCCTTCAAGGTCCCGTGCACAACTGGTTTTTGGGGAGACTGGAACCTGGTGAAGCGAAAATGGCTTGGGACAGGGACAGGGACAGATTGTGAAAATCATGACGTAATAATAATTTGTACTGAAGGAAAAATGTTTCTTTTTCACTTCTCGCAATGAATCTCGGATTCTCGGTCGCGGATCTGTCCCCCTGTGGTTCCTCGATTCGATCAGCATGCCAAGCTGATCACAGACATTGCATTTGGATTCTGATTTTAACGGCGGACCAGATCTGGCCTAGAATTCAGGATTTCAGGAGCCTGCAAATTGTGTCCTTGTGACTTGAATGCATCAGCATGCGGAGAACACAAATCCACACTACATTGGCGTTTCAGTGTGTTCGCGTTCTCGGTTTGTAGGAATATCGTTGAGACGTCGAACCACACCTGCAGAGGCACGTTTGGCTGTGTTGGATGCATTGCGGGGTGGCTGACTTTTTCAGCTGACTGGATTTCAAGGACCTGCAACACTACCTGTGTTTCCTGTGGAACCATATCCCCACCCACCCAGGGACCTGTGGACCTATGCACACAGTCACAGTCGGAGTCATTGGGATGCGCATGAGCTGATCGCTGCAGCTGCAGCAACAGCTACGGTCAAATGTGCACAACATTGATGCCCGCAAGTGCAAATTGGGCAGTTCTGCAGCTACATTTTGTTCGTCACCATGTTGCTGTTGGCCTGTGCACGAGCCACAGCAGTAAACAATCCTCACAGGTCCCGGATCCCTGGTTCTACAGCTTTTTATTTTTTCTGCAAATATGGAACACAAAGACATACGATGGTCGGATACGAGTTGATGTTGAAGCTGTGGCACAACCTCCGTGACGAGTCGCAATCCACTGCCCCAACGGAATATTCCCCTTCAACCAAAACTGCCAACTGATGCGAAGAAAGAGAAAGCATTGGTTGCTGGAACTCAGGTGATACAGTGGGATGCTTCCAGTGCACTCCATCTGATATCCCTTCTCCCACAAGCTACCATGCCTTCTCGCCACTCGGCCTTGAACCACCACTCCAACCTCCCGTGCTCTCACCGTCATGAAAAAAGCCAGCCATGTACAAAGATGTCAGCAGAAGCAAAACAAAACAAAACAAAACAAACCAGAAATGACAGAGGTAGGCCACCTCCACCTGGGAAATGATGTGATTCGTACGTTTTGTACTGTTTGCCATTATCATTTTTGCAGCACGAGCTGTCTGCCCATGTTTCCACGACGGATTCATCATTGACCGACGCAAAACATCGTCCTTCTTTCTATCGATGATGATGTGAGGAAGCTTGGAATTTGACGAGGCACTCCGCATGATTGATGAGGCATATTTTGCAGGGCAAAACAACATTGATTTGCGAAGGAGGTCTCACGTGACCTTGGTGAGGACAAAAAATGGCGACAGACAATGTGAAGCCAGCCCTGATGGGGATGATGAACGGCAAGGATAGCATGGTAGGTCGGCTATGGTGGGGCAGATATTTGTCCACGTTCTAAAACCAGAGGTACTTAGGTTGGCTTCGGAGATAGTCAAATTCAATACGTGTGGATATTGGGATCACGCACTATACTTGTGCTGTCGCTGTGCATTATGGGAATAAACGATGCCAGAAAGTGAGTACGCCCCCCGAACAGATACTGGGACTGCACTGGAACACTGCAAACAAACAAGAAATCTTTCACACAGGATGTAGAACGCAGACCTCGGTCCATCACAAGTGCTGCCCGTCTGCGTTCTTCAAGGCAAGACCCAATGTCCCTTGCCCATTGGCTAATCTGGACAACATACCTCGGCCCAAAACTGCTTCACAAACATACACGGAGGGCACCAAGCACCGGCGGAAAACTTCACAATCCAATACTCCGTCCCTTGGGAAATGGAAATCATATTGTCTCCCATTTGGTGAACCTGGTAGCATGATACAGATGAGGGAGGCTGCAGGAGCTTGGCACAGGAGGGTGGCACAGCACCAGGGAAATGTGGTGCGTGGATGGTTTGGCATGGGTCAACCGCTGTGTTTGAAGAGATGGTTGAATCATGCTTGGGGCTTTGCCCAAAATCCGGATGGTGCCCTCTTTACTATCAGCACCAGTGGCAGCACCAGACCAAGCAGCATGCAAGCAGCAGCTCGCATGCACCAGCACGCAGCTGGCAACAGCAAATGAAATTGGACCCGCTACAAAACTGCACCCTGCTGCACAGCTCTGTTCTGCTGCACAAGTATGCAACCTACCGGCCTGCTCTGTACCCCACCGTACAACTTTCTGCCCAACGCACAACTGTGTAGCCCGCTGCACAGCTGTGTCATACAGATACACAAATTATCACCTGCTCCACAGCCCACTTCCTTACACTCACAGAATCCACACACAAACTCTCAAGGTGGGGCTCACACCATACCAGGAAGTAGCAATTGGCAGGCCAACCACCCCACTTTGTCTACCAAGCACTGCTACACAGCACACATGCGCATGCTTGCACACACACCACACATACACACACACACACAGCACAGCACGGTCCCACTCTTGTAAACACACACCCCAGGGGAGTGCAGGCAAACAAGCAGTAGACGCATGCGTGTGCCTGGAGGCCCACACGTGCACGCACACACCGCACACACATACACGCGGACCCTTGTGGCCTGGTTCGGACATAGCCGACTAACGTGTGGAAGGCTGTGCGCCCCCAGTGTAGCAACCACTGGTCAGGATGGCCCATGGCCAAGTGCTGGTGGACACTGGAGAGCAGCTGACACCTGAGCCAGGCCCGGACGCACTGGTCTGGCCCCTGAAATATTGGCCACCCAACCGGTGCACAGTCCCACACCAGCTGGGGGATGCAATGCAGCGGTAGGACAATTGGTGCAGGGCTGTCTTGCAGCCCAGTATGGCTGTATCCCCTCCTCCCCTTCCTGAAACAGGAGGGGGGCAGGATATGTGCCGTAGACATTCTCTTGCATAGATTCTGACTGAAAAATCCTGACCCAGTTTTAAGGTCTGGTACATTTTTCTTGGCAATGAGGTGGCACGGTGCCAGTTCAATGGATCCAAGCCCCAACAGCATGCTTGTTTATATGCAGTGTATCCTGTGCACTGCATTCCAACATTGCAGTTGCACCATCCCATCCATCAACTGCTTCCTTGTTCAACGGATTTCTGTCTCACCTGATGCCATCCAGACAGCGTTGAGCTGCAGCTGCCGCTTCAGCCAAACGCAAGACGCAAGTAAAAAACGATGTCTGTTTTCAGGAAATGGACAGAATTAAAACAAGCATTTTACGGGATTGGGCCAGAATTAATAGCGATATTTGTGGAAATATCATTTTCTCCGGACAGTCCCGGAAATCTTAATAGGGATGAGGGTTGCACTTGGCAGTCGTTGAAGAAGCGCCGCACTTTGCACCGCTGGCGGCAAGACCAGCCAGGCACACACACGCACACTGCACAGGCGGAAATTTTGCACATCAGAGGGTGCAAAACACACGTGCACATGCACAGATCTTCCCTGCGGTTGACGTCGATCCTGGGTCTCGCGATTTGGCATGGGATACAGAAGGGTCACCAAATGGCTCAGCCAGACATACCAAATTGTTTAGACTTTCCAACGCAAAGTCATGGATCTCACGTGGAATCCTGTGCCCTTCAAACTCGAACATTCGCATTGGAGTTTTGCTGCCGATGTATGCCCGCACTGCTGGGAACCCCTGGATGCCCAATCGTACCGCCATTTGTCGGTAGGCATCACCATCAAAGATTCCCAGCTGCGGAGGTATGACAAGTGGAGTAGTTGGGGGCACCGCTCAAACCCCATTTGAAATTGTGGTTCCTGCGGGTGGGGGCTCGATGAAGGTACCTGGGAACACATCCGCAGTGCCTCATTTTCGTGTCTCTTTTTTCGGAGGAAATCCTCCATGTGCAGGACGTATTTTTGGCACACGCTTCGCGATGCAGCATGTGCCATTTTGGACTGACTGCATTGCCGGCGCATTGCGCCTTTGCTGAGGGGGCCCAGCACTACGGAGGAGATTCGGCGCTCTTTCCCCCCTTTTTCCTGCAGCTGATCTTGCCCTTTTTGGTGCTCTGGGTGCAACTCCGTTTGTGTGCAACTCGCCACAACTCGCCTGGGCCCCTTGAAGAGGACACTGTGGGTGTTCCATAATCGGTACAAATGGGGGTCTTGGGGGATAGAGGGTACTTGGCCTTGCACCCCCAATGATTGAGCTGAGGACACGGTTTCTCTTGCAACCCCCCCCCCTGTTCGGGGCAAAAATTTTCCACTGTACGGGCCACTGTGCGGGGCGGACCTTTTTTGGTAAAAAAAACCCTCAGCAGGGCGTTGCGTGGTGACCCCAATCACCAAAATATGTTCAGAATCTATACCACCAATAAGCCATATGTCAGCAGAGACATGTCATACCCGAGCTGGTACATGCATGCACTCCCAGCTGAGGGTTCATGGGTTCAATACCCACGCCCGGAACCTTTTCTGGCGCTTTTTCTGGCGCTTTTTCAGCATTACAAATGCACATGACATGCATTGGACACAATCACAAACAACAAAAAAAAAGCTGGGTTCCACAAATCTTTGAATCCAGCCACTCGCCGGCTGGGTAGTGTACCCTGAGGCACAAAGTGTCACAGTGATCCACGGTGATGGTCTTCAATGTCTTCTCTTTCTTTGCTTTGCCCAAAGGTTTCACTGGTTTCACTGGTACAGCACGCGTGGCAGTAGTAGTGGCTGAACTTGTTGCAGTATCAGTAGCGGTAGTAGCAGCAGTAGTAGTACTGGTTGAAGTAGCGAACCGACTGGACGTTGACCCAAAAAAAAAGGTTTGGGCGGGCTTGGCGGACACACAGTTCACAAATAACCCAATCTTCAGCACAATCAGAATGCTTCTGTCGAAGGGTACAACGATCCGACTCAGCCGAAGACAAAAAAGCAACAGTTTCAGCATTCTTGGAGTGGCAGACATTACAAGGCATAGTCTGGTCAAGAGCATAGGGGAGGGCAGGAAAAAGAGACAAATGGGTGCCTAATATTGCCTATTTCTGTGCTATGGTTCTGCGAACCCACTGTACGGGCCACTGTTCGGGGCTGTACGGGAAATATGGGATTCCCGTACGGGGGGGGGGGGGTTGCTCTTGGGAAATTAACCCATGACACTCATGACCCACACATTCAATTTTGCAACAAGCAAAAGCGAAGATGAGCAGAAAGCGAATTCGGACAAATGATCAAACCAGGGCAATGGGGCCTTGATGCACACACCCGCTCCGGAACAGCACATCCTTACGGGGGTTCAGGATCCGCCGGCGTTGCTCTGCATCCGTGGCCACTATGGCCGATGATGATGCCCCACATCCCATCAACATCCTAACCCTTTACGCAGGACCTCGAAACATTTCCTAGCTCAAGGGCTACAAAGAGGGTATGATATTACTGCTGCGGAGCATTCTGACTCGTGGATGAACAATTGGTAACATTGGCGCCGGACCACAACAGAAAATGTGAAATGCCGAACCATGCTACTCTTCCCCATTTTGGGCACTTGGGTAACGGCCTCAGAAATGATTGCACTATTTCACCTACAATCTGCAGCAGGCAACAGGCTGCAGCGCACACGGGGCCCACAAAATGGCACATATGTTAAGCTTGCAGAAGCAGGTTATTGTGAATCCATGCATTTCTTGGATTCGTTCCGAGCGTTGCAAGTTGCCAGCGCTCCCGGATTACTGGAAACTTCTAACTCAAAGCGCAGAGCCCTTTTAACGCAGTTCCATCTCTCCCTTCCCTCTTGCTCCTGTCTTCGATCTATTTCGATCTATTTGCGCGGGTTATGCTTGGGCTTGCTGCTATGGATGCTGGTATTTCCCCCCTGCCATTTCCAGCTCGGCCATGGAGGCTCATGATGTAGGTGCCCTGCCCCTTAGATTCTCGTCGTGCGTGTGAGACAGTTGGGGGCGGTGGGGTCTTTGCAATTTGGGGAAGGCCAAGACGTATTACTTTGCAAGGGTGTCAGATCCTGTGACCCTGCAAAACAGAGCTGAAGTGCACATATTCCACACATGGCGGTTGAATATGTCAGAAGCAGATTATTGCGAATCCATGCAACTGTTGGACTAATCGGTGCTGCGGCTCACACTAGACCTCGGACAACGCTTTTTTGTGCGCCACAGGCGCCGCACGAAAAGCGTCCTCTACGGCTATACCCTCGAGCTAGATCGAGAGCTAGAGCGAGAGCCAGAGGCAGAGCCAGGTTTGGGACAGAAGACGCGGCAACGGTTTTTGACCAGACCAGCCTTTGGCGGAAAGCTTTTTCCCTCCCCGCATGACCGTTAAACATCCAGCCAAATGAAATCCCAATAATATTGACCCCCCCTTTCTACAATCTCCCCCTTCCGACTGTGGCTCACACAATGAGCTTCAATCAAGAAATGAAATCTGACAGAACAAGCATCGACAAGCGCACCTTGAATTTATCAGTATGGGGCTCCAGCAGTCTGCATGCTGATAGGTAGATGGGCTTCATGTGATTGCAAGGGGGACACCAAGGCCCAGCCGTGAAGAGAACCAACCAGTTGTCCGACTGTGACTGTGGATGCAGACACAATGCTGTGCATGCGGGGGACAAGCAGAGTCACTGAGCAGAGCTGCCATGACCATCAATCTATGAGCTTTGAGTTTTCAGCGATGTAGGAACAGCCATCAGGTGAAGCCAGTTCAGAAGAAAACAGGGATCAGCACTGAATGTGGTGGTGGTTGGGTGGCAAGAAGAGTTGGTGATTGGCATTTGCCAACTTGGGTATAAAGACATATCGGGTGTTCGTCAACAAGCTTGGTCTGTTGAATGGGCTGTTGGATGATTGGCCATGGGCGCAATGCAAACGCCGCGCATCTGTTGCCTCGAAATGTGTAGTAGAGAAAAAAAGTAGAGACAGATGAATCGCTGAATAGGAGGCGATCCAGAGCACTGCAAAAAGGGTGGTCCAGTGGGGTTGGGACAACTATTCCATTGCCCACCAAATGGGCAGTAAGCTTCTTGCAGGGTGCCCTCCCAAACACTCCCCCCCACCAAATCCCTTGGAATTAGTGCAAGTTCGGTGAAACCGAGTGCAGACCCCAGCAATGCCAGAACCTTCGATGCACTGAGCCATCGCTGGGCGTACCCATGCCTGGCGCCCTTCAGGGGGTTGAACATGGGCTGGACATGGGCCATAGCTTCACCTCACCCTCCCTTCTTTGATCACACACACCATGACAAGCTGATGGAAGTTTTCGGCGGTGAGATGTGTGAGGGCGACGGGGTCGGTCTCCTCCTTCGCCTTTTCCAGAACGTGCGACGGGGTCAGAATGCCTTCGTAGAGATGTGGAGATGACTTGGGTGTCCCAAACGGGAAAATCATGAACCCAGGCCTACCAGCCATGTCCCCAAACGGATTGCAGCGCTGGGGCAAATCATTACATTCCACTTTGGCAACCCTGAGAGTAGAGTGAGGGGGTCCTTGGATTGCAGTAGAAGAACTGATGATAAGCACTACGACGTCGGAGAGGGGTGGTAGACGGGTGCGGGTGTGGGGGGAAGGGGGTCAAATACCAGAGGCATGCCTCCACCTTATGGTGAGGTGATTTCAAATGCTCGTGCATGGCAGTGTCCGAAATGGACATATCGCATTTGCCTGTCACTTTCATGATGAGCTGTTGGACATTGAACAACAGGCTGTGCTGCAGAGGCGACAAGGACTCCGATGTAGAGACAATCAAGATGAACTGGACCGACAAAAAAGATTTTTGTACAGGTGGATATGGGTGGGTGGCGGTGGAGGTTCAGCAAGCAGGCTCCCACTCTTACAAGAAGGGCACCCACCCATCACCACCACTCGCTTCGCGTGCGCAAAATAAACAAAGGCCTGAGCACTGCACAGCAGCACACAGCACAAAATCACAAGAAGCAACAACACACAGCAGCAAGCAGCACCACAAAGCACCACAAAGCGGCAGACAGCACCACACAGCAGCAGGCAACACACAGAGCAGCAGGCAGCACCATGCAGCAGCCTGCCGCACCGCACGGAAAATAATGCCTTGGCAGAACATCAGAAGGGTTGACAAGAATGTGATTCAGTAATCACTTTCAGCATTCTGAGTTCACATCAACAGCAGCATCAGCATCGGCAGCAGCACGAATACCAGCGACGACAGTGGCAATAACAATGCAAATTGGCACCTCAATCGCAACCCGGGGAATTTGGGATTTTGGAAAGTAGCTGCCAAATGTCCCAGGATCGTAACATCTAACTCAAAATCCTCACACTCCACACAATCTGGCGGCATATGTGCCACAATGTAAGCATCCTTGTCGGTGGCCATCACAGCATTGAACTCATCCTGTTGGGCAGGCAGCAAATCCGGGTCACAAAGCGGCAGCCGTCATCCTTGAGAACACTTACAACCGTGGCGCAGGACGCAGCAGGTGCGCCGCAGGATTTGGGTTTCACTGTTTTTCACTGGACTATCACACTGTTTCCCACGTCAAAGAAACGGAAACAAACAAGATTGACGGTCTTTCCAGCTTCCATTCCCTATGCCCATGGGCAAACACTAGCTTTTTGTTATGGTCAATGGCCGCGGAAACCTGACTTTGAGAACTTGACGTGCCGCGCTACTGCCGACCTTGAATTTGCCTCTGTCATCAGAGCGGATCTGCTTTCACCCCTCATCATCAGATGTTTGTGGCAACAATCATGCCGCAAGGCAAGGGGGCAAATAAATGTGTGTCTAAAATCGAAAAGCGACACAAAAACCCTGCAACGAGCACCCTGAAGATCACCTCCATACTGAGCTGGGGGTACCCTTTTCACTTGCATGTACACAAACCACTCGAATCATCGGGTGGAAACAAAAAAGAAATGGGGGATGGGGTTCTTGGGGTCCGGGATCTGCACCTAATAAGATGTTTCCAAGTGATACAATTGTGATTGTTAGACAAAAAGGGTGCAATCCAACTAAGACATAACAATGCACTGTTTCCTTGCAAAATCTCATACACTCATGGTGTAGGGCGCACCGCAGGCACCGCAGGAACATTCTCCTTGCCTTCTTCAGCGATTGCAGCCCGCAACAGGAGGACTGTAATATTGCATGACTGCGATGCATGCGAAATGCAAGAATACAAACCCCACAATGGACTGCACAGCAGCACAAATAGAGCTACCTCAGTTTTGAAAGTCTCAACTTTGGAGCTCATCTGCATCAACATGAACGACAAGATGTGGGTGGCAGACATGTCTTCTTCATACCACAACACATCCAGGTTGCTGCAGAAAAGAGATGGATGCAAAACCTTCGACTAGGTATGCATGTGCCAGGTCTGGCATGCACAATCTGGCAAGGTGTTGTTCAGCCCCCTCTAAGAGGTAACATACACACAGCAAGGTCGGGCACCGAAATGCAGTGCTACTTGTAGAGTGGTAAGGGGGGTCATGCGGTCACTGGGTAGTTGAACCAATAGGTGTCAAGGCTGCCCTCCTCCACAGCCGTCCAGGTGCTTTTCGGGGACCCTACGATGGTTGCTCTGGGCCCTGACAACAATCGGACCCGAGCGCAGTACCCCTCTTGGGATACAGAGAGCAACTAGGCTGGGGCGCATTTGATGAAACAGTGGAGCGACAAAATTGAAGTTAAAAGACAGGGCGAGAGGAACGGAATGGAGGATTCCAAGAGAAAAAGGGTGACTGTGCAGGTTGCGATGAGTCAATGAGTGAAAGTATCATTCAGATGAGGGCCTGTTTACTGAGAGGAGGCACCATCCTAGGCTGGACCATGGTCCGGGAACTTCGGTTCAGCGGACACAAACTCTTTCCCCCACACTTACTATACTGCACCTGGTCTCACCCAGGGATCCAGTCTTTCGGCGCCTTTGTGTTTGCTGTGGTTGACGTGCCTGGTCAGAGGGGTCTGACCCATACACCGCTCTATGTATGGCCCAAGTGCTGTGGAGAATGAACCCTGCAAAAATTGCGCTTTAGGGTACGGGTTTTCTGGTATCCGTTGGATTGGGACCATGGAATTAAAAGCCACTGCTGGAGTGGCTTTGAATATGGTACTGATTTTACTGGTCCTCTCCGTCCGGGGCGCGACAGACGTTAGAGGGTTGATATTGTGTCAACAGCTCAGGCAAGAGATAACAACCCTTTTGCATAAGCGGAGATGACTCATGCTTTCCGGGAAAAAGGGGGGGTGCCATTGGAAAATATTGTTGTTAGTGGCTGTTTGTCTGCATCGATGTGTCTCCTTCATGGTGCTGCATCCATGTTTATAACATTCAGTGGGAAGGGGCTTCCCCCCCGGGAGCACATTTCCAAGGGCGGTCTGTACAAAACCTTTTGAAATATAATCGGGTGGCAACACAAATCCCAACGACACAACAACTAAGGCGACCATATGGGACATATGATGGGCACGAAGCGGATTATGGGGCAGGCACTTTATAATACCCCGTCCCTCCAGGGGTCCCATTAAAAACCCCCAAATTCATACAAAATGTCATACTCCCGCTCTCTGCTGGGCGAAATCGGGGACAACAATTGCATGAGGACATGGGGACAGGTGGAATGGTGTTTCAGTGATGAGCTGGTTTTCGTACTTAGTTGGCATGCCAACCCCCCCCCCCCCCCTGGAACCTGTGCAGGAAAGGGGGGGGGGGGTTTGGCACAAGGCCTCAGTATTAGGTTGTTTGCCTTTGGCGGCACCTATTGGCCTCTCGCCACTGCTCATTCTGACCCTCTGTGGGTCCGAACGTGTTTTGGTTGTGTCAACGGAGCCCCTGGATGACTTCTCCTGTTTGACTACTCCAGGGTCGGCTGTCCCGGAGACGGGCTGTTGCCCGTGCTGTTGACCAGGTGCATCCAGATGCACACTCCGAGTCCATGCTGGGTTTGCTGACTCCAGCACTGACTTGTGCGCGCTGGGGTGTACATTTGCAGGATAATTTTCCTGACAGGGGCTTCTAAAAACGACAATGATTCTTTCCCTTTTGTCCTTTCCTTCTCCTTCTGTTATCATTTTCCAAATTGGTGAGAGCAACCGCCGAACACGGTCTGGGAGTCACTGAATGTGACCCCTGTCAGCCCGGCAGTAGAACGGACGCCACGGGGGCAGCAGGGTGCAATTGTGAGCGGTGGAACAAATATCTACTCTCCCCCAAGCGAAAACACTGCACCACCAAACTTCCACCGTCCACAGCTTGGAGGCACGCGTCCGCAAACACAACCAAGTGCGTTGAACCGGAAATACCTATCGGCAAATCTACTTCACCTTGACGGTTCCGCCCCCTTCCCCCTTCTTGTCAAAGGGTGATGAGTCATCCCCACTGGTGGGCACGAGAAACATTTGTAGGGGAGCATTCCGTGGGTTTGAGTATGTGTATCAATTTCGAGTTGAGAGCCAGAAATCTGCATACCTCCATCCAGCAGTCACTGAACCATCATCCCCGTATTCCACAGTCGTTGATCCTGCGGCGCATGTTGAACCGATCTAAAACACACCCAAACGGCACCAAGAGATTGCAAAAAGACTGGGTCGAAAGATATCAACACAATGCGTCAAATAACCCACTGCACAACACTCTGCCTTGGTGCATCGGCATGGCGTTGTTGCAGAATGCTTCTGGCGCCAGGCCTGTCCTGAATGGATTTCACTCACCTCATCCCCCTGCTCACCTTTGTGTGCCCAGGTGCGCATGCCGTTGCATTTCAGGTGCTGGAGGTGAAATGAAATCCCAATAACTCTCAGCTACCAAGACAATACAGAAAATATGTTGTTCCCTTGGGAAGGCACGAATTTGGCAATCTTTCAAGAGACCTGAGAAGCAGTCACTTTGGAACCAGAACACAAATGCAAAAGTTTACCTTCCATGAACTGTGCACATCGTCTGCCAACAATCCGAATCGTGCACACAAATCTTCATGCTGAGCACAGTTGATTCGCCCAATCCTGAAAACACGGCAAGTGCACATTGCCCCTGTTCATTACCAACGCAGGATGCACGTTGCTCACGTTCATGCACGCAGCACAGCAGTCAGGAGGAAACCCCCAAGCCTTCCCTGCCCCTGCCCCTGCCCCAGCCCCAGCATGCAGCGAGCACAAAAACAATATTTTCTCTCACCTCAACAGTAACGCCAATAGAAGAGATTCCGGAGGCGTGCACACATTGTGAACAGTTAGCAAAAATTGCGAAGATACAGAGAGGCAGGCACGAGGTTAAACAATGTGAATGACTGTAGCCGGTTTTCATATGCAACATGCAAGAAATCCAACCAGCACAACCCACGGCTGTTGTCTCGTCCTGACGCAAAACTGGCATCCCTGAATCGCACACCGCAATTCATCCTGTGTGTCGTACGGCGCGTCACCAGCCAACCCATAGAATCGTGCGAGGGCAATGAGCAGCTCAACATAGCAGTGAGAGCACTCGGAGAACTCAAAAGTGAGGAGATGGTAGCATGACTCTGGAACATCAGGACCCTGTTGGAAATGGTTGGTGATGCATTCAATTGCACGATTGGGCTCACAGAGCCCTTGCTTTCCGGCTCCCTCATTTTCGCAACATTTTGGATCGCTCTGTGTGGGCACGTACACGTGCAGTGTGCTATCAACGAGGGCGGGCGCCTCTTGCGCTCCATCTCCTGTAGCCTTTCCGTGTTCCATTGGCTTCCCCAAGATGCCGCTGATATCCTTCGCTCTTCGGTGTGGCTCCTGCTCCCTCTGCGGCCCCTTCTTCTTCTCCACCCCAGATTCCTGTCCATAGTCCTCAGTGCCCATATGCAAGTGTATGTGTGCACCCTCTGTAATGCATGCCCCTGGTTTCTGCAGTGGTCTTATACCCTGCTCTCTGCTGCATGGTAGGTGTCTGATCTCGTGTCTTTCTTGAGTGTGCCACACTGTGCAGGCACTGCACTCCACACAACCAACACACATGGACACACACGCGCCCAGCAGATGGATACTGAATCAACGACCAGAGTGGATCAGAGAACCAGTGTCTGCATACTCTCGCTGCTGCCCAGCAATGGATGCTACTGGGGGTCCTTTCATAGGGGGATGGTATTGCAACACATTCATGGGATCTGCTGCAGCCAGCTGCTTCGGGCAGACCCTGAGCATACCATGGCAGAGCTGCACAGTGGGTCAGAAGCTGGTGCTGAGTCAACAATTAGACGCTCCTAATGAGCAACAACCTTTTGACCACTGTACAGTTGGGCCACCTGATTGCAGGCCAGAGGGGGGGAAAGAGGACCAAAGATTCGCTTGGGTGAACACGCATATACACAGGCATGCAGAACTTTGAGGACGGAAAATGAGCATTCCAGGCACTTGGAACGCCGTCATGGGGCACTCGTGCAAGCACGAACACACCAAGAATTTGACTTGGTGATCGGGGATGGCGTTAAGGACAGATGGCATCCAATGCTCCAACTTCTGTTCTCCCATGTCAAATGGATGCACTTTTCCATCATGAATCCGGACAATGTATGGAAGCATATTGCGTCCTGTACCACACATAGGCAATGGCCGGACAGCGCCCATTGTAGCCGAACAATGCAGCGAGGGTAGAGATTGTCCACATATGTCGAACCACGCCGTGGCCATCCGTGCTGTTTGGATGCTTTAGGCCTTCAATGTGTTGGAAACCGGATATTGTTGAGCATTCAGCAGCAAAATAAATGGTCTAACATCATTTTTGGAAAAGCGTGCTTATGACCAATTTTTGACCCATTTTTGGTCCCAAAAATGGCCCCATTTTCAAGGCTTTTTTGAAATTTCTGTTGATGGGCCAAAATTGGTCAAACCGGGCCCCAAATGGCCTCATTTCACTTGTTTGTGCATCACAAATGGTGCACGATCAACTTTGGAAAAGTGCGGTTTGGAACCATTTTTGACCCACTTTCAGTCCCAAAACGGCCCATTTTCAAGGTATTTTGGAATTTTTCGGGGTGCCAAAACGGGCCACCGCAAGCTCAGGCTAGCATTGACACATACCGTTCCCAAATTTGGAGTTTGAGCCTTGTGGCGAAATTAGGAAGTGCCCTACCAAATTTGCGCAATTCTGAGCCACAGCCATTTTTTGCCCCACAGAGCCCCAAAACGCAAGTGGCCAAATGGAGGAAAACGGATGGCATATGCCGCGAGGAAGATCTAAATGGCGGCCATTAGTTCCACAATATGTCCGAGAAAGGGAGCAAACTCCAGGCTGAGTGCTCAAAATCCGATTCTGAGGGCAGCCAATCCACACGCGACCCCCCATTGTTTGTGGTTTCCACCCTTCGAAATAGCCCAAACGGACGCCTAGACCCCATGCCGGTGCCCATTTGGCTCTAGCAAGTAGCGAGCTAGAGCCCAAGCTGGCTGGGTGCCAAAATGGGTCCACCGGGTTCTGTGGGGGCGAAAAATGGCTTTTGTTAACAATGATCCTCGACCAATTGGGATGCCGAAACGAGTGGAAGACAACAATACCGGAGTAGAGCCCGAAGAGCGAGAACAAGGTAATGGCCGAAACCGAAAAGAGACGTGCTTTTTGTTGCTTGTTAGCTAGATATAAGGGGAGAGGGGTGATATATCCAAAGGCGCCTCTGCAGCACTAGACAGGCTTGGATCACGTCTCTTGTCGCCGGCTTGTCCCTCTATCAACCACATCATCATCATCATCATGAGATCTTGAGAGTAGACGCACAGGCAAACTCCCAGGCCCAACACACCATGCTATTAATTATGTGGTGGCTATCCGCAGCAAGCCATGGTGGGTGGGTGACCGGCTCGGTTGGGTACCCCCCACCCCCCCACTTGTGTGGGAAGGCATATGTTCAACCTACCTAGGCGGTGGTTTTAAGCCCCACGACAAGGTGATTACCGGTCCAAAATTGTGTGCTGTACCTAGAACAAACCGTTGAACTAATGTTGTGCAGCAAAACTTGCAGCTTGGTCCTGCCTAGTTCGACGAATCTTGCACTAGTTGCCGTCTGGGACAATGGGAGGAGTTAGTTGAATCTAATGTGAAGTATTGTTACAATTGTTGGGGTGGCGGGAATGAACACACATTTTGCAAGGGGTTTGAAAAATTTCCACATTACTACCTACATGCAAGTGCCGTGTGTTGACGCTATTCACGCACCTGCACAATCACAAATGGCGTTTGAATCTGGTCTTGAACGACGCATCCCGGACGAACCCAAAAATAGGCAAAAACCACACACATCGTGTAAGAAACAATAAATGAAAAAAAAATTGAGGAGCACGGACATGGTGGGCACGCACTGGGACACACTTAAAGTGAGAGTGGCACCCATGGCCGATTCATTTGCGCTCGATACTGGTTTGCCTGAGATTGCTTTGGTCGGACTGGTGCCTCACATGTTCTCCACTTGGTTCACCCATGAACTACCCTTGGGAGGTGTCTTGGGAGGTGTGCGCAGTGACTCCGGGAAACAAGATGAAATGCGCCACAAACAACAATTTGTTTGTTCCCCCCCGAACAAGCAAGTGAATCCGAAAAACACCTTCCCACTTTTGTGGCGATGGTCAATCCATTTATGGGGTTCGTTGGTCATGTTTCATCATCTTGAAACGCCACGCGTAAAGAAGGCGGGGGGCATGGATGCAAACATGGGCACGGGGCGAAAGAGTAGTGGATAGCACATCCAAGATGCAAGAGAGAGTGGGCTCACATACTTACGATTTGACCACAAATTCCTCTCTGTCGGTCACAACACACGTGCGTCACTTTTATTGCCCGGTGGAGATGTGTGGCAATGCGTTGGTATGTGTCCGCGGCGTCAATGCAATCGGGAAACATTCGGCTCCAAAAGAACACCAATGAAGGCACAGGACTTTCAAGAATGCTAGAAACAATGTGCGCGTACACGGAGTTTAACATGCGCGGGATTGCAAAACTCGAAAGCCTCAAGATGCGTGATGATCAACCTATTCCTCGAAAGCACTTTGTTGATTTAGTTTACGGCACTATGTGCACTCTACTTTCAACCAAGAGTATAGCGAGAGGTTGGGAGCCCGTTCGTGATGCCACCGTGACAAAGCCCAACCCGCTAACATCACGACTTTGGGGGTCGCATGCAGCGGCAAAAAATCCGCACCCCACGGGCACATATCTCATTCGCCTGCCCTTTATGGGTCCTCCCATGGTCACCCATGCGGGACGAGGCCATAACATATGTCAGGAATCGCGAAACACAAGCAAGCTCCCCCTTACGCTCAGCAGAGTGTGGCACATTGGTGTTGCCAACCCAAGGCGCCGGGTACCATAGCTTCACCCGACCACTCCACTTAAAAAACAAAAGACAAAAGACAAAAGAAACTTGCACCGTCCGAGTGAGGGCCGGCGTTCGCACCTGTGCGAGCCGGTCCGAATGAGGGCTGTGCAAGACCCCCACCACAAGGGCAGGGGTCGGAAAATTCATGAAATTCAAGAAATGAACAAAATTAGTTTGCCACTAAGACTTTCCCAGGAAACAGCATGAACACACGGTGTTTGTCCTGCAGGGAACATGTTCTTAGCGTACAAATAACATCATTCCAAACCAAGCAAGAAACCTCACAACCGGCTCTCAGAGAGAGCTTACGGGTATCTTGGAGCTCCTGAAGTGGGGTTCTTCTTGTCGGAACCCAAATATAATACACCACGTCGGAAACACACCACACATCGGAGCTACTGGGCCACTGACTGTGCGTCCAGATCTCGCAATTTAGTTTACGGCACTATGTGCACTCTACTTTCAACCAAGAGTATAGCGAGAGGTTGGGAGCCCGTTCGTGATGCCACCGTGACAAAGCCCAACCCGCTAACATCACGACTTTGGGGGTCGCATGCAGCGGCAAAAAATCCGCACCCCACGGGCACATATCTCATTCGCCTGCCCTTTATGGGTCCTCCCATGGTCACCCATGCGGGACGAGGCCATAACATATGTCAGGAATCGCGAAACACAAGCAAGCTCCCCCTTACGCTCAGCAGAGTGTGGCACATTGGTGTTGCCAACCCAAGGCGCCGGGTACCATAGCTTCACCCGACCACTCCACTTAAAAAACAAAAGACAAAAGACAAAAGAAACTTGCACGATCCGCACAAATTGTTGAGGGTGGATTCATTATTGGCCCCTCTCAATGCGGGTTGCGGCAACAACTAAGCATATCTCCGCCGTTTCTTGATACCAAATACGTCACCATCACATAGTATCGTCGCAAAACAAACCGATCAAAATCGTCCACATCCTCAACATCACCGTCGTCAAATAGGTGGGCGGCCTTCCATGAATGATACTGATGCATTTCTTCGGACGTTCTTTTGCCCTCATCCCCTATTATTTGCCCCCAAAAGGGTGTGTGCACGAGGAGAGACTTGATGAGGCACATGTTGCTCACATTGGGCTAGGAATCCGCAACCACCATCGCACTATTCAAGCAAAGCCAAGCAAAGCAGACAAAGGCGGGTAAATCTTTTTGTTTGCACAGCAACCGACCGTCGGCTCATTTTTGTTGTTCGAGCATCTTGTTTCGTCGAAAGAGGCAATGCCAAGATACTTGGGCGTGGAATGATTGGCAAGTTGGTAACATTACGTTTCCTGTTTGCGCACCTCAAAGTGTCGTGTGCACAGTCGTGTTGTTGTTAAGAGAGACGGCGGGGGCAAACAAAAAAAACTAATGATGTCACGATAGGTTCAACACCATACCAGTGGTGTCGTAGTTCCTTCGTTTTTCGGGATCCTTTAATACTTCATACGCGTGCTGCAATGCCACGTACTTCTCTTTGAGATTTTCGTCACTCTCCTTGATGGAACAGGCAATGAACGTGAAACCAAAGAATGTCTTTTAGCCGCACTCAACAAAGTTATGGTTGCACTCGGCGAACAATCCTCCACCAACCATGAGCGTTCGGAGTTTCGGAGACATTCACTTTCATATCATTCGAGTTGCGGGACGGGCACCGGGCAATGATGCACTGCACAAGGACTTATGTGCTCACAAACGTTGCACACCTCCGCCGTGTCCGGATGCAAAACCCGCGCCATCTTCCGGTATGCTCGTTTGATTTCCGCTTGAGACGCATCCTTGCTCACACCAAGAGTATCATATAAAGTAGTTGTTTGTTGTCGGGGCCTTTGGCCTCTAAAGCCTTGTCCTCTTGAGTTTACATAAGGCACGAGAAGCAAGATCGTTACAACTAGTGCCCATGCAAACCGGCCCATGCGGCGTTGCCAACCGAAAAAGTCTAAGAGCGGAAGTTGGTGCCGGATAAACACGAAACTTGGGCCCGGGATTGATTTTGTGCAAAATTTGGTCATCGCATAGTTTGTTTTCAACGCTATGCGTTGTAGCAAAATGCCAAGTGCCATGGGGCCGACATCGAAGATTTGGCCTTCGTTCTATCTTGGGTTCTATCTCATTTGGTCTCTCCGATGTACTTTCCCGAGCGTAATTGAACATCGATATTGCTTTCGCTCAATCGAATACTCTCACTTCGACTGGTGGTTGGGCTCCTTAGGCAGTACAAGCACATGATGATCGAGGTGGCCTTCGTGGTATTGTGTATATTCTTCGCCGGACACATTCTCTGCTTCTTTGATAATCCCCCATAAAGTTTAAAAGGCAATCGAGATGGGTTGAATATCTCTTTAATGCCTCACTAACGCTTGGTTTTTGAAAGTTTTAGCAAAATCGGAAACAAGAAGAAGAAGAAGAAACAGCTTAGTGGTTTCTTTTTGGCTTTGCATGTACCATATTGTCGTAGCAGGCAACATGCAAAAAAGGTCGTTCCTCATGTTGTTCCATTAAAAGTGTGAGGATTGATGCACGAGTCTACTACCACCACCGTGTCCGTCGTAGCATGGCAACCTCATTTTTCATTGCTTCCCATTGGCTCATCGATGCGATCATCACGATCAACGCGCGATCGTTTTGGGAAAGAATTGAAATTCCTTTTTAGTATCCAAAGGACTACTCTCTACGTCGTTAGGTGCTAGTCGTTCCCTTAGTGGTGCCGTGGGCTTGACAGGACGTTTCAAGAGACTTCAAACCCAAGACCGTGACCGCTCGAGATCAAGCCCGTGATTAGGGAGAGTTTATCCCTTCTAAAACGCAAACGGGAAAATTCATTTCACAAGCAAACAAAGATGACGATCCACATGCACAACGAACAAAGTCACTCAACTTTTGAACCACCGAATTCGAAGCGCGGTTTCTAAAGTGGTGAAAGGATCCGTGAAAGGATAGGCGTTCGAAGTAAGTTGGCAAGGGATGTCGTTCAACACAACCCAATCACAAAGCACTAAACACGTGGGAACATGAGCTGTACACAAAACACGGAGTCCCATAACCGATCGAGGGAAGAGATAATCACTCAACCAAATGATCACCACGACACGATCACAGGCAAAGCACAAAAAGACTCTTCTGTGGATTTCCATGGCGAAAAAAATAGACACTCAGAAAGATCTCACATCTCATCACCGGCTGGGTGTATGGCGTTATACTAGCATTGAGTGGTGCTGCGAGGTTAAAAATTTGCATCATGTCACTACTTATTATTAATTAGCAGTACACGAAGCACAACGCAAAAATCCTCTTGAGACGGCCATGAATACAGTTGGGCGAAAAAAATAGACACTCAAAAACGAAGCACTGATTTCTAGTCAC